>VDFB02252616.1:33570771-33786482 GCA_007258455.2 Sequoia sempervirens
TTATATAGTAATGGACAACCTTGAAAGAGTTCCCAAATTGTGTTTGGCAAAGGGATAAACAAATTCAACTTTGCTTTTATAAACTCCCAACATTCTTGTACAAATCCACACTGAATGAGAAAATGGTTTACATCTTCCACTACCTCTCTGCACATTACATATTTAAAAAGATCAACTATCTTCAATTTTGTAAGACGATCACTGGTTAAAATCTGCTTTCTCAAAGCTAACCATGCAAACTACCTGACTTTGGCATTGTTTTATTGTTCCAACAAAATGTAAATGCTCTTTGAGATACCTATAGATTATTACTTTGACATAATGATTTATACCCTTGTTTAATAGAGTAGAGACCATTCTTTGATGGGGCCCATAAAACTTTATTTGGTTTACCTAATATATAGACATTTCTGCCTATCAATACATTCTTGAAAGTAAAGAACCATAATATCTTTTCCATATCACTTTCCTGGTCAAACCCACTGTTGAATCCACATAGACTAAAATTTTTCCCCCATTCTACCTTCAATATCTCCATTACATCTTGTAATGACTAAACATTCTTCAAAGGAGGATAACCATTCCATGAATCCTCCCAAAAATTCACACTTTTCCCCATTGTGAACTTCCCAAATCGCATATGATATGATGAGTGATCTACTTGATATCAAAAAATTCTACATGGTTGAGCTAGAATGTAGATTGGAAATGGTAAGAATTCTTAAAGGATTCTCATTATCAAGATATTTTTCCTACAACAACTTGCACCACTTAGCATCCACTTTAACATACATTTTCCAAGCTATACAAGCATTCTAATTTCTATGTACCTTTTTCATTTATATTTACTTTGTTGAAAAGGAATGGTGTGTTGTGATGCTTGTGCATGCTTGTGTGTTTTTTGGTTATTTATTATATGTTAAAGAAATATCTCATATTGGTTATACTTAAATAGATGTGTATGTACCTTATATGGGAATTTGTATAATGAATACAATGTATTTAAATTATACGTAATTTTTCTATACTTGATTGATCACACGTATCTCTTTGAAAGTAGGAAGAGAGTCTTCTCCCTAAGGCTAGGGTATAAACTAAATGGTTATATCAATATTCAACAATAGGGTTTGGGTGCTAGCAAGAAGTTGAGTCCACTCTTTTGGCCAAAAAGTGGAAGTGTTTTCCCTAATTTTCAAAATTTGTTACATTTGACCTTAAATTTTGAAGCACTTAGAGATGGAATCTTAAAAAAAGTCATTGATCATAAAATGTAGTACTCGGAGTATAGTTTCCAAATATGTAATTTATTTCAATACCCAAATGATATAAATTGATTTTCAATAAGTGTTTCTAAAAACTACTATTTAAAAGTCGCTTTATTTTACCATACCATGCACATGTATTCCATCCATATTTTGACATAATAATCATATTTTTCTAAATCCTTTTAGAAAAATATTCTTAACTCACTGAAGCACTTGTTAATTTTTTATTGTCCATATTTGTTGTTTTGAAAAATTGTTATGTATGTCATGCATAAGATGACCTAAACTTATCATTTTTTTATTTAAAAAAAAAAAATTGAAAAGAATTTTCTGAAGTAAATTTTTCGTTTAATTCATTTTACAAAAAAATATTTTAATAAAAAGTTATTAAAATACTAAAAAACCTTGATATTTCAATTTTATGGACCAGTTTCATCAGAAAATAATTGAAAAATAGAAAAAAATAATTCAATTGTAAAATAAAATACATATTTAGAATCTACACTATCTCATCTATAATGGATTGCAAAGAATTTTAAATGTGTTGCTAATTCCAACATTTACTCTTGGGTGTGAGTGGCGATGGCTAGCACCATAAAATAATAGTAAAGCCCAATGTCGAGTGCAACTTTCAATGGAATTGACCATATGTTTAGGTACAAAGGAGTGATAGATGGCCTTCACAGTGTTGTCCCAGATGTTTGGCTCAAAAAGGTCTTCAATAACCTAGATGAGGAAATGTTGGGGGCAGTGAAGCATATTTTGGGTGTTAGATTCTTGTTGTCTACCTATCACTTTAGCATAAATTCTAATATATTTCATCCATTTTTATTGCATGGATCCTTCATTTGAGGGAAGAGATTGAAGTGGTGTGTTTTCTAATGAGACGTTTGGTTGCAACAAGTTGGAGTGAGGCAATGGAGTTCTACTTGTCCATGACAGTACCGGGTATGGGATTGAGGCCTTCAAGAAGGATGCGGCCCCTATTAAACTTCTACATGAATGACTCGTGGATTCCATTCTTGCACTGGAGTGTTGGGGAAAACCAAGAGGCTTGCATGAAAAAGTTCGCTGGAGATATTGCCCTCTTTAAGGAGATAGCATTGTCAAATTACTTAGTGGCCAAAAATGCAATCCTAGCCCTCTTGGCTACCTTAGGCGGTGAGGGAGGGAGTGAGGAGAAGGATGATGGGGTCAGGGATATAGTTGAAGGTGAGGGTGAATAGTGAGGGTTTGAAAGATTTCTTTTTTCTAATGACTATAACTTTGAATTTTTGTAATCATTGTATTTCCTAATTAATCCATGTACTGGAGGTTAGGCCCCTATTGTGCCTAGTTTATATATATAAAAAAAATTATAGACCATTTCCTAAGATAATACAAAATCTATTCGAAAATAGTTTGATGGCACAACGAAACATCAACACTAATAATAATCATATAACCAAAGAAAAATAAATGAAGGAAAACACATAAGTGGCAAAGGCATTACACCTCAAAATAGGGAAAGTAACTACTCAATTGACAAGTTTGAACCTTATGATAAAATTTAAACTTTATGTTTTGATAAAATTAAGGATTCATCTTTATATTTCATAATTTACATTGAAATAAATTTAGGCTTTCATGTTTTAAAGTTGGTGTTTATATACATGCAAACATACACATACATGTATAAAATATCTATTTTTTAAATATAAAAATTGAATTTTTTTATTAATAATAAATTTTCATAAATTTAAAAACATACATCCAAATGAAAGTTTTAAAACGACCTTAAATCAAGGGTGTGGAAAGTCAAAAAATCTTTCTAGAGAATGAGCATGAAGGCTCTAGATGTATGTATTGTATATAGGAAAGTGGAAATGTTTTATGATTTTTTAAGGGATATAGGTAAATGTATAATATAGGGAATAGGGAATAATATTCATGAAGCACTTGAAGGACTAGTAAGTCTCTTGAGGCTTCAAATCCAAGATGAGTAGAGAAATGCACACATAATTGAATAGGGTTGAAATAATAAATTTAAATATTATAGTGGGAAGGCCATTTATAAGTCCATGCCTCAGGAAAGGGGAAAGACTATAATTATGGGTGATCCCACAATAGTGGGTTACACTTTTCATACAAAAATTAGGATGTCTCATAAAGTGTAACCCATTATCCTAACTCACAAGTTTAACCTAAATTCATTTATAGGGTTGATTGAATTGAAATAAGAGAGAAAATAATTAAGACATCTCAAGTCTTATGGACCAACTTTAGTTGAGTTGCATGCCAAACTTCTTTCATGTTTTGTAGAAATATGTATAAGTGAGAGAATGAATATCTAGTACCAAGTTTAAGACTCTAGTATCTATTATATGGTAAATTATCATTCATATCTCATATTATTATATATAAGTTTGTTATTTTAATCCTTGTAACTTATTGAAAAATTTAATATTAGTTATATATGGTCCAAACCTACTCTTTTTCTCTTTGAATTTTTTTTAAATAAACCCATGAAAGAAAAATCTTATTTTTTCATAATTTTAAATTATATTTTCTATTAGGTGAGGATTCTAAATTTATTTTAAAAGTACAATGGTGTGTTATATGCCTCCCTAATATTTATATATTTTTTATAAGACCCTTGAACACCTTTGGAATCATATCTTCATCGCTAGGTGGTTTATTTTCATCATTTCACATTGTGTGATATCGATTCTTTGTTCAATTCAAATTTTATATTCATATATTTTTTAACTAATATATAATTTCTCCACCCTATACCATTCCTCTATCCATAAAACATATTATCCACTATTTCTATACCTATTCAATCCTTCATTTTCATCTACCACCCTCATCTTCTCTCTTACAATTCCTAGTCTTTCCATAGCCTTCATTTTTTACTTTCAAACATCCATCACCCTCTTTTCATTTTTATTTTCATATTTTATTAAATTCCTTTACATACATACATAGATTTTTTATTACCATCTTTCCATTTTTTTTCTTTATCTTTTTCCACCTATCTTTACCCCTTAAAATCCTACTTTATCTTGTTTAAGTTTCCTTCCCAATTTTTTTTCTTGAATACCCATATTTTTCTCTAGATCAATGTTTTCTCTTCCTTTTTTCAATATATTTTACTTCCATGTCATTTTTATTTCCCCATATTTCCATATTTTCCTCCCATTCTCTCTTCCAATTCCTTCTTATTTGCATTTACCTCTTTAATAATCTCAATAACTCAATAAGGTTTTCAAATTTATCATTGAATTTGTGTCATTCTTTAAAATAGGTTTTGTCTTATATTATTATCCCTCGTATATTCCAATGTATTTTTCAATTAAATCACATAAGGAGATTGGCGAAGATAGTTTCTCCTTTAATAATCAAAATTATAAGATTTCTATAAATTTTCATAGTACATGTCAAATATAGAAAAAATATTGAATAATTAAATAATGTGATAGTTAGAAAAAGTGATACAAATTATGAAAGAAAATCCTTATTAGAACATTAACAAATTTTGATGCAATAGAATAAACCACCCTATAACTCATCTAGAAGATTAAGTCACCTTATAGGGAACCACTCTTTTATCAAAGTATCATTTCTTTAACTTTTAATTATAATTTGTTATGGTAGGTCCTTTTGAATGTTAAGGCTTTATACCACTCAAGTATTAGCAAAACTTTAGGTGAAATGTGCTCATTTATTATGTTTTTCTATTTATTTTAATCCAACGATACTTTAAAATTATTGAATTTTTATTTAGTATATTTACTTAATAATTATAATGTTTTTGAATATATGACAATTTTTTTAATAATTAGTTTTTAATCCAAATGCACAACTTCCCTTGCAGCAAGAGATGTATTTTATGTCTCGTAGACAATTTTTTAAAAATAACATTTGGTAAATACAAATAAAATAATTTAAAAGAACTCTAAAAATAGATAAAATAACTCTTTAACTAATTAATTTTTTGCAAAATAATTTTTAAATAATTTAAAATAAAATAAAATATTCTTTGAAATAAATATAATATTTTTATAATCTTTGAAATACATTTATTCTTTCTAAATATCTATAATGAAAATATCCAAACTAATCATAATTAGTTTAACGCATTCACATTCTACCATGGCGCTCAATTGGTTACAATCAGTTGCTTGTTTATGCATAGTTAAAACCTTTTAATTAAATTCTAAAAACATATATTAATAAACAGGCAGGCTGAAAAGCTAAAAACTCCATATATGTTTAAAATTTGATTTTTTTATATAATTTACAAACCCTGATATTTTGTGTTTAATTATATAATGCATATGCATAAATAAACACTACTGTCCTTGGAAAACCTGAATAAAACCACTACATGAAAGAAAATATCTTTCTTCTTACTTTTCTAAAAACTTGCCATTTACAGGCACTGTCGATTCACAATTACTATCTTCACAATGCCAATCTCCAGAAAACTAACAGCAGCAGCAACATAAGAATCAAGATGATGAAGAGGCGAATCACTAACAGGGGCCTCGGTAGAATGCCCAGCTCCTCGTCCAAGCACTGAGCAAGTATCTTATTTCATCCTCCACGTCACAGGATCGAGTCTTTCTTCGCTGCTGCTTCAGTCTCGTTAGAACAACAGGACGTGATCTCCTCCTTGAGACTCTTCATTACATCGCACACAATCTCCTCCTTTGCAACACTCCGCTCTTCCTCTGCGTCTTCCAAATGAGGCAGAGGAGCTTATGCGCAGGAGCCTGAAGCAAGCTTGTACAAATCCTAGAATAGCCTCGTATACACATCTTATGTTATGTGTGAGGCGGGAAATTTAGGTGATTTTTGAGTTCCATTTAAGCATTAATAACAAATTCAAAGTTTTTTCGTAATTGCAGCAGGAGGTTGCATGTGACAATCAGATAAGACAATGCTGATAATTACTGACAAATACTGACACCACTCTACGAACGTGAAAAGACCTGTCCATAACCGTAACGTGACGAGAGAAAACAAGAACGAAACGAGGAAACGGAAACGGTTTTAAAATACGTGTGCGAAGATACCACAATCCTGGTTGATATCACTGTGAGAACGGTCTGAAGTATAATGTGCACACCACCAATAACCACCTTGGACTGTTGTGATGGAGCGTTCGTGAAGTTTTGCCCATGGCAGACAAGTGAATATATAATATCGTTGGCGACCACCTAAACATGGAATATTCTTTAAAGACATTAAGTAGGCGCCACTGTGGTATCACGCCGCCTACTGAAGACATCATACTAAAATGGAGAGCATATGTTTTATTCTAACAAATCAATTAAACTAGCAATGGCACCCTAGTGTGCAATACGTACGCCGAAGAGTTTGTGGATGGTGAAATAGGGAGAGATTTTGGGATTATGTTTGTAGCAAAAAGGTTTGTGTCGTCGTTGTGTGCATACTGAATAAGTGTTACAGTGAACAGTAAAATATGTAGAATCTATAATTAAGTTTCATACGTAGGGGAGATGATTTACTAGCTGAGTTGGTTATATAATACGCAATATTTGTGATTGCACAAGTTTTGGTGGCAGAATTTATAGGGTGTTGTGGACAGCTTGACAAAAAGCATGCTGATGTGGCATCATATTGATGATGTGGGTCTGAAAACTTAGTTATTAGTAGGGGGGTTGCCAAGTAAGCAGTTGTAAAAAATTGGGAGTGAATTGAAATTTCCAGGTAGGATTAATATACTCATACGAAATTATAAAAGTGGAATAATGACCCATATTTGTAATAGAATGTTTTGTATTGAATTGTATTACAGGAAAAAAAAATTAAAAAAATCAGAGTGAGCCATAATTTGAAGACATTTTAAGCATAGAGAGAAATAAAAGATTTACATTTTAAGCTGAGCAAGTATTTAGATATAAGTGAATGCATAATTGATAAATGATCTACTATTTACATAGAAATGAAATTACATAATTGATAAATGATCTACTATTTACATAGAAATGAAATTACATAATTTATAAATGATCTACTATTGACATAATTGAAATTATTAGAAATGAAATTTACATAGTAATACCAGATGAGTAATGATATTGACATAATTGAAATGATTAATAGTCCAGGTAATAGAAATGATGAATAGATTTACACCTTCAATAATTCTAAATGATGAAAGCAGCAACTCAATATCAAATGAAGTCTGAAACCCAGTTTTCTTTTCGAATGATGAATATGCAGTTAGCATTGCCTTGTATAGAGCCCGTTGGGAAAATATCTCTAATTGATATCGAATGAAAGTATTTGCTTTTAAATCTGCAAAACATGTAAAGTTGATGTTTATTGGACCTCAAAAGAAGAGCATGTGCATTGAAGAGCTTTGTCATTTCGAAGCCAAATTTTAATTTTCAAAATGTTTTGAAAAGCTAATTCATTAGGGAAAAGTTGTTCAAGATAGAACTTCTAATAATGTAAAGTAGAACATCATAGTAAGGTTAAGATAAATAAATCATAAAAGTATTCCCAAAGGGAAGATTAAATATAAGCATGATCTAAAATGAGGTAACTAACTCATTGTGTGAAATGGGATGCAGGCCAATGCATTGCTTTAATATTAAATTTATCTATAGTAGAATCCTCTAAATACCAACTTTCACAACTTTGTCTTCATTGTACAATATGAAGGCAGTAGAAAAATAGGTAACCAAAATCCAATTTCCACAGTACATTAATAAAATAAGAGATTGTAAACCAGTTTATGTAATAAAGAAGGTTAGTAAAATATAATTTACTTAGATGATAGATAAAGTGATGGTAGAATATGTTTTTCATTTTGTTTTCCAAGAAGCTCCTATAGTGATATATGTTTGTGAGCTAATGACAAACTAAATGGCAACATAGTATAAGACATTTATTTAACAACTTAATTAAGATTTATAAATAGGAAATAAGCATTTGAGTAATTAGTAAAGTATAATATCAAAGTTTGGAAATTGAGGAACAACAATTACTTGCAAATTAAAGAAATACATTGTTAGAATTGAAGGTTTTATGGAAAAAGGAAATACAAGGAAAATTGGCAGATTTGTTTTGTTGGAGAAAGTATATACAATGATTAATTGGGAGGACGTAGTAAAGACGAATATAGATAGAGTAACCAATTTCTTTACATTGCAGAAATACATTCAACATAGTATGTGCACAACAAAAATAACTAATAATAGGCTAATGCATATCAAGGTAAATCTGGAAGGTAGCAATTATTGCAGGTGTAGCAACAGTATTATAGAGCTGATCATATTTAAGCTCTCTTAGAAAATTGCATAAGCCCTCAACTTTTGTGCAGCTAGATTGGTAAGCTGACAATGAGGTATGGATATTCTCGATATCCAATTCTTCAATAAGATCTACAATCTGACATGCAAGTTTGAGTTTGTCAACGATGTCGATGCAACTATTAGATACAGTTGCAAAAAGGTGTTGAATGGTTGTATGCAAAGAGTCAGGTTTATTAACTATTGATGATAACTTTGATTTTACTGGTGGTGGATGCACTGGAATGGAAGGGCTTGGTTGTATAGGAGTATTTGATTGTGTATCCACGACCTGGTATGTGTTAGGGGAATTAGCAAATTAGTAGAACTATATTACATGAAACAAACATTATGTAAAAAAAAATGTTTCAATTATATAAATGGCAAAGATAAATAATAAATGTAATCTATATTTGAATAAACAAGACAATATAGTATGTGGCAAATCTTGTTTTGTTTGTATTTTTTTTGGAATAAAGGTTAAAGGTTAGGGAATTGCGTGATCATTTTTCATTAGACATAATAGTAAGCTTTGAAGGAGTTTGGAGAGTCTAACTTGTAGTTATTTGCAACCCATGTGCTTTTTCAAGAGCTTATTTCAGACAAAGCCAATAAGTGTTTCTCCTCTTCCTTTCGGCGTGCTACATATGGACTTTGTGTCATACATGCATATCTTTGGAAGGTGAAGGCTGGCTTGATACGCAATCTTACAAGTGCACGAACTCTAGAAATAGTTGTGAATGTTAACCCTTGTTGGTCGATGTTGTCGATGTCGATTGTTGCCTTTTCTAGTGTAAGGCCTTGTGACTTGTGTATTGTTAGAGCCCATGCCATTTGAAGGGGGATTTGACGATGAAGTCCACGACTCATAGGGGAAATAGGGACATATTTTGGTTTATTGACATCCCAAGCAAGACCTATGTATTTATTGAAATGGACTACAACAAACAGTGGAAGTGAAGGCGCGTTTTCATCGGCCTTGTAGACTATATCTTTGACTTGGCCAAGTGCACCATTAACAAGGCCTGTTTCTACCCATAGATTTGAACATAACATTACCTCATTTTGAATACACAAAAGGACCTTAGATTGTAGTTTTTCTTCATCCGGATTGGAGCATGGTGACCCCCTTAGTTGCTCTGTAGTTGATATGGCAATAGGTGTTGCCAAAGATAGTAACATGCATTGATTATGAAGTAAGACCATTTCATTTGTTGCAAAAAGGTGTGTTGAGGAAAAGAATTTTGTTTGCTCTATAAAGGCCAATGATGAGCTTGAGCGTGTCATTAGTACTTTCTAATCTTCAATTGTAGGTTCTACATTACGCAAATTGGAGAGGATAGTATGAAAGGTGACTTGTGCTAGTTCCTCGCCGATCTGCCAGAAAATTTTTCTTAGTGTCACAACTTTGGTGAAGCTATGCCATAGTGAACCCCTATACAATTTCGAGGTGTACATGGGAATGTCCTTGACTGGTGGAAGTTGGCCAAGGTCACTGAAGAGCATGATTGATCACCCTCCAAATGGAAGTTGGTTGTGGTTGGGGAATGCTTCATGTAGCCTCATGTCAATGCTTTGAAGTAATTTGGGACCAATGAAGCTCATTTCATCTATTAATATATAGCAAATGAAGTACATTTTTTCTTGAAAGCTTGCTAGTGTTTGGCCTTGCAAGGGGAAAATATCTTTGATAGGTACTTGCAAGGCTGAGTGGATTGTTGATGCTTGGACGTTGAATGCTGCTACCCCTATAGGTGCAAGAAGTAGAAATGGTGAGGGGCTATTTTGGGATGAATTATGGATTGCAGTTTGGATAGCTTTTATTAGGTGTGATTTCCCTGTTCCAGCAGTTCCTTGAACAATCATTTTTAAAGGAGTTTTGTAGGTACTTGCATTTAGATGTGAGAAAACTATATCTAATGCTTCTTTTTGTTAGACAGAGAGCTCATACTAGGTAGGCAGAGTGGGAAGATAGGGGGCTAAAAATGTTGGACAATTGGATTCTATGTAGGTAGTAGCATAGAATTGTTCATGGGGAGTGAGTTGGGAAGAACCCCAATCATGGTGCAAGTCAATGTCTCAGCGACTAAGCATATTGAGTTCATCAAAGTGAAAAAGAAGGCTTGGGTATAGGCTTGATAATACTTTCCATTTAGATGGGTTGTTTTCTTGCTTTATCCCTTCTTGACTGGAAGAGGATGTAGAGTTGGTTTCTTTAGAAGGCTCTGATGGTGTGCGAAGCACATGCCAAGGATGGTAATTGGCTGAAAAACTCTCCCACTGCTCTATAATAGGAGCGGTTGACAAAGTGAATTCATTGTGAATACTACGGAAAGGTTTGTATAGTAGTAGTTCTGACCAACAAAATTCTTCAAAGCGATTGGTGTCTCTTGCAGGAATGGAGGTGAAGCGCGGCAAGATGCGAACAATGACTTGAGTGGACCATTCCTTCCATTGGTTGTGTTTTCGAGATGCCTTGTAGGTCCACTTTTGGGTAACCTCAAGAAGTGACATAGCCTCTAATTGTATTGGATGAACCATGTAAGCATCAATGTTGTTTGGGGAGTTGGTGGTTGATTCAGATGAGAGACAAATCCGTTGAATGTTTTTCTGGTTGACATTTAAAGAGACAAATGTTTGGCTAGATAGGGAGAGTGGAAGTTTAAGTAGGAGGTGGCAAGTTTCTTGGGCTCCAATATCACAGTCCACTACTGTATTAGCAAGAATTTTTTTTTAAAGTTGTTGGGGGTGGGCTTGTCAGACTCTATATTGGATGAAATATGTGATAGCATTGCATGGTATGTTTCTAACTTGTTTTCAGCTTTGGTTGCATATTTTGCAATATACTTGAGGACTGCATGGATAGATATAATAGGTTGGAAATCCAAATTAGCTCTCCAAATGGATAGAATGGAAGGGTTGTGTAGATTTAAGTAGTCGTCATTGCGAGCAGCAATGAATTTTGATTGGCCAGCTTCATCAATTGCCAGGGTGGAAAGTTCTTGAGTGGGATGAGGGGCTATGTAATGGCAATGTAGGGATTGGCCTTTTTTCCTAAGGCATGTTTGCAAGGTACACTTTGTATGACATTGAACATAGTTGACCAGTTCAGTGTAGTCACTGAGAGGGTCAGCTTGTAAAATTGTCCATCAAACATAGGTCATCGTCAAGATATTGGTGATTTTTTTGGTTCCTTGAAAGTAGTGCTCGGGGGTTCCATGCAGAGACATGCCTTTCAATGTATGCAAGGGCATTTTTCATAGATTGAAGGTTATTCCATTGTAGTTTCCCAATATTTGGTGCTTCTACTAGCCAAAGGAAACCATGAATATGTGCAAAGCCTCTGTGTTGCCACTCATACTTGGTAGATTTTGTTTGTTTAGAAAGTATTTGAATGGTATCCATTGGAAATGAACAAGCTTATAATAAAATATACCTGTACAAGTAGTCGGTTGCACCAAGTAGTTTTACCGAAACCTCTTCAAAAAATGCAATGAATCTATGGTGCATATAGTGTGCAATAAGGTGTGGATTTTGTACTATATTTTTTATCCTCCATTTATAAGTGGCTTGCATGTTTGAAGGTGCAGTTGACAACATGATCTTGTGTAGGTCTGGCCATTTTGTATCAGTCACACTGAACGTGAAGACTAGTGATGGGTAACCAACTTGGATAACCATATCAGAGAGCTCCCCTCTACAATGGTTCCAAAAAGGGCATGTTCCTTGAATTGATGATCCAAAGCGCATGAGTTGTTGAGCAAGTTGTTCATCTAGAAGGTCCTTTAACTATTGACAAAGATCAAAAATTGTTGCTGGCAAGGATGTATTAATGTGCTTATGGACAAATAAAGATGTTGTGGCTTGGCTATGATGACACATAAGAATATTGAGTATGAAGTACCTGAAGCAAGGGTGTTGGAAAAACCTATTATCAAAGTACCTAGGCAAGTGGAGACCATATTCATGTAACTTAACTTCTTGCATGCATTGTTGTTTGAATGCGGCTTGGTTGTTTGGGAACAAAATGGAGAAAGCCATAACAAACAATCCTTCAACGGTGTACTCATTGATGGGGGATGGGGAAATGGGTGGCCAATCCATAGACAAGGTTGCCCGGCCTTGACCTAGTTGTAATATAAAATGCAATTCTTCTACTTCTTGACATGTTGGTGGAAGGCTTACTACAAAGGAAGTAGAGTGGTGAGTATCTTTTTCAGAAGGGTTGAAGGTTGCAGCATTTGCATGCACAGAGCTTGTTGATGTTGGGCTACAGAATGTGGTTGTTGCAGATAGGAGGTTAATAATGTTAGTGGAAGGAATTGGTAGACATGCTAGTGCAACCTCATCTAAGTGCACATTTTGGTAGTATGGGTCATGCAAGGTTTTATAGTGTAGTGCCTCATAAACATGGCTTCTACTCACTTAGAAGCTATAGTCCTCTTGGCCAATGTTTTTCCTATTAACTAATAGGATGTCTAATTCATCTATATGTCTCGGCAAGTGGGTGGAAATTGAAGAAATATCTTAAGGAAAGGAAATAGTGTGTCCACTATATTTTAGTTGGCCTCCCTTTGCATAGGTAACTTGAAGGATAGGGCTAACCCTAGCTATTAGCATCTCTTCAACTTGGGTGAGTTCTTTTAAACATAGGGGTTGCTCACCAGGGTCCATGTTATTCCACGTGGAGAAGCGATGGCCATTTTTTTTAGATGCACATCTATAACAAGTAGGAATTCCATGTACTTGTTTTATCCTTATACCTGGATATTTTTCCATGCATACTAGACAAGTCGACATGCTTGCTAGTCTATCAAGCATAGCATGGAAATAATTTCTTGCAGCAATAAAGATTTGACCAAAGATTGGATGTGGGTGGATTTGAATAGGGGAAGTGGATGAGGGGAGTGTAGATGTGGAGGTGCTAGCAAGGGTGTTGTGGGTGAGTTCACGTCTTCTTCTATTAACAATGTCTTTTTGTGCATGGTGGCGAGTGCATTTTTGCTGGTTATGATGGGCTCGTTTAACTTGCGAGCTTGAATTTTCCATATCCAATTACTATTTTTTGTACAATTACAAAAAAAAATTCAACAGTAAGCAAAAAAATCTAGACAAAGTATATCAAGCAGTACGTCTAGTTGCATTGAAACCATGAAGGAACAAGATTGTATGTTATTGAAAGTTTGCATAGAAGGTGCAACATTAATGGGGATAACGTAATAAAATATGGGACTAATAAATTTTATTAAAAGGAAATATCAAATAAGCAAGATAATGTGTAAACTAAAAACATTGAGCACAGGAAAATAACATTGAATAGACATAAAGCATGAATCCAAACATAATATAAAAGTGAGCAACAATAACATGTTTGTTTTAGGTTTGTTTTGGTATTACATGTGTGAAATTGCAAATGGATATGCAAGTGTACATAACTATGTTAAAAGATTTGGAAGTATAGTACTGCACAAAAGGAAACCATTGAATTTTGTTCTTCGTATATTTCAAAGGTGTGAGAGTAAATTCCATAGACATTACGTAGAAGAGTGATTTGTAATTCAGAAAATGCATAAATATATATATATATAGTTTGCAACTCTTTGTTGTGCATACAAATATGCACAATAGGACATTACATGACAAGTATATTTCAAAAGCTTGTAATTAAAAATCTAAGAATGTTTAATAGCTGTGGTAACAATGCTTTTTGTTTCATGGCCATCATAAACATTTGATTGGATGGTAAGTGCCAGCAAGAACTCACAATTGACAACTGTGTCTAGAATTTCTCTCAATGCATTGGCTTCTGCTAGTAGGTGTTGGAAGTCTTATGTGCTTACTCCTAACAACATTTTTGTTGGCTCTTCAAATGCAGTAACATTAAGAAGATGGCCTATACCATCCCGCAAGTCCATCTTTAGCATGTAGGTTAAATCACAAGTATCAATCTCTGCAGAGCACTTGGGGTATTCAAATGCACCTAGGGTAATTTGGAGAACATTTTTCTTACACTTTTTTCCTTCCACCATGCGAGGGCATGATAGGTAGTAGAAGTTGTCTAAGTGGAGGTTTGTGATAGTGGCCTTTACACAAACATTTTGTTTGTCAAGAGAGATTGGTTTTGCAATACTTGAAATAAGAATTGGGTTTTCAAATTTTGGGGTTGATAGATGACTCTTTAAGAGGGGAAGAAAAGGTTGGGTAATCCCTATATTGGCATACCATGTTTGTAATGATGAGGCTTCAACCAACTTGGGATTGCTTACAATGATTGTTGGAAAGATAGTATCTATAGATTTCCAGACCATGTGGTTATGCGGCCAATTTTAATCAAAACAATTGGTGGGTTGGGCTTTAGAGGAAGGTTAGCTAGTTGTTTCCCAGAAATTTGGCAATGGCTACCCCAAAGTGTGATGTCAATTGTTCAGTTTTTCATGTCCATGATTGTAGTTGTACACTTTGTGGTTTCGGTGCCATCCCTTTTATGAATGGTTGATGCAGGGGAGATAGATAGAACAATACCAATGGCATCTACAAGGGAATTAATAGGCAATGACATTGATGATTCAATGCTTTTGATATGGTAGTTGTGTGTTGGTATAGTGGACTCTACGTAGGTGACTGGAGTTATGGTTGTGGAGTTGTGGAGGAATATTTCATAAGGGTTTGTGCCACTACTATATTTTGTGTTCCTAACTCTGATGCATCCATTGGAGATGACATAAGTACTATTGGTCTCGATGGAATTGTAGAACCTATGTACAAGATCATTAAAGCAGGTAACATGAATCTCAGACCTTGCTTTATCTACAAAATCAAACCCAAAGACTTTCCCATCATTATTTGAATTTTTGTACTGATGGATTGGACTTTTAGCAAGGGCACGACCATGAATGGACCACTGCTTATGGTTTTGTGTTAATGTTGCAATGGGATTTGGTTCAGATGGTTTATCAAGTGAAGATGTGGGAGATTGACTACTAGCCAGTGGCCCTTGAGAGCTACTAGAGGGCGTGTAGGTAACAACTTGATGAATACCAATTGGAGCTCCAATCATTGATGCATTATTTGTAACTACTTCCAAGTTATGAATTATGATAGCCTTTCAATGAAGGGACAATTTGAAAGTGAATGAAATGTTCATGCTTAAATTCCAGGAACTTAAAACTATAAGGTAATCATGTGCGTACGTGCATTTGTGAAATTTATTGCAATCCTATTCTTTGAGGTGGACAATGAAACCTGTGACTAAAGCCTCCTGCATGACAAGCTCATGGAATTGGGTGGTTAGAAAAGTAGGATGTGTGTCCATCCCATCTGACAATTGTATATGATACTTGACAAGCATAGCTTGGGGTTGTTCAATGGGATCAATAGATGCAACTTGTAGAAAGGGATCTACATCATGCATGCTTGAAAGGATGTCGGCAATGGAATTTGTAGTTAATGTAGACATGATGACGTTGGAAGACATTTGAAGTGTTTGGCCTGCAAAAAAGTTGAGTAATTATGAAATTCTCAAATGGTTCACACAATTGTTCGTATGAGTACAACCTGAAATATCTTACTAATGTATGCAAATAATTGAATTACCTAAGGTTGGTGGAAACAAAAAGGAGGATGTATTTGAAGGTTTTCAGAGAGTCTTTTGTTTGGTACTATGGTAGCATTAGAAAAAATCATCTAAAACATTTTCAACAATTATCTCTTACTAAAATACAATATTTCAATATTTAAAATATATCATTTAACATAATAATATTTTTACAATTAATTTGGATAAGAATGTATGGAAAGCAAGGTAGAATAAATATAACAAAATTAAATTAACCAAGTCTATTAATTTTTATTTGTAAAAACTTAATTTGTTTTTCATAATTATCATATAGTACTAAGGTTTTTTTATATATATCATTTTTAAAAAGGAAAAATATAAAAAATAAATTTAAATAATATGAAAATGGTGATGAATATAAAAATATAAGAAAATAAAATATAGGTAATAAGGAAAATGAAAAAATGTAGTAGAAGGAATAATTAAAAACACTAAGGTATGTTATCCTTACAAATGAAAATAAAATAATTTTTAACTATTTATTCTAAATTTAAACTAAATTATATAAAAACTAAATTAATTCTCTTCATATTATTCTTAATTCTATGGATTGCAAAATATTTAAACCTAAACATATTCATTATGAGGTTCTTGGCCCTTATTTTCATTTTAATAAAGACACTTAAAACCCTATCGATGATGTTAGCCATAATTTTTAGTTTCTCTTATAGACATTTACAATAAAAGATAAAATAGAAAAGTGACTGCATGAAAGGCTATCATTTTGCACTACATTCATTATAAAAAAATAAAAGTCAATTTTGTAGATCATAAATAATAAACTAATAGAAATAAGAAACATATATATATATATAAAATTTGAATAAAAAAATTCAAATTGAAAATATAATAAAACTAATAAAATTATAAAATTTATATTCCAATAAACACAAGTAATTGATAAAATCATAATATTATGAACTATTAAATTGTATAAATTAATTTTCATAAAATTATATTAATTATTAAATTATCAAATAAATTAAATATAAATAACAACTTTACTTAATAAATGATAAAAGTAATTAAAAATGATAAAAACATATAGAAATAACAACTAATAGAGATAAGAAACATATAAATATATATGAAATTTGAATTAAAAAAATAAAATTGAAAATATAATAAAACTAATAAAATTATAAAATTTATATTCCAATAAACACAAATAATTGATAAAATCATAATATTATCAAATATTAAATTGTATAAATTAATTTTCATCAAACTATATTAATTATAAAATCATCAAATAAATTAAAATATAAATAACAACTTTACCTTGTATATAAAGTATTGTATTTTGTATTTACGCAATCAGTTTTATTTGAAATTTAGCCGCACACTATCATTGGACCAAATGAATGGGTACAAGCCAAATGCGTTTCAGTGAATGTAAAATTATACTCTTTCTTTGACTAACTGTTTAGACCTATTTATAACATTATTTCTTTTAAATGAAATAAAATATACATCTTTTATAGAACCCCAAATATATTATATTAAATTTATGTTCATATGGCATGCACAGAGAGCAGCCTATTCTGAATCGGTCCTTATAGAGGTTGGACCAGACTAATCTCTTTAATAATAATAAATAATTGTATAATATCTCGTTCCCTTATGATCCCTACTATAATTAAGAAAATGGCATGTATTGGAAGCCAGTCCAAGTGATGAGACATATAAGTGCAAGTGAGGAGACATATATGCTAATTGAATATTCCATAGATTGGACTAATAAAGTTTGTTGAGTGGTTGAGAGGTTAAATGTGAACCAAACGTTCAACTATATGAAGACGTGTTTGAATTACAAACTTACTTTATAGATATGGTTTAAGAAAGGAAAAATTACCGAGCAATCCTTGTAAGATTGGCATGGTGTGGTCAAAACATCTAGGTTTTCCTTTGTGTTTTGAAATGGACGAACATCATCATTGCATAGTTTTATGTAGCTTCAATAAAATTAAGTCATTTCTAGGCTCATGATTTAAAAAAAAAAATTAGTTCTTTTATAATTTATTTAAACATTTTTTTATATATTCTTAAATTTAAAATAAATAGTTAAAATAAAATAGGCTTATTTCTTCCCAAATTAATTATTTATAAATTTAGAAAAATTTAGAATATTTTATTTTAAATTTGTAAAAAGTATTATATATAATTTATTTTGTTTTATTTTATATATATTTTTTTTACATAATTAGCCGATAGACTATTCTATTTGGGGGAACCCCAACAACATTTCCCCTAGTCTGATGTTGGCGGGAACCCCACGAACTGCAGTTTGCTTAATTGTAGGTCCCCGTCTTCCGTGATGTGGATGGTGTATGGGTGATCATGCTTGGACATGGCCAACAAGCAGCTATTGAAGTAGATGAGCCAAACGTTTGTGACTCCCAATGTTACCCTTGGCAGTACTGGCAAGCTTGGCAGCGACATGCATCCCAAAATTGGCAACAGGGCTTTGATCAATGTTGGGGCCGCCATTCTCGAGAATGTTAATATTGGTGAAGGAGATAAGATTGGAGCTGGGGCTACCATTCTCATGGACATACCACCCAAGACTACTATCATTGGAAACCCTACGAGATAAATTGGAGGAAAGCGTAATCCTACCAGATTAACTGAGAACCCCTGTAAAACTATGGATCATACTTCTTTTATTGTTGAAGGGTCGGATTATGTTAGTTGAGATTATTTTTGGAAATTCCACTTATGGTATGTGCAGTTTTTTCTGAATTGCATTGTCTTTCAAATATCCAGACAATGGAATGTGTAAATTCATTTCAGAGTGCTTTGTGTGCATTAGACCATCATGTAACAGTTATTTGAGCTTCTCAAGGGAAAGCATGAATCAAATACACAATTGATTTAGGAGTCCATAAATGCATTGGATGTCTCCTCCAAAGTAAAAAATGCCCCCTAAAATTCTTTGATGGTGAAGATAATCTCCTGCATTTGTTCTTTCTCTCCTCAAATGACACCGGTTGAAAAAATACAAAACATAATAAATGTCGTCTATAAATGTAAATGTCCCTTTTAGTGCCTATGTGCTCTGGGTCTAACTGAGTACCACTGCACCCTATTCAAGGGGTTGAGGAAACCAAGACACCCAGTGGTTGGATGGGAAATTAAGTCCCTATATCTTTGAAATGAGACAAATCAAAACTCGCCACTAAAATTTTAATGGTTGGTAGTTGGCATGATGGGCAATTGTATCCACATTGATTAGAATATTAAATACTAATGGAAATTGTTATTGGTTATTATTATAACCATATTCAATAGTAGCGACAATAATGGAAGCACCATTAATTATTGTTGATCTTAAATTAATAAAGAAAACTATAATATTAACATAATTAATATTAATATGAATGTGATTGATATTAACAATATTCTTACAAATATAAATCAATATTACTACCTTTTAATTTAATCATCATAGTACTAATATTAATGCAATTTTAACATTAATATCTCTATAGATAATATTGATAATGTTACTTCTAAGGCTATTCGTAATAATGATATTAATATACGATTTAATGGAAAGCTTATCTTAAAATAAGTCTCATAATAATAATAATAATGGATGAAATGTTAGTATGTTAACAATAGTACTACTATTATTACATTTTTGGTAGGATATTGGTAATAATACATAAAATGCATCAATATGCCCCTCGACAATATCTAGATTTATATATATGCATGGTAAATTCTCATATAGATGTCTTATTTATAAATAAAATATTATATGGTCATATAAAGCTATAGAAGAGTATATAGCCAAATATATGTAATAATTTAACACATGTTTCAATAGTAAAGAAGTAGAGAGGGAATGATAGAGAAAGAGAGAGAGAGAGAAGGGAACATAAGTAGAGAGCGAAGGATAGATAAAGAGAAAGAGAGAGGAGGGTAAAGGGATAGAGGAAGGTAGAGAGGGATAAGTGATAGAGATAAATAAGTGAGAAAGAGAGGGATAGGGGAGATATAGAGAATTAAAGGGGAAAGGAGAGAGAGGTAGAGAGGAATAAGTGAGAGAGGGAGAGTAGAGAGGGAAGGAGAGAGTAAGAGAGAAATAGGTGGGATGGAGGGAGGGATAGGTAGATAGGGATATGTGATATAGAGAGAAATAGAGATGGAAAAAGAGAGAAAGGGGGAGAGAGAAGGGGAGAGAGAGGGAGGGAGAAGTAGAGAGGGATAGGTGAGATGGATCAGTGCTTTCTTCACACCGTCCACTACTTTTCACAGCTGTAAATAATGTGGGCTTAGCCTATCAGTGTAAGTATTGCACCTCATTGGGGTGCAAGTGCTAGTTTAGTTTAAATTTAGAATAGATAGTTAAAAAGTATTTTATTTTCATTTAGAAGGATGAAAAAGAAAATCTGAGTTTTCATTTATTAAGAATAAATTTGTCATTATTATAACTTTAATTCAATGTTTCAATTCTAAATTTTGTACCCATTTGAATACTATAGTATTTATATATCATTTGCTCTCTTTTTTTGTATTGTTGAAAAATATTTTATTTTTCCAAAACGTATCAATCATTTTCCATCCATTGTCCCATTGCTTTAAAAATATTGTATTTAATTTTTTTATAGAAAAATTATATTATTCTATAAAATAACAACATTTTTTTAATTAGGGAGGCCTGGGTTTGTTTATAATAATAAATATATTATGTTTTATAATAATAATAAATAATTAAAATTTTATACAGAGTAAAATAATAAATAAGTTTTAAATATTTACCATATTCAATTTTATATTCTTAAAATACATATACAATTTTAGATTATATAAAAATTATATATACTATATAAAAAAAAAAAACACTATACTATTATATAATATTATATTACATTTTTTGAACATTTCCCATCATAGAATTTGATTGATTGATCTTTAATGGAGACTTCTATTAGTCTAGAAGACATGTCAACAATTCCTATTTTCTATTGGTAGCTGCGTGGTTAACCATTTGCTCTTCGTGAAAGTCTTGCTTGATAAAATCGTAAAAGTTTTAGAGTTGGTTTTATATGAGGAACAACTATTATATTTTAAACTATAGTCAATCTTGTGGGTTATTTCCCAGAAAAAGAGATATTAATACCCTTATAAAGGACAAGAAAGAGGTAGCTACTATACGATTGAAGATTTTTACTTATACCAAGGCTCTTAAACCAATAGATTTTCTGATTCTGAGACTTTTCAAGCCAGAAAGAAATATTCTAACTGCTTTTAGATCTTTAATAAGAAATGAACATGGTGAAATTATTGTTGTATTCACTAATGTAATATGGAATTCTATCCTACATGATAACTTGCTATGTCTCTTGCTACCTTGTAAATATCTGCTTATTATAGAATAAATATATTATGTTTTATAATAATGAAAAATAATAATTAAAAATTTATATTCAAATAAATAATAAATAAGCTTTACATATGTACAGATACAATGATGACATATATCTTTTTCTTACAAAATTAATACCAAAATCTCTCCCTAATTCACTATTCACAAACTCTTAGGGTGCCTTTGCAATAAATAATATATTATCAAATTAATATTTAAATTTAATTGAAATATATTAATTACTAAATTTTAAAATTCAAAATAAAAATAAAAACATAAAATAAAAATAAAAATAATCTATTGTAAATGATACAAATAAAAAATTTCATGTTTTTTTTAATTATAACCATAAAAATTTATAATTCATATGAACTTAATATATCCACTATTATAAATCTGAACTTCAGCATGTCCTATGTGAGCTTTCAGAGCTCATTTTCCCTATCAACAGTCCAAATTGAAGGATAGGACTTGGTTGACATTAAAACGAATCTCGGCCATCCATCATTTTTCATGGGCAAGAGATGAAGAAAAGCAAAAAAGTTCGTATTTATTGCTAGCCACCAGTATTGTTTTGTATTGCTTTCGAAACCCATAATTATTACCAGCCACTAGTATTGTTTCGTATTACTTTCGAAACCCATAATTATTGCCAACCACCAGCATTGTTCCATAATACACGTAATACTCGTAACCGTTTCAAATTATTACGCCGAAGGCATCCCATGCTTAGTATTTGGGAGGCCTTTTTGCATCTGACGGTGTAAATTCGTGCACAGACAATAGCCTGTGATCAAATGCATCTAATCGGCTCAATGGTTTTTCTCGGATGGCACAAAGTTTACTGTAGAAGACGAAAAAAATATCTGCAGAGCAAGAATTGTAGGAAGATGCAAAATATCAGGTGAACACTTATTGCAAAAGTCGACCTCCTTGACAGCATGACAAAATGCCCCAATTTGTATTAGAAGCAAAATATCTACATTTACTATGAATGGGAGTTGGTGTAATGTCTGTTATGTGATACATTTACTCTTGTTCGCCACCTTATGCATTTTTCCTCAAACCCTAAATCACTTTCAGCAGATACACTCTACTTTTTGTTTATTGTGAATAGATTGAAGCAGTAAGCGAGTTTTGCTTTTGTAGGGTTTCCTGCAAACTCTGCCCATTTTCTCTCTTCGGCATCGTTGACAGCGGGACACAATTTGTGCAGAATCTGGAGGTAAGTCACTTGCCAGTCTACTTTAAGAGATCTTTCTTTTTTAGTTTTGTACACCATCAGATCATTCTCTGTTGTGTTTTATTCCATTCTAAACAATTCACTCAGATACATTTACAGCTACAAAAAATTTCAAGCTTTTATTGTGCCCTGTTTATAAGATTCCTCTTTGATTAAAATTTTAATAACGGGTATTGGATTTTATTGTGTTTTATTTTTACCAATTCTTCTACTGAGGTCGACCATGCTAATTTCAAAACCTGAACTTTATGAGAAGGTCATGATTTGTCAAATAAGTTATTCTCTTGCTGCAAATTGGGCGTATATTCTTCCTAGAGCACTTTGTGACAATTTTGGACAGAAGCATTGCCTTTATTCTGGACAATTTGGTCTCGAGAATCCTGGCGTGGCACTTTCCTGAGCGGATCTTCCTTCTACAAGTTATTGTCATCTACTTTCCAGATCTGGTGTAGTAATTCAGGTTCCTTACACCTTTCTTATGCTTTCTTTGTATTGTTTCAGACTTGTAATCAATTTTATAGGACATTGGCAATTGTTGTGCATTTCCTAGGAATATTATCTTAGCAGAATGGTGTCGTTAATAGTGCTCCACATGGAAAGAGACATTCTTCTAAGTCAAATATCAATAGGACAATTGGAAGGGAATGACCACAGGGGACCCATTTGTGTTTGAATACAATTAATTCCCTTACAACATATTAGGGGAAAACAAAATATAGAGAATCTTTCAAACTTGTGATCCATATCATAAAGCCCGTGTGAAAATTTTCAAAGCTATTCTTCACCAGCATGACTAAGTATTGCTTGGCCTGCATTTATGCCTTAAAATGATGTTATTTAATTGATACAACTGAGCATCCCAACAATGCAAGATGACATTACTTTTTTTATTTTTCTATAGAACATTTTCAAAAGCAATATGAATGCTGCAATTTGTAATACATAGTGTTAGATCCCTATTTGCTTCTTCACCCAGTCACCTGTTGGCGTTAGTCACATACCTCAGGTTCATGTCCTAACATATTCCAGAGCCATGTATCATTGTGTCCCTGCTATCCTCATGGGGGCAGTTGAACTAATAGGTATCGCATAAAAGATTACAGTCAGTTTCCTACTATTAAATTTACCGAGCTTCCCTTACAAAATAGTAGATTCCTTCTGCAATGGAAAAATAATATCACTTTCCCTTGAATTCAAGTTATGTTTTTGCGAGGAATTTTATTTGTTTTTCACACCTCTAGAGCAGCAAAACCCATACCGCCAGATTTTATGGATGTTTCTCTTATAATTTGAAGAAATATGATAGAAGTATAAGAGTTGGCTATGTTGGTAAATTGGTGACTATCTGTATAATTTTAGTCATACAACAGAGAAATAAAATGAAAAATGGGGTTTGATCTGTATCACAAATAAATGAATTTGAAGGTGATTCAAAGAAAGAGCACATATGTGGGATCATAGGGGTTGGTGTTGCTGAAACTTACAATGTTATCCAACAACCTTGAACACCCTATCACACAGAAGTTGCGTTGGTTGAAGCTCAAGTAAGGAATAAGAAACATGCCAAAAGATTTACACACTTTCTTTCCACCACAAAGAAAGAGATTTGAACCTGGTTCCAATTTATTGTTAGGGGAGGGCAGCACACAAGTTCTAGTTGGAGATGATAGTCAAACTGTAGTGTTCAATGAAAGTCACTCTCAAGTTCTGACAGCAGAGGAGATATGGAAATAGAGGCATTTGTATCTTGCAATGGAAGCATGTATGCAGAGGTTGACTTTCATGAAAGATGAGTACACAACCATTATGTATAGACTTAAAGCAACAATTAAGCACACCCAAAACTAGAATATCCAAGATTTCCTATTTTTGATGGTAAGAGATTAGAGCAAAATAATCTAAGCCCTATACTATATGTGTCCATATGATTTACTATTGGGTTAGTTTCATATACCTACTTAATTTTATTTATGTGAACATAATGAAGAGTTGAAGTTTTGGAGCTTTCTTTGAACAAATGTACAACTCAAATATAATTTATCAAATCTTTTTGTATGAAAGCTCTTTATATTTGTTGTTAAACTACTTTTGCATCAACTATGTGGACTGGCATCCTAATTGGGGGTTGTTTTAAAAAGTGATGTGGGATTTGATTCCATTAATCCCAACTTCCAGAAGCATAGAAGAGTTGTTTCAACTTGCCTTGCTTCAGGGTGTTTGATTTCTTTTGGAGACAAGGTTAAGCTCTCACATTTGTGGCCTTATGGGCTAGGCTTTGTATTTCAGTTAGGAAAGCCTAACTATGAATTTTTATTACATTTGACTTTTAATTCCACTATCCTTAAAGTATGTAACTTATTATTCTTTTAAATTATGCAGTGAGGGTTGGTGATAGGTCCCCAACACTTACAACTAGTAGGGCTATTGCTTTTTGTGCAATGCTTTTCCAATTGGGATACCATTGAACTTCAAAACTGCCACTCGTGTTCTTACAGCTTGTATGCCTATTGTTGAAAATTGATGCAAATGCATAGATTATAGCTCTCTTCATTTGTGGGAAGTTGATCTCTCAAACTATTTGTGTTGAAGTAATAGACATGTGGTTTCAGAAAAGAATATAATAACATCAAAATTATATTGGTACCTAAAGTAACCAACCATGTGAGAGGATGTATCCATTTGGAAAACCAAGCTGTTTGCCACTTATTCAACACAATCATTTAAAATTTTAGTCATTTGTGTCACGCTAATCCTTTACCTTTTTACATTTGGTCTTTAAAGTACAAGAAGCAGTATAATGGCACAAAATTGTGAAGAAAAAATAGCTCTGGCAACCATTGCATTTAAAACTTCAGTAGTAGCTGCTATACATTTAATACTAAATAATGTTGCAAGGAAAATTGTCATCTAAATAACCTCAAGAGCAAGGAAAATAAAATAAACAAAAAATTTAAACTACCAATTGAATGCAAAATTCATTTCACAATTCATAAATCTCCATGTGAAGAAACAAATAAGGGTCTAACACTCAGAATTACAATATATTATATATGAAAACATCCACTGACAAAACCACAGAACGAATGCCTTCATTTACCAGATAACAACGTAACTATATTAGAATGAAATAAAACACAACAAAAGTGATCTGGCCGTGTACAGATTCCCATAAAAAAATTCATTGAAATCATGGTAAGTGACTTACCTTAAGATTTTGCACAAATTGTGTTGTGTTGTAAGGATGCCAATGAGAAAAATGGGCAGGGTTTGCAGGAAAATATTATGAAACCCTACCAAAGTAGAATTTAAGAAAAATTGAGATGAAACAAAATCAGACTCCCTACAGCTTGCTGCTTCAATCCATTCATGATAAACAAAAAGTAGATCTAGAAATATCTAGATTTAGAGCTATTGAGCTTCATACAAGATTTTTGTAGTCTTTTATAGGAAAATATTGGTTGCGAGTTAAAATTTGTTTTCACGTATGAGGCGAGGAATGTTTCAACTGTCTGAGGTTGTTTTTTTCTACTTGAGACAACTTTTTGGGTGAGAGATAATACAAAATATAGCTTATCGGCTATTCAAAACACTCCCTCAATAAAATTAAATTGCAAAAGTGCTCTCTAAAGTGGTCCAAATGTTAAACATATATGGTGTAGATTCATTTCAAAGAACTTGAGTCCATGTACACCATTCTATGCATTATCTGTCAAAAAAATTTTACTTTAGGTTTTTCAAAGAACTAAATAGCAAACTGAATTTTAAGTGTTTGTTATATTGTCAGGACTAACAACCAGAAGCCCATTTTAAGTCGATTAATTTAATACTTTTAGTGGATTAAATTATTTGGGTTTGAGCTTTTTCCTATGCTCTCCCAAGTTTCTGGGAAGGGAGAATGGGTTTGTTTAAGGCCACTTTTTGGGGAACAACTCAGATGGCCATTCAAAATTATGGAATTTTTTTTAAAAAATATATTTTTCCCAAATATTCACATTGATCAGGTCTTTATCATAGCTATCATAGAACCTTTATAAGCATGGGTAATTGAATAGATATATTAGATCTTTATTGCTACTTCTTGTTTCTATGATAAGGACTTACACAACCTATTGTGTTTCTTACACTAGATATTTATGCATGTCTTCCTTGTTTTTGCAACATACCGTTATGGTCTATTGTTGGCGTGTTCTGTGCTGAAGTTGTTGGAAATCAATAATGATTATGTTGACAATGAGGAGGTAATTATGTGCCTAGATTACCTTTTCAACCTTATATTTTGATGTTCTTTGGAAAATATTACTCATTATGCATCAAAAATTTTGAAACTAATTTTTATTATCTACCATCTTTCATACTCTTATTCATTTCCCAAACCTTGGGGCTTTGATGATTTCTTTAATGTAGGGTACTTCAATGTTTTATAGGCTATGTTGCATTGAGACTCCCATATTTTAAACATCATAGTTTCTTTCGTTGCCATATTTTTGCATCATCCTCATTTATTTAGTTCCTTCCATTCCCCTATTTTTTGCATCATTTATTTAAATTTTACAAAGACGTGTTCTTTATTTGTCATTTTTCTCACAATATGCAATAGGTTGCTACACTAACTGATTTCATTTTTTTTGTCTCCTTACAGATCACTTGAAGGATAACATTGTGCCACACACCTGATCTTCATAATATTGAAGATGCCCATATGCACTTCCACCAAAGCCTCAAAGACTCAGCCAAATCAAATCTCATCCAAATTTGGTTGTGCTAAATGATGTCTACAAAAATCATCATCTTCAAAAACTATGTTGTCAAATGGATTAATAGTTTCTAATATCACACAACCATTAATGGAAATTTGGGTGCACATCATTGGAAATTTTTGTTCAAGCTGCACAAAATTTTGTGTCCACCATTTGGATTGTGGATTTTACCATTCTGTAATACTCCCAACTTATTCACTACAGAGGCTTCTCGGTGTAGCTATATTTTACTGCAATTTTCAAGGTTTCTGAATTGTGGATTTTGCCATTTTTACAGACATTTGTGTATTGCTACAGATTGATATATTTATAGACTATCCTTTATTAGTCTATTTCTTGGTATTCCATTTTAGAGTGTGCCATTCAAATTGTGGATGGTTTCCTTGATTGTCATTTATGCCAATCAATTGGTTTTCCCATTTTCAAATAAACAATATTTACAACCAAATTCTCTATGTTGTCTTTGGCGTACCTATTGCACCCTAAGGTGCGATTGCTAGTTTAGTTTTGTTCACCTTTTTTTCACGTGGATGAATACTTACTAATTTCAAACTTCATAATCTTTGTACACTAGCATAGTAAATAGAGCCATATGCTTGAGCACGTGGATGATTGGATGTGATGTTGAAAATACATTAATATATATTCATGATTTTTTTATTTTAAGATATTTTTTAAATTTAAACTTTAAATATTAAATTTAAATAACTTGATATCTTTAATATTTAATTATAAAATATTAAAATTAGTTATTCAATTTTAATTAAAGTTATTTTTATTATTTTTATTATTTTTAAAAATTAAATGTTAACTATTTATATTATTATTTTTTATATTTTACATTTATTAAAGAATAAATAAATAAAATTAAAATTAATTTTTATTATTAAACTTGAAATAATTAAAATATTGAAATTTTTATTGATTTTGAATTTAATTTTTTCTATCTTTATTAATATTAATCAAATTATTTATTTTTTATCAAATTTGAAATGTTTTAATTTTTAATTTAGATTTAATTTTGAAACTTATTTTAATTATTATTTTTTTATTAAATTACAAATAATACTTAAAATATATTAGAGTTAATTTAATTTATAATTATTTGCCTTATTAAAATTTAAATTATTTTAGAATAATTATATTTAGAATTTTTATTTTTAGCCGATAGGCTATTCTATGTGGGGGAACCCCACTAGCATTTCCCCTAGTCTGATGCTGGTGGGAACCCCACGAACTGCAGTTTGCTTAATTGTAGGTCCCCGTCTTCCGTGATGTGGACAGCGTATGGGTTATCATGCTCAGACATGGCCAACAAGTGGCTATTGAAGTAGACAAGCCAAACTTTTGTGACTCCCAATGTTACCCTTGGCAATACCAGCAAGCTTGGTAGTGGCATGCATCCCAAAATTAGCAACAGGGCTTTGATCAATGTTGGCGCTACCATTCTCGACAATGTTAATATTGGCGAAGGGGATAAGATTGGAGCCGGGGCTGCTATTCTCATGGACGTACCGCCCAAGACTACTGTCATTGGAAACCCTGTGAGATAAATTGGAGGAAAGCGTAATCCTACCAAATTGACTGAGAACCCCTGTAAAACTATGGATCATACTTCTTTCATCGCTGAATGGTCAGATTATGTTATTTGAGATTATTTTCAGAAATTCCACTTATGGTCTATGCAGTTTTTTCTGAATTGCGTTGTCTTTCAAATATCCGGACAATGGAATGTGTAAATTCATTCCAGAGTGCTTTGTGTGCATTACACCATTATGTAATAGTTATTTGAGCTTCTCAAGGGAAAGAATGAATCAAATAGACAATTGATTTAGGATTCCATAAATGTGTTGGATGTCTCCTCCAAAGGAAAAAATGCCCCCTGAAATGCTCTGACGGTGAAGATAATCTCCTGCATTCATTCTTTCTCTCCTCAAATGACACCAGTTTAAAAAATAACAAACATAATAAATGTTGTCTATAAATGTAAATGTCCCCTTTAGTGCCTGTGTGCTCTGGGTTTAACTGAGTACCACTGCACCCTATTCGAGGGGTTGAGGAAACCAAGACACCCAATGGTTGGATGGGAAATTAAGTCCCTATATCTTTGAAATGAGACAAATCCAAACTTGCCACTAAAATTTTAATGGTTGGCGGTTGGCATGATAGGCAATTGTATCCGTATTGATTAGAATATTAAACACTGATGGAAATTGTTATTGGTTATTATTATAACCATATTCAATAGTAGCAACAATAATGGAAGCATCATTAATTATTGCTGATCTTAAATTAATAAAGTAAATTATAATATTAACATAATTAATATTAATATGAATGTGATTGATATTAACAATATTCTTACAAATATAAATCAATATTACTACCTTTTAATTTAATCATCATAGTACTAATATTAATGCAATTTTAACATTAATATCTTTATAGATAATATTGATAATGTTACTTCTAAGGCTATTCATAATAATGATATTAATATACGATTTAATGGAAAGCTTATATTAAAATAAGTCTCATAATAATAATAATAATAATGGATGAAATGTTAGTATGTTAACAATAGTACTACTATTATTACATTTTTGTAGGATATTGGCAATAATACATAAAATGCATCAATATGCTCCTCGACAATATCTAGATTTATATATATGCATGGTACATTCTCATATAGATGTCTTATTTATGAATAAAATATTATATGGTCATATAAAGCTATAGAAGAGTATATAGCCAAATATATGTAATAATTTAACACATGTTTCAGTAGTAAACAAGTAGAGAGGGAACGATAGAGAAAGAGAGAGAGAGAGAAGGGAACATAAGTAGAGAACGAAGGATAGAGAAAGAGAGAGAGAGGAGGGTAAAGGGATAGAGGGAGGTAGAGAGGGCTAAGTGAGATAGAGATAGGGAGGGAAAGAGAGGGATAGGGGAGATATAGAGAATTAAAGGGGGAAGGAGTGAGAGGTAGAGAGGAATAAGTGAGAGAGGGAGAGAAGTAGAGAGGGAAGGAGAGAGTGAGAGAGAAATAGGTGGGATAGAGGGAGGGATAGGTAGATAGGGATATGTGATATAGAGAGAAATAGAGATGGAAAAAGAGAGAAACGGGGAGAGAGAAGGGGAGAGAGAGGGAGGGAGAAGTAGAGAGGGATAGGTGAGATAGATCACTACTTTCTTCACACCGTCCACTACTTTTCACAGCCGTAAATAATGTGGGCTTAGCCTATCGGCGTAAGTATTGCACCTCATTGGGGTGCAAGTGCTAGTAATATATTATAGACAAAGCCATGCCACTCATCCTTTCCAAATGTAGTTCTACCTCTCGTCATGTTCAGTTCTGTTCGACTTGCTCCAATCTTGTTCCTTCGCAAAGCATGCTAGTTCCGATGAAGTCTGCCTATTCTTCGAGCTCAAATCATTGTCCTGCACAAGGCACGCTTGCTCTGAAGAAGTCTGCAAGTTCTACGTGCTCAAATCATGTTCATCCGCTAGGCTTGGTCCCTTTCTCAATTCGCTCGGTTCTCCTCCACATTTGTCAACTTCTTCTCTTGTTCATCATGGCTCCCCACAAGTTTCCTCTGGTCATCAGGGTCCTCTCGACCTCTCCCTGCCAGTCGAGCTTCATTCCATCAGCTCTCATTTACTGCCAGGTACTGTTGATGCCTCTCTCTCTTGTCAATGTTCTCTGAATTCTTTTCAGAATACTAATTGTGTTGTGTCCTCCTTGGATTTGTTGAATCATCTTTGCGCCCTTCAAGATCCTGTCCTTTCATCTACCCCACTCATCCTTCCTTGCACGTGGCATCCCCATCGGATTCGGTCTACCTTAGCTCAACCTCTATATCTTCTTTTCATTCCAATCATATCATGATCTCTTCCAACTCAGGTTCCCTTCCTCTCCTCTCTAACACACTTTAAACTCCTCTCATGTCAATCTATTCACAAGTGGAGGGAAAACTCGTTGTCAGCCTTTCCAAAATCACTTTCAAAATGACCTATCAAAATTATATTTATTAATTTATATTTTTAAAATTTATATTATTAATTTATTGATTTTAATATTATTATTAATTTATATATATATATTTTATATTATTATTAATTTATTCATATATTAACTATATATTGCCTCGTAATAGAGCTTGTTTCGTCACATGGAACTCCTTTGTGGTCCTTTAATGCACCTCAATTTCACTCTAATCTTGGCCATGTTTTATAATGATATGGATTGTCATTAGTTTTCATCAATTATCTCCTTCTACCAGCTGTCTCTATCCTTTTCAGAAAGTTGTATGCCTTGTGCAGCTATCTTTGTCTCGTTTCATCTTTGAAGAAAGGTAAAGGAGAGGAGACACATGGGTAATCTGTGTGGGTGTTTAATGGGTTCAAGTGTGGCGTGTTAAAGAGGCACGTCACCACCTTACAGAGTGACATGACATCTTAAAAGAGTGAGTCAAACCTAGGAATATAGTCTCTCCATCATAACTATTCCTTTCTTTGTGTGGTCATTAAAACCATTCATGGCTTAAATTTTCCTTGTAGAGCTTAGATAGATGGTTCTCTTACTCACTAGATTTTGTCAAAGAAAAGATGTAGGATATCGATGTTTGAAGATTCCAACTATGGTGTGCATTTATAGGGTTCAGAGGCTCCTCAGATGGCTACATTGTACATAAATAAGCCAATTTTGATTTGATCCTAAACCCATTCCAACATTAGTTTTATGTAGTTTCGCACAGATCTGGAGAATGGGTGATGTATTAGCTCCATACCTTTAGATAAGAGGAATGGTAGACTTGCTAATAGGTTTTGATAGTTTTGAAAAGTAATATGGTTTATGCCAGGCTATACAAAACTCTCATGTAATAGTGGCTTTTAGCTTTTGATAATATGTAAAAACACTTACACACTGGCGAAATACCAGTGACAGTATTTAAGGACGTCTAGCAAACCCTAGATGAAATCTCACCTGCTCATCATTTTTAGCTATTTTGAATCAAAAATTAAATTTGACTCTTCCTTCAATGTACCCATTGCATAAATGTAATGTGCAGTAGGGAAAGTTGCAAGAAATAAGTAATAATAGCCGAAAAAAGAGGATAAATGATTCATTAGCCACGGGGAAAGTAGAAAAAAATAGCTAAGAACAGCCGAAAAAATGTCAAAAAATGACGAGCTATTGAGATTCGTTTAGTTTCTGTGCCTGGAAGTTTTTCTTCGCTGGTATTGACCTACAGTCCTTCAATTTGGCGAGGTGCAGCATAAAAATAAGGTATGGGTGAGGGTTTTAGACAAAAGAGGTAAACTAGTGTCAATCATGGTGGCCCACCATGGCTAAAAATTAGGCTTCAACAATGGTAAGTTTAGTAAAATGGAAATATATGTTTTCCAAAATATTCTTTTCTCGAAGGAAATTATTATGGCTAAAAATAGACTTTTAGGCAGTTTGAATTAATTTTTTTTTTAATCATGGTAGTTTTCTAAAGACATTATGAAAATTCTAAAAACTCTAGCTGTAACAATAGCTGAACAGACAAGAGTGACTTACCGGGAGGATGCTTAAGGAAACTGTGCAGACTTTGCAGGAAAAATTGGAAGTGGTTGCATATAGAGAAGAACGAAAAATGTCTCTGCACAATTCACAAAAAAATAACAATACTTGTAAATTTAGAATAAAAGTAGCTGATAGTGTATAGATTGGGAAAAACCTCTTATTCAAATAGTGGCAATTGACTTACCTCAAAAATATGTAGTAATGGTGTATTTCTTCACTCATGACGACAAAGCTTACAGGAAAAGTTTACAGAAAAGATATTACGAAAGGATGAAGATATTTTTTCCAAATATAGATTGTAAATGAAGAGAGGAAGGCAAAGTAAATGCAGCATTCCTCCACCAAATTTTAGATATTTCTGTCGGTGCGCATTAATTTGATCCCTACCATATTAAATGCGAGAAAGATATTATGAGGAAGGAATGTTCGCGAGACTTTTGGAAAAGATCAACAGTTGGCAATGGAGGATTTGTCAACCATGCCTTCTAACTCATTTTGAACACTGACGAAGGCACACATCTTCGACATACCCATTAAAATGAATCTTAGCCGTCCATATTCTACTTTCCCAGCCGCTATCGGTTCACTATTAGTTACCTTTCACTTCTCCTATTTGAACTAAGCGAGGCTGATTTTCCAAATCGACAGTTCGTAGCCTTCGAAAGGCATGCAAGAAGATAAAAAATGTGTTGGCCATTGGATTTAGTTGTTGTCATTTTTCCTTTTTTGTGCCATTTTAATTCCTTTACTGTGGCCATTTTTTACCCTTCTTTTTGTCATTTTATAAGATTTAATAATTTGTATTTCGTCATTAAATTTGTTTTAGATATAAGATTTAATAGTTGATAGTTTTTTAATAAATAATTTAACTTTATTAATTATTTTATTATCTATTTAATTTTTTATTTAGTTTTTTTAATGATATAATATAATAAAAATATTATAATTAATAATAATATAACTTATAATATTTTTTAAATTATAATATAAAATAAATAATAATATAAATATAATATGATATAAGATAAATAAAATTTAAATGATGTTTAATATAATATAATTATAATTATATATTTATAATAATTATAATGACATATAATTATTACAATAATATATTAATAAAAATTTATATCATAAAAAATATAAGTACACAATAATATTATATAATTATAGTATTAGATTTATAATAATTATAATGACATATAATTATTACAATAATAAATTAATAAAATGTTATATCATTAGAAAGAAAAATATTAATAATAAAATAATATAATATAATTTGTAATGATATAATATAATAAAAATGTAATATAAATATTATAATTAATAATAATATAAATTATAATATAAAATAAATAATAATATAAATATAATATGATATAAGATAAATAAAATTTAAATAATGTATAATATAATATAATTATAATTATAGATTTATAATAATTACAATGACATGTAATTATTACAATAATAAATTAAAAAAAATCATATCATAAAAAAATAATATAAGTACACAATAATATTATATAAGATTATATTCAGATTAAATATATTAATATTAAAATAATAAATAACAATCAAATAATATAAAACAATATTAGATCGATATAGTTATTATTATTTTTAGGATGTACTCGCCAAATTTGAGAAATGAAGGGTCAATACCAAGTTTGGAGGAGCAGGAAACTAATAGTGGTGGGGAAAACAGAGAAAATGATGACAACAAAAAAATTATTTAACCGAACCCACTACAAGTTGTTTCTGCCTGTATTGACAGTTGTTCAATGATATTGAAGAGAGAATCGACCATGACTTGTTAGCACCGACGAACCCGTTGCAAGTTTCATTTCTAAGATGCAGGACAAAATACATGCAGAAAACAATCAATGGTTGCCAATGACTAGACTATCAACCACCCTTTCTCACTGCTTTTTAGCCATTGATAGAAAAATTGAGCTCTAAAATCTCATATAGGACATGCCTTTGACGTAATAATGAATTTTTGGATGTGATTCTTTTCAATCTTTGGAAAGAATTATTCTTCCACACTTCCCATAATGATGGTTGTGGTGGAGTTGTGTTAGGTTTGTTTCTTTGGATTTCTAAACATGTCATTTATAAAGGAGACTATCCATCACATAGTGTGTTTGAGCTCTTTCTTTTATCAATGGACAGTCTATTAGTTTATGTTATTTATAGGTTTTTGTTCCATATAGGCTTTTAATAATCCTAAAAATAGATATATTATTTGGAATTGGATGTCTAAAAGCCTTCCTAATATTGATTGGGTGCTCAGAGGAGAATTTGATGTGGTTGAATATCATGAAGATTGTAGCTGGTTTAATTATTTCAAACTCAACCAAGATGAATTTGTAAGATGGATTTATTACCAAAATATTGTTGGAATGGTTGACCCCTTTCAAACTAAAATTTTCAACCATGAAACTAATTGGTTTATATGGTCCAATTGCTGATCAAGAAATGATAGGAAGTTTATCGGATTAGATTGATTTTATGTATCCCACAACCTTAATCTAGAGGTTTCTTCTTTTGGTTCATATGTGCAAGTTGATTATTCAACTACCCTATCTAATCATTTTCCTATCATTTTCTTTGTCTCTTTTAATCAAGAAGTTGTCCCTATGGTTGAACTCCCCTACAATCTTAATATCACCCATTTAAAAAACATTGAATGTGTTTCTTCCTTAGTGGGAATTTGAAATTCTATTATGAAACCTCAAGAGGGTAAGTCATGAATTGAGTGGTGGTGTTTTTCTCTAACACAATGCATTGATTTTCTCTAGTCCCTTGGAAAGAGAATGACACGGAGATGTAAATGTAGAGAAAAAAACCCTTCAAGGGAAATTGGAACATGCTAGGAAACAATTAATGTTGTCTCTCATGATGAAAATATTCAAAATTTTATTATTTTTATTGAAACACAATTATGGAAGTTGGACCATTATAAGGCGTAGGGTGCCAAAATAAGAGCTAGAGTTCATGATAAAGGAAGGAATACAGGTTCCAAATTTTTCTTCAACTATCTTGATTTTAAACATAAGAAAGAGAAAATTGGGGCTATAATGGATGAAGGTAAGTTATATATTGATCTTGTTGAAATTACTAAATTATTCCAAAAAATTTATAAAAAAAAATATTTGAAGAAGAGAACAAGTGACAGGATATTCAAAAAACTTTGGAAGAAAATGTTAAGAATTTTATTCCTAACAAAATTGATCGAGGTTATAGTCAATTTTGGATTGAACTCTCTTGATAGAAGAACTCAAATGTTCTATTTTCTCTATGGAAACTAATAAGATTCCTAGTTTTGATGGTCTTCTAGGTGAATTTTATCAAATCATGTGGCATCATATCAAAGATGATATTTATATACTTTTCTTGGAAACCATCTAAAAGAGTTCCTTAAATCCAAGTATCAACAAAGGCTTAATCAAATTGATTCCTAAAGACAAAAATAAAGACTCTATTGCTAGTTGGCAACTAATTACTCTACTAAACACTTAATATAAAATTATTGTTAATTAAACCAGGGTATATATAAATAAAGGAAAGATAAGTAGAACAATTACAGTCAATATTTCCATTGAATATATGTCGCCCAAAATGACTAAGAAAGCTATGAATCTAAAATGATCTAAAAATATACATAATTGACCAAAACTATTCTTATATAAAGTTTAAATTCATGTACCAAAATATTACGACAAGCTGACGTATATACAAACTGAAGTACCTAAATCTACAAAAGAAACCATCTCAAACACTCATTAGTGGGGTTAGTTTAAACATGCAAAACTACAAATATCTCTATGAAATAATATGTCTATGCTCAAGAAATGCCACAAATAACAAAAAAAGAGAGCAAGAAGACATTACAAAAGCAAGACAATCACCTATTCCATATTGGATTGGTGTCAAATGTGCAAATGACCCTTTCCCAACCCTTGACAAGCTCAAATGCTGCAAATGCAATGGTGATGAAGAGAAAAAGTAGTTCTCAAACCAAGAGAATAACTTTGCATGAAGATGTAGATGATTTGATGAAGATTAAGGCCCTTCATTTATAGATTTTCTTGATGAGAGAATGGCCAAATGGATGAATGTGGGACTAAAAATAGACCAATGAAAAGAGGCCACTTGTCAACTTGCATAGGTTGAGGGATGTGCAAGATTTGGGAAATGTGCCCAAGAGAGGTAGTTTCAAATTCAAATTTGTGCAATAAATTTTTAGAGGGGGGCATGAAAATGAGAAGTTAATGCAATGTTGGAGGGGACAAGTCAAATTTTCATCATTTTCAAACTTGAGGGAATATTCTATTTTTTATGCTGAGTTGAAAGAAAATAAGGGTTTTAATAAATCAATAAACTGATTTATTTGTGGAAGTGGGATTATCTAGAGGATGTGATGGGTGGTTAGGTTAGGCTAATTAGGATTAGATTAGCTTAATGATGATTAGGATGATTTTGACTTTTATGACTTAAATATTTAATTTATTTAATTCAAAAAAGGATGGAATATGCATTTGGATTTCAATTTAATGAATGTTTGATTTATTTTTAATTAAAAGGTTGATGTTTGATTTATTTAATTTAAAGGAACAACCTTAGGAATGAACTTAATGAGTTTAATTTACTAGATGAATGGATGAAGGTGAACTTAATTAATTAAATGAGCGGGTGAATGTGAAACCTGGTTTACTTGATGAATGAACCTGATTGAATGCATAATGTTAATTTTGCATGTCTACATTTTGCCCCTCTTTGAAGCAATGTACTTGTTGTGTTGGTTCAAAGAATAAACTTACCGTGATTTTTTTTTTTTTAAATCAGCGTTGGTTGAAAGAATAAACTTACTGTGATCAATTTAAAAAAAAAAATGGATTTTTCGGATGCCCCAGCGGAAAGAAGTACACTAGTACATTGCCCCCTCGAGAGATCAAGCAAAGAGATTCGATTTGAGGGTCGATCTCATGATAAAGAAGTTCAAACTGGATGGTTATGGATGATGATGCAAATAAGATGATTTTAAGATGCTTAGAATAACAAATCTATATTATCTTAAACAACTTAAATGATGATATGATATGATGGATGAGATGGAGGATCTGATATACCATGATTATGCAATGGATGTTTTATGCAAACACTTAGACTAACAAATATATATTATAATGATGATATGTTGTGATTATGCAAATGTATGATGTATGCAAATATGATGATTGATGAGATGATTAGACTAACAGATCTATATTATGATGATGATTACACATGTGATATGATATGCAGAATACTGATGGTTTGTGGATGTAAGATGAATGCATTGGTGATGATGAGTAACTACTCATGACATGATGTTAGTGCGGAAAAGAAGAAATTAGATGATGACAAGAGGATCCAACAAGCCAACTTTATGAGAAATGATGATGATAGATGGATGATTTGCTTATCAAGGATTGGTATTTTAAAAGGGTCACTTACCTTATGTTTGATAACATGCATAAGTATGACGCATCAAGGTATAAAGGTCCAGGATGGCATGGTACTTAGTGTGATGGAATTAGACGCGACAAATAGATAGGAGTATTCTTGTTCACACCTGACATATGGAAACCTTGCTAGGATGCACTTAAGAAGTTTCAAAACATCTTAGACCAAAGCACGGAAAGGTATAACCAATCAATGCAATAATCAACAAGTTGTCCAAAACATCCTCTATAAACATCTAACAAAGCAAGTATTCACCAAGTTATTTTGCAAGAACGTCCAACAAGCATGGCAGACAAAAGGATAATGATCATTGCCCCATTCCTATCTCTCTAAATCCCTTTTTTCAAATATCATCGAAAGGTCCTTGGACTAAGCGCAATAAGATAAGTCAAAAGATACAGATAAAGCACACAAACAAGTTGATGTTCTTCAATACCGCTAACCAAAATCGAATGTGTTTTTGAGGATAAGAACCAAAACTTATTGCCAAAAGATAATGCCCATTGTAGGAAGGATACATCCTAGGACATGTTAGTGGATGGTGGCACGCCATTTCGTTTATCCAAAGTGCTCCTTCTGATAAATAATGCCCCTTGTAGGAAGGATTCATCCTAGGACATGATGCTATCAGATGATTGATATGGGACTATTTGGATGATGGGCTATCAATACAAAGAATTGACCAACTTGTTTACATACTAACTTAGACTTGAAACTTAACGTTTGGAGTTTTACTTTTAATCTGCTATACTTGTTTCCAACTGTTTCACCAAAGGTTGAGGATGATGATCAATTTATTATGGATGATGTTATTGCGGGTGTAAGCGAGATGAGGTGGATGGGATTTTTTAAATATTTGGATGTTTTTTGATCATTTTGAGATGTTTTGAGGCTGTTTTTGGTATTTTTCAAAATTTTCAGGTGATTTAATTTTTTAATTTTTTTAATGTTTTGGGATTTTTTGAGATTTTGACCAAGAGACTAACCTAAAGACCTATCCTAGGGGCCTTAGGGGCTTATCAACATACTAGCCTTGCCTATGCTATATAGGTAGAGACCATGTAGTTTGACTGACGACTTGACCGATTTACAGATGACGATATACATGATGAGATGCCAGTTTATTATGATGAACTCCTGTAGGACTAACCTAAATGTCTCGGGGGATGATCAAAGATCAACCTTGCCTACGTTCAAGCTCAGAGATGACGTAGTTCGACAAGATGACTCTGATTTTGACTTTTTTAAATGACTTTTTGACCTGTTTTTGGATTTTTATATGTTTTGAATGTTTTTGGATTTTCTAATTTTTGAATGCTTTTGGATTTTCTGATTTTTTGATTTTAAGATCATATACGAATTAGATCCAATGAGAACATGTCCCTAGTGTGATGCAATAAACTACTCTGATAAAGGTAGGACAAAATGACCTTGAGGATGGGCCGAGTAGTACTAGGAGGGATCATGATACAAACACAGGACCAAGCTATGGTGCAGATGCAAGTGGATGAGTGATGGATGGTGGAAGCAAAATGGAGGAATGATGCCAAAGAAGCCGTAAAGATCCTAGTGGATGGAAAGTGCTTATTTATGCAAGGCACTTGTTTTCCATGTTTTCACTGAGGTACTTGCCCAAAGTGCCACCAAAGTGGTTTTAACTATAGGACAATTTGTTTCTCTTTACTATTTTTTATCCTTTTTATTTTATTTTTTTGTTGTCACAAAGACGCCTATTTGCTAGGTTTTCATTGAAGCAACCATTTTTTCAGCACATTTTCTAATTTTTTGAATTTTTTGGTTCTATATCTTGAAAGATTTAGGCATAATACTTTTTGAGATGGGAGCTATTCATGGGCTCCTGTAGAGGTTCCCCTTCGGGTGTTGATAATTGATATGCCCCTGATTTGTAACTTGCTGTGATGACAAATAGTCCCAGCCAATTGGGTTCAAACTTGCCTTTGTTGTTTGGGTTTGGTACATTCTTCTAATTTTCTTTTAACACCAGTTCTCCGACTTGGAAAGTCCTGCTTCTGATTTTCTTATTGTAGCTTTGTTTGAGTCTATTCTGATAGACTTGCAAATGATTTAAAGCATCTATGCGTCTCTCATCCAGTAACTCCAGCTCATTTAGTCTTGATACCCGATACTCTTCATCCGTGATGAGATTTTGTAGTGATATCCTAAGGGATGGGAGCTCGATCTCAATGGGGAGTACAACTTCTGATCTGTAGACCAGGGAGAAGGGGGTGGCACTAGTGGGTGTGCAGATGCTGGTTTGACAAGCCTAGAGGGTAGGATTACGCTACAGATGTCAGTCACAACTTGCATCATTGACTATTTTCTTGAGGATTTTTAGAATGGTTTTGTTTGTAGCTTCTACTTAGCCATTGCCTTGGGGATAGTACGGGGTGGAGAAGTGATGTTGGATTTTAAATTTCTCGCACAAGTCATGGACATCCTGATTCTTGAATGGTGTCCCATTATCTGAGATAATTGGTTGTGGGAAACCATAGCGACATATAAGATAGTTCATAATGAACTTTGAAATCTGCTTCTCAGTTATATACATCATCGGTATGGCCTCCACCCACTTAGTGAACTACTCTGTTGCGGTTATGATGAATTTGTGGCCATTAGATGAGGTCGGAGTTATCTTTCCAATGAGATCAAGGCCCCATTGCGGAAAGGGCCATGGTGTGATGATGAGGTGAAGCTCTTGAGCTGGAGCATGGATGAGGTCCTCATGCTACTGACATTATAGACACTTTCTAGCATGATCATGTGCTTCTCTTTCCATTGTGGGCCTATAATACCCCATCCTCAGCAGTTTCTTGGCTATGGTCATTCCACTAGAGTGTGAACCACAGATACTGTTATGAACTTCGGTTAGAGTGGTTAATGCCTCCTCAACATTTAAACAGCGTAGTAGGGTTCCTTCTATGCTCCTACGATATAGGGTATCACCTAGGATGACAAATCTAGATGCCTTTTTTACAAAGGTTCACTTTAGGTTTGAGGGTAAATCGGTAGGTGTGGCTCCTATGCGAAGGTATGTATAGATGTCGGGGTATTAAGGATCACCGAGACCAATGATTTCACACATGAATTATGATTCTGGTACCTCAAATGTAGGGGTGAGAAGCTACTCTATCAAAAATTAATATTTTGGAACATTGTTGGGGATGTCCAGTAGGGACCCAATTGTTGCCATGGCATCTGCTACTCTGTTGTTGGCTCTAGGAATCTACTCAAATGTGATTTCGATTGAGGATTCTTTTAGAGTCTCCACCAATTTCTTGTATGGAGTGAGCTTGTCATCCTTGGTCTGATATTCATTATTGACTTGATTTATGATCAATTGGGAGTCTCCATACACTTTGAGAGCTATTCCATTGTACTGTTATTCTGAGACCTATAGTTGAAGCCTTGTATTCTGCAATATTATTAGTGCAAGGGAATGCTAGTTTGTACAACCTTGGTATGTAATCCCCTTGTGGGGTGATGAAGAAGACACCAGCTCCTGATCCATTTTATGTGTATGAGCCATCGAAGTATAGTTTCCAGCGGTCAACTACGTTGAGGTTGAAAATAGATTCATCTAGAAACTCTGAGACAAGAGGATTCTTAGAATAAATAGGTGCTTCTGCTAATTGGTCTATGATGACTTGTCCCTTGATTGCTTTCCGCTCGACATACTCAATGTCCTACTCTGACAATATCATCACCCATTTTTCCATTCTTCCTGTGAGCATTGCCTTTGATAGTAGATACAAGAGGGGGTCAATTTTGCCGATGAGCTTTATTTTGTGTGCCAACATGTAATGTCTAAATTTTTGAGAGGAAAACACTACTGCGAGACATGATTTCTCAATGAAGGAGTAGTTTAGCTCATGACCAACCATTGTCCTGCTGATGTAATAGATAGCCCTCTCCATTTCATTTTCGTCATACTGAGCTAGGAGAGCTCCAAGGGCTACTACTATTGCTGACACATATAAGATCAATGGCTTCTTTGGGATGGGTGGCATTAAGACTGGTGGTGTCAGTGGATATTCCTTTATTTTGTTGAATGCCTCTTCACACTTGGTATCCCATTTGTAAGCTACTCCCTTGTGGAGTAGGTGAGAGTATGGGTTTTGTTTGTATGCCAGTTGTGCTATGAATCTTCTAATGGATTGGAGTCTGCCTTGGAGGCCTCTCAATTGTTTTAATGTCTTTGGTGCTTCCATTTCAAGGATTGATTTCACTTTTTCTAGATCCACCTTGATACCCCTCATTGATACTATATATCCTAGTAGTTTACTTGATTGTACGCCGAAGACACACTTCTTAGGATTTAGTCTGACTTTGTACTCCTCTAGTCTGTCAAAGATAGCACTTAGGGTTGCTATGTGATCTTTTCTTTTTTTGGATTTAGCTAGGATGTTGTCGACATAGTCTTCGACCATCTTATGGATCGTGTTGTGGAATATCAATGTCATAGCCCTTTGATATGTTACTTCTCTATTCTTTAGGCCAAATGGCATCATGTTCTAGCAGTAAGTCCCCCATGGAAAAGTGAAGGTTGTCTTATGTTGATCCTCTTTTGCTATCATGATTTGATTGTATCCTGAAAATCCATCCATTAATGATAGCATCTCATGTCATGTTGTCATATCTACTATCATGTTGATGTTGGGAAGTGGGAAGTCATCTTTCAGACATGCTTTGTTCAAATCTCTGAAGTCTGTACATATTTTAATGGCTCAATCAGGTTTTGAAATAGGTACCAAATTTGATACCCATTCTGGATAATCTATTGGTTGTATGAATCCTTCATCTAGTAGCTTTTTTAGATCCATTTTGACCAATAAGGTGATATGAGGGTTCATTTTTTGAAGCTTTTTTCTGATAGGTTTTGCTTTTGGATACACTGCTAAGTGGTGAACCATGGTCTTTGGATCAAGTTCTGGCATGTTAACATAACTCCATGTGAATTTTATTTGTCTTTCCCTTAGGAATGCTGCTAGGAGCTCTTTCTCTTCTGATAGTAGTGATTCCGCATAGAATGTGATATGCGGGGTCTCCTCTGTTCCTAGGTCAAGACAAGATTGCATTTTTTTGCCAAGACTACTGACTTTTCCTGATGAATAGCTCTTAAAGGAAGATTGAATCCTCCATCCTTGGGCACCTCATAGAGGTTTTCACCATTGGATGTGTCCTTTCTTTTTACTTTTTTCTTGTCAGAGAGTGCCATAGTGTGGTTTTCACTCAAAGACTTGGATATTATTCTTAATTTCTCACTTTTGCGATTGAAGGATTCAATCATTTCCCCATAATAGGCATGTGTGTCGAACTACGTTATAAACCCTGCTTTGTGATCCCCATCTGGAATGCTATCCCGCAATCCCATGAATTTTGAGAGCACCTCATCATTTTTGAATGTATCGAGAATCGGTGCTCCTCGTTGGTCATAGTCGATGAGTTGGGGATATACTAGGCGGATCTCATGATTTTGATGGTTTGTTTCAAAGGAAAGGGTGCTAATCATGCAAAGAGTAGTATCTTCAAATAGCCTAGGTAGATTGGATATGGGGTCCTCATCATCGATACTACTACAAACATTAGTTATATCAAAGGCATAGTTATCTAGAACACGACTTGTGGATACTGGCAATTGTAGTTCTACTGTGGTTGGATGACGAGGTTTATTAACCGCTCTAACTAGAGGACTTTGACCACATATGGTTATACTTAGAGGGGTACATCCAAGGCCAAGATTTTTTATTGGTCATGTCTCTGGCATGATAGGTATTATCAGCCCATTGTCATTTTTTCCAAGTCTTTGGTTTTTGTCATAGCCCATTGCAAGCATCGTTTGTAGACCCTTGCTTTTGTCATCCATTGGTAATTCAGGTGTTGGTATTTCATCTTGATAAATCATATGTGATGGATCTTCCTCAATAATCTTCTGGCCAAGGTGTCCCCTGCTTGTGAATTCAGGATAGTCTTCAGGAGACGTTTATGATGTGGAAGCTTGATTTTCTTGTGGATGACCCTGTGATCTAGGAGATTGTGGTAACTCTCCTACCACAAAAGAATTATTAGGGAGCTTGTAGCTTCCACAACCGTCATCCTAGATGATGAGCTTAATGTCAGAGATGGTGGGAATGGCAGGAGTCACAGGTGTCTTTGTCACAGAAGTGGATGCGAGAGTGGCAGGATCGATGTATTGTGTGGATGGGCCCTCATCATTTTTTGGTACTTGGGGGATTTTGTAATACTTTGCTTCAAGATTTTTGCAGTATGAGAAAGGTTCAGGATCTCCATGGATGGTAACTTCTTGTCCATTATGTGCACATTTCACACATTGGTGGAAAGTCGATGCTACTGCTTTCATTGCATGAATCCATGGGTGTCCTAGGAGAATATTATATGGCAAGTCAAGTTCCAAGACCTGACAAGTGGTTTCCATGAGAGCTGGCCCTACTTGAATAGGGAGTTTGATTGTGCCTTGAGACACTCTTTCTTGATCATCATATGCTCTTATCATGATACCCTTCCCTTTGTTAGAATCTTTTGATATTTTCAATTGCTTAATGAGGTTGAGAGAAAAAATGTTCAAGCCTGCACCTCCATCCACCAAGACCCTTTTGATTTTTCTCTTATGTACTATGGCTTCCAAGTGAAGCGCACGATTGTGAGATGGTGGAGTGGGGAAATCTTGGTCAGAGAATGTAAGAAGATTAGGCATAATGATATTTTCGACCATAGCTTGGAATTGTTCTGCATCAAGATCTGCGGGGATAGTGGATGAGGCCAACGCTTCCTCAAGAATTTTTTTATGGGAAGATGATATTTTTAGCAACTCCATGATGGAGATTTCCATTGGTGTTCTCTTGATTTGATCTAGGACATTGTAGACATTATGGGTAGGTCTAGATGCGGGGACTTTGTTTGGCTGGGATGAGCCTGCGATGGTTACTTTGCTGCCTCTTGTGGTGACTCCACAATCTTTGGCATAGGTGCCATTGATAGTAATGACCATGCAGGTTTCATCTAGGGAGGTGACGACTGTTTCATACACATGATTTACATTTAAGTGGGTGCCTTTCCCTTTATCATTTTTATTCCCTTTGTTACCATGATTCAGCATTGGATTCGTATATATCTTAACATCCTAATTTCCTGTAGGCTGTTCCATGTTTATAATTCTTTTATCAATGAGACCTTGAACAATGTTTTTCAATCTCATGCAACTATTTGTGGCATGGCCTTTGATTTTATGGAATTCACAAAGTTGATTCTCGTTATACCAAGGAGGTTTTACATCCGGTTCTTGGTAATTCTGAAATGTAGGAGCTTGAATGAGTTTTTTGTCTATCAGCTTTTTCATGATGACTTCCAATGGTTCCCCCAAAGCAGTGTAATTTTGCTTGGCATAATTCTTGCGTTGGGGTGGTCCTCTTTACTCATTGAGATTATTGATTGTCAGGTTGTTATGCGGTTGGTGAGTTATGTGATGATTGTTTTGGTGTTGTGTTTGGATTTGCAGTGTGGGTGTATTTTGGCGAGGACCACTAATGACCACCTTGGCATCGACAACACCACCATTAGTAATGTTTTTGTTCCTTTCCCATGTGTGAGGTTTATCATTGTAATTGGATGGTGCGCGGTTGTTTTGTAGTTCGGGGTATGATGTTGATTCCATAGGTTGAGTCATAAGGGCTCTCTTGATGTTAAGTACCTTGGGGATCAACTGATCATATGTGGTGATGCCCTGAACCTTGAGATGAAATGCAAAGCGTCCTTCAAGGTTCGCTATGATGGTGCAAACTTGTTGCTCTTCTGGCATGTACCACTTGCTCCGATTGGCCTTGGATCGCCATTGTTGTAGGAATGAAGTGAAAGATTCATCCTTTCCTTATTTCAGAGCTGAGAGTTCTTCTAGAGTAACATCCATTGCAATGTTGCATGCGTAGTTCTTAATGAATGCATCTATAATTTTTTGAAATGTTCCAATGCCTGAAGGTAAGTGAGAGAACTATTCCATAGCGTGGCCTACCAAACTCCTAGGGAATAGTTGCATCAGATAAGTATCATCATATGGGACTTCCATGCAATGAACTTGGAATTCCCTGATGTGATCTTCAGGGTTTCCCATCCCTTGATATTTGTCAAATTTGGGGATTTCAAATCCCTTGGGAAATGGTTTCATCTCTAGGCTCCTATCAAATGGATAGGGACACAAGTTGCTTGGTGTTTTCATTCTTCGCCTGGATTGCATATCGAGCACTTGTTGTGAAAGCAACCTGATTTGTGTCATCACATCAATTTGCGGATCAGGGGGTGGGATGAAAGTGTTTTGGGTATTTGAATCGTGGGCTGGGTGGGTGGGTTGGTTGGTGTGTTGTTTGTTGGTATCTGTATGTTCTATCGAGCATGGTATGCTTCTACCCGCTTTTGTATGAACAATGCTTTTTGTTGATCTTATTGTTGTTGCGCTTGTTGTTGTGCTTGTTGTTGTTCCAACAACACTTGTTGTTGAGCTGCCAATTCTACTACTTCTTGCTGCTCTTGATATTGCTTTATTGCTTGTTGATATGCTTGCAATTGTGCTACTTGTGCATGAAGTTGTGCTTGTGCTTGCACTTGTTGTGCTTGATATTGAGCTTGCACTTGAGCTTGTGCTTGTACGACTTGTGCTTGTGCTGCTTGTTACAATAGAGCTTGTGCTTGAGAAGTCTTGTGTGCTTGTAATGCTTGAGTGGCTTCTTGTTGTTGTTGTTGCAATAAATCTTGGGCTTGTGCAGCTTGTTGCATTTGCAGTGCAGGTTGGGCTGCTTGGGCAGCTTGTGCAACTTGAGCCTCTTGTTGAGCAGCTAGGTATATGACTTTTTGTTTCTACACTTGTTGGAATCCTCTTTGAAAAGCAGATTGCAATGTCGAGTTATTTTGGTTTGATGTGCTGGAAGTTGGTGGTGGTGGGGGTGGTGGTGGATTCAGGATGGTGTTTGTGGTGGTGGTGAATGGTGATGTCATGTTGATTGTTTGATTGGTGGATGGTATTGTTGGTGTGGTGGTTTGAGTGATAAGTGGCACCATTGATGTGAATGGCCCTTGAGAGACCATGCTTTGTGATGTTATGGGGGTGTTTGATGAGGTTGCAATTGTTTGTGTATTTGTCATCAGTTGTTGTGATATCGACGACAAGTTTTGAGTGTTTGGCATAATGCTTTGATTGGTGCTTGGGATGTTGTTTTGATCGATACTTGGTAAAGGGGGAAGCCCTAAGCCAAGGAGTGGTGCAGAGGATAATGGCAATGGTGGAAGTGGTGGAAATGTAAGGGGTGTGAGTTGTTGTGAAAATTTTGTGTTGCGGAAAATACCCCCAGGTCTGAACATATCTCCTTCCTCTTGTGAATTTGTGAGGAGAAGTGTTTGAGGTTTTGTGTAAAAAAATGATGATGATGGGTCATGATGGAAGGTGAGAGGAACATTATTAGGTAATGGGTTTTCAGGTATGTTTTGTTCCAAAGTGGTGTTTTCATCCAAGTTTTGATTATTAACAAGGGGGTGTGTTTGAATAGAATTGATAAATGCATTTCCCTTATTAACGTTAGGTTGGGTTGGAGCAAGAGATGTCGTAATTTGTAGAATGTTTTCAGTGATATTGTCAGATGGGGGTGTGGATGAAATGGGAACGGTGGATGATATTAGAGGAAATGATGTCTCCACTATGGTAGTCATGTTAAAATCCGAAGGTAACTTGGCCCCTTGTTTTGCTAGCTCAAGCGTGTATAACGAAGGGTTAATTCTCATCATGATGTTGATGATTTTATGCTTCTCTAGATTTTGGAGCATTTCTGTTATTTCTTCATGAGACATTCCAAAGGTAATATCCTCTCCTTGGTTTTCCTCTTGTGGATTTTGTGATGATGTCAGAAGGTTAATTGTGAGATTTCCAGACCCAATGGGATTCATTTTAGGAGTGGTTTGACTCAAATCACTTGAAGTAGGTATTTCTTTGTTGGCTTCCATGCTCTTCTTGTATTGAGATCTAGTTTAAACCATAAAACAAGGATAATTTTTTAAGAATGGGAGATGAATCTCTTGATTCTTTGGATTGATCTTTATTTTATGCCTTCAAGTAGAAAATTTTAGGATATCTTGAGGATCGAAAAGTGATATGATGATGATGCAAAATATGGATGATGTGGATGTTGTGATCTTTTATTCCAACTATTTCTGAAGATAGTTTAGAGAAAAAAAAGATCAAAGCCAAATTAACGAAAAAAAAAAGATCATAAAGTCAACCCTCCTTCTAGCACCAATATGAAGTACCTAAATCTGCAAATGAAACCATCTCAAACATCCATTAGTGGGGTTAGTTTAAACATGAAAATCTACAAATACCTCTATAAAATAACATGTCTATGCTCAAGAAATGCCACAAATAATAAAAAAAAGATCAAGAAGACATTACAAAAGAGAAAAATTAGTTCTCAAACCAAGAGAGTAACTTTGCATGAAGATATAGATGATTTGATGAAGATTAAGGCCCTTCATTTATAGATTTGCTTGATGAGATAATGGCCAAAAGGATGAATGTGGGACTAAAAATAGACCAATGAAAAGAGGCCACTTGTCAACTTGCCATAGGTTGAGGGATGTGCAAGATTTGGGAAACATGCCCAAGAGAGGGAGTTTCAAATTCAAATTTCTGCAATAAATTTTTAGAGGGGGACATGAAAATGATAAGTTAATGCAATGTTAGAGGGGACAAGTCAACTTGTCATCATTTTTAAATTTGAGGGAATATTTTGTTTTTTATGCCAAGTTGAAAGAAAATAAGGGTTTTAATAAATCAATAAACTGATTTATTTGTGCAAGTGGGATTATCTAGAGGATGTGATGGGTGGTTAGGTTAGGCTAATTAGGATTAGATTAGCTTAATGATGATTAGGATGATTTTGACTTTTATGACTTAAATATTTGATTTATTTAATTCAGAAAAGGATGGAATATGCATTTGGATTTCAATTTAATGAATGTCTGATTTATTTAATTAAAAGGTTGATGTTTGATTTATTTAATTTAAATGAACAACCTTAGGAATGAACTTAATGAGTTTAATTTACCAGATGAATGGATGAAGGTGAACTTGATTAATTAAATGAGTGGGTGAATGTGAAACTTGGTTTACTTGATGAATGGACCTGATTGAATGCATAATGTTAATTTTGCATGTCTACATAAACAAACTCATACAATGGTTGGCAACACGGATGTTTTGTACCGCCTTTTAAAAAAAAAGCCACTAGAGTATGGGCAAGGTTGCAAAATTATTTTCTTTGGATAAGCATACATTCTTTACTAAGTATGAGAAGCTTGTAAAAGAAAACATGTGGACCCACAACACGTGCGAGAAGAGACATAAAAGAAAACGTGTTGGCCCGCTACACGTAGGAGGAAGAGGCAATGGTTATGGAACATACAAATTCACTACCCATGGTTGTACACTGCTCGTAATTGTTAGACCTTGAAAAAACAAAATGCACCCTCCCATGTCTATCAAACTGATAGTTGCTGCGTACAAATTCCTGTATTTGTTAGAACCATGTTCGTACGCTGAGAAAATCAATTTATGGTGGTTTGAAATATAAGGTGAATTTTATTGAGTTGAATTTTAGTTTAATTCATCTCCTTCTGCCTGCCATTTTGGATAATATTTATTTTTGAAAACTTTATTTTCACACATTTTTATTGCAAAATATTTATTGATTTTTTACTTATGTGAATAAAAATTAATATATAAAAAAAAATTAATAAATATTTTGCAATAAAAATATGTGAAAATCAAGTTTTCAAAATTAAATATTATCCAAATGGCAAGCGGAAGGGGATGAATGAAACTAAAATTCAACTCAATAAAATTCACCTTATATTTCAAACCATCGTAAATTGATTTTCTCAGCGTACAGACACGGTTCTGACAAATACAGGAATTTGTAAGCAGCAATTGTCAGTCTAACAGACACAGAAGGGTGCATTTTGTATTTTCAAAGTCTAACAATTACAAGCAGTGTACAACCATGAGTGGTGAATTTGTATGCTCCATAGCCATTGCCGAATTTGTATGCTCCATAGCAATTGCAAGGAGGAAGAGACATATAAATGAGAACGTGTGGACCTGACACATGCAGGAAGAGACAAGTGAAAGGAAGCATGTTGGCCTGAGACACCTGCGAAGGAGTGACATGTAACAAAAAATGTGTGGGCCTACACATGTGCAAGGGAGATAAATGTAAAAATGTTTGGTATTAAAATATATAGGGGAGAGGGGCCAATAGTAGTGCACCCTAACTTCATGCTTTTAATTATCTTAGATGGAAATTCCAAATCACGCCCAAATTTTTACAGCAACTTACTTGGCAAGTTCCCTGCTTATAACTATGGTTTTAGGGCCACATCATCAAATATAATGCCACATCAACATTTTTTTGTCAAGGTGTCCAAAAAGGCCCAAAAAATAAGTGAGACTAATACTCGTGCATTCACATCATTAGTAGTTGAGCGCTCATGTGGCATCACACTATTGGTTGTTTTTTAGATCGAAGGAATACATTTTGTTTAATTATAGGTAGTCAAATCACAACTATTGGGCATTATATAAACAACTATTTGGTATTATAATCACAATTGAGTGCACGACTATTAGACCCCGCACGACAATAGGCCCTTCTGCCCTATTATTTGCTGGTGGTAGTCAGTGCCTTTGGGACTTTTCTTTATAATACTATCAATGATTCCTCTTTCTCTATGCAATTTCTTTTTGAATTACTAATTATTTATTTAACTTTGCTAAATATAAGAAAACAACATACAAATTAAAGAAAGAACTTTGAATGCTACGGAAAACTTGACGTCATTATACTTTTTCATGATACACTACTATTCTCTATATATCACAATACAAAGCTGCTAAATTTCTATAAATATTGAAGTCAGAGACTTTCAATACTAGTGAGTTCTAAAACTAACTTATTTCTTCCCAAGGAGAAAATCTGCAAAGTTAGATATTATAATCAATAATACAGAGCATGATTTTAAATACAGAATTTGTAGGAAGGATATGAAAATCAATATTTTGTACAGGGATTCATTAGGATAGGTGAAAGATTAGCGTGGGAAGCAGGTTTACTTGATAACAATTAATTAATCAATTAAACAAATATATAATTATTGGGATATTTGAAGGCATTTTTTTTAATTCACATAGATCAATTTTTAATAAAAATTAAAATATTAGAAAACCTTTAAAAATAGTTCAATTAGTTTTCTTGCCACAGTGTTTTCCTTGTATATGGTAAAAAAACAATTTTTATGTATCTTTTTATTTAATTTTTGTTTAACTGAAATTAAGAATAGTGTTCTAATATATTTATATAGTTTTTGAAAAGAAAAAAATAGGTTTTACAAGGACCTGAAACCATAGAGTTAAAATAAACAAAGATAGAGCGAAAAAAGTTTGAACAAACACACAGTTGTCCCAAAAAAAGAAATGACAGTAAAGAGAGACAACAGGGTCTAAAAAAGGACTGCCAAAAAAGCCAGAAACAACTACAACAGCACTACTCCAAGGTGTTCATCAATTCCTTGGCTTCCTTTTCAACTTCACTCATATCTTGTAACCCCTGCTTCAGGATTTGAACCATGTATGGAGAAGTAGGGGCCTTCCTCTTTGTATTAGCCCGGATGCAAGTTGAAACCCCTTCAACAGTAGCTCTGCTACAACCTCTATCCACGTCCAAGTCCATGACCAATGATCCCTTTTGATTTTTTTCCAACTTTTCCACCATAGCATTGATAATAATGGTGTTATGCCTAGCAATTTTATAATTATTCGCCACAGTGGCCCTGATATTTTGGCCAATCTTGGACATATTGCTCTCCAACATTGTCAATCTTTCCTCCTGCAACTGTTGTCTTTTCCCCAGTAAGGAGGTGTCTTTTCCATCATTATCATTGCAACTCTAGCAAACCTTCTGCTTCAAATCCCTAACTCTATTGCTGAGATCCTTATTACAATCATTCAAATCACAAACTTCCTTCTGGGCCCACTTAAGAACAGTTAAAAAACCATAAGTATTTTTTTCCACCACACCCATTATGTGCTCAGGCCTAAGGATATTCAGGGCAGAATTGATTTCACCCTGATTAGGGGAAATTTTAGGGGCCTTCACAAATCTTCCAGACACAGAAGCACTAGGGGCTGACTCTTTACTGACCATAGGTTTATTAGAATGAATTTCCAGAGAATTCCCATAGTACGAAACCAATTTCGTAACTAAGCTACCTTTAAAACCAAAGACCAAACCTAGGGTAGAGCAACCAAGAGATGGCTGGGGATTAAGACAAGACGACAAAGCAAAACCCGGGATGGGGCCACCAAGTGAAGGCTACGGACTAGGACAAAAAGGCGGAGCAGATCCCATAAGGACATTCCGACAAGAAAGGGACTAGGGAACAGTAGTTTTAGACCCAACAAGGGCAAAAGCAAGAGGGGCCAGGGGATCATTCTCCTTGCTACTTTCTGTATCCTCATCTTCCAATTCCTCAATAACAACATTTTTAGGCAAAGCAGGTAAATTTTGAAAATGCTCATAGATGAGCCTGACAAGACCAGGGTGAATAATAGAAGCCCGCCTAGGGTTTCTTTCAACTTCATCAAGGCAATTCTTCAGAGAAGAGAATAAATAAAAAGGAAAAAAGATACGAACCTTGTGACGGAAGTGGTTCAAAATGGAAAAGTGATAACCATACGCCCTGGTGAAGCGCCCATCCACAGTGATGTACTCCATAATGAATCTCAAAACTTTCCTCCAGATTGATTTAATGGACTCCACATCAAAGTAGCTATTGGCAACCTTAACCAGCTTAGCCTTCTCCTTATCTTTTTTAGGAAATCTGATAACTAATATATTTATATAGTTATAAATGACATATTTTATATATAATTAAATCTATACATTTAATTGACATAAGAACATTGCCTTTAAAAATCTGCAGTGTAAGTTCTATTAATTTGTTGACATTTTGTGGAATCCATATTGGATGCTTGTATAAGCTGCAATTTGGAAGGAAGGTGATTAAAGTTGAAAACCTCATTGACTATCTTTCACCTTGATGTTGACATTTTTTGGAATTCATATTGGATGCTTGTATAAGCTGCAATTTGGAGGGAGGGTGATTAAAGTTGAAAACCGAGCATTGACTATCTTTCACCTTGATGTCCAAATATTCATATTTGAGTTGAAATTTAATTTGTCTTGAGGCTTTTGATAGCATTAAGGTACATGAGAAAATGAAGGAAAGAGACTGCACGAGAAAGATAGGATGGATTTTGAGGAGAGGGGGAAGGTGCCAGACAAATTTTGAAAAGTGACTGTTAGAATGAATCTCCGTACCAATCAATCCCATCTCTTTTTCGTACATGTAGCAGTTTTCAAAGCACTTTCATTCTCCCCTCAGATGTTTCGACAAAACTGAGAGGTTCTAGCTTTCTCAAAAGTGGCTAACAGAATTATTACTTTCCTTTTCAAAACGTGGCCTACAAAATGAATCTCCATACGGCCGTTCAATTCCATATTTCATCTTCTTTCAAAGCATTTGAACTAAACGCACCAACCCACCTTATTCTTTGTATAGGCATTTTTTCAACTGTTTCTTCTCCTTGCATGTTCTGAGGAAAGGACTGTACCTTCCTTCATTGTACAAGCCAGAGCTTGTCTCATTTGTAAATGTTTTCTTCACCATACTTTTTCCTGAAGTTTAAAGGAAAATATTGAACTCACCTGCAGTATGATCTATTTAATTCAATCTACCCTTCTTCATTACGCATACCTAAATCAAATCCTATGTGCTCCGCTCTTTCTCATTTTCTAATTTTAAAAGCAGGTTGTTAGCGTTTGAACTGGAACGAATGGCGTCTTCTCATCATCCCACTAGCAAAATAGGGAATTAAATGCTTTCTATAGAATAGAACCTGCTGGCAAGAGAAGGAAAGTTTATGAATCTTTGAGATTGTTTGATGTATTCATCAATCACAGAGGCCGGGATGTCAAATCAACTTTAGCAATTGAACTTTACAACTCTCTTGGGCAATTGGGAATACAGGATTTTCTTGATTCCCAAGAGAAGGAACTTGGAAATTCATTTCCTTCTACTATTGAGACAGCCATCCTCTCTGCTAAGGTACACATAGCCATCTTTTCCAAAAGATATGCAAAGTCACCTTGGTGTTTGGCTGAGCTAGTTCTCATGTTAGAAAGCAAGGCCAAAATTATTCCTGTGTTTTATGAAGTTGAGCCATGGGAACTTCACCACATTGATAAGGGAGTATAGGCTGATGCATTCATTAAATATAAAGACAAGAACAGGTACCTCGAGAAGCTCAACAAGTGGAGGGAAGCTCTTCAAACTCTTTCATTTATAGCTGGAGTAAAATTTCACAGGTGATTTTCTGTGGTTTTTTATTTGCTGGTAGCTGTAATCTTGCTTTGATTTTCAGTGGTTTTGATAATTCTACTTTATATAATTCTGTTTACCCTTCAAATCTTGTTTACTATTTTCTCATGGAATTTTTCTTTCATTTTATAAAGTTCCAGTGACTTCAAAACCATAGTAGCAGCAGTGGAGAAGGAAGTACGAAAGAAAAAAAATTTACATGTTGCAAAATATCCAGTAGGGCTTAACAATCTTGTGGAATATTTTGAAAGGCAATGTCTAGATGAGCTTGTACAAGATTTTGAAAACCAGTGCAGCCTACAAGAAAGGAAAAATAAGCCTAATGTTGTTGGAATTTTCGGCATGGGTGCGTTAGGGAAGACAACTCTCCAAAGAGTTGTTTAATCGAAAGCATTCAAATTACTCTGGAGCAAGTTTTTTGTTTGATGTGAGAGAAGCGTCTGTGAGAAGGGAACTACCTTGTCTGCAAAGTCAGCTTGCAAAAGATCTCTTCCACAAAGAACAGAGTTTTAGAAGTGTAGAGGAAGGAACAGGCTATCTCAAAGATAGTCTACAACGGAGCCCCTTTTTAAACTTCCTAATAGTTGTAGATGAAATTGATCATGTGGAGCAGTTAGATGCTCTATTGATCATAGATATCTTAAATAAATCAGGTAATAGTCTGGTTATTGTCACAACCTGTGACGTTGGAGTAGTTATATTTGCAAGGATTACTGTTGGTTATCTTTAAAAGGAATGGACAGAAACTCCAGGAGGCAACTCTTCTGCTGGCATGCGTTTGACCAACTCCTTCCATATGCCAGGTGTGAGGCACTGGTTGACCAATTCGTTGACATGTGTGGAGGGCTACCTCTTTCTCTTCAGGTTCTGGGCTGGCTTGTTCATGGTAGACCTCACAACTTTTGGGAGTTAAAATTGATTAAAGGCAGAGAGACGCTGCCTCGAGATGTAAAGCAAAGATTAAAAATAAGTTTTGACGCATTGGATGATAATGAAAAATAAGTTTTCATAGATATAGCTTGTTTTTTTTTGGGAAAACCAAAATGTATGGCTGAAAGAATATTGGAGGGGTCATGATGGGACGTTCAAAATGCACTAGAAACACTAAAAGATAAATGTCTTGTAGAAGACGAATATAATGTGTTGAAAATGCATGACCACCTGAGGGACATGGGAAGAGAAATGGTAGTTGAGCTCAGCTCTTCTCATCGCATGTGGCATCCTCGAGATTTGGAATCTTTGGTATGCTTGTTAGCCCTCCAAATTTGTCGTTAGTATTTTATAATATTCCAAATGTTAAAGTTGTAGTACATAAATTGAAAACTGCACTGCTTGCTTCTATGTATGAAAGAATTGATGGGTTTGAGAACTACCCTCGCCAAAACCAATGCTAAATGTTTCCACTCCATTTTCGATGATTCAATAGGCTGTAAAGTTACATTCTATTTAGGCCAATTAGATAGTTGTGTTGAGACGTCACCTTCCTTACTATGGCTGGAGCTTGAGGACATCGATACGACAGAACAACCAAGAATTCCTTCATGGATTCCTCTTCAAAATTTGTAGTACTTGAAAATCCTCAGTAGATGATTCAAAACATTGTGGGAGCATTGCATACACGTAAATTGATCTTCTTAGATGTGCAAAGATTCTCAATTCAAAGTTTGTTATAATGTCCTCTAATTGGGAATGTCTTAAATTTGCCCTAATTCTTCACTTTTCAAATAAATAAATGGGTTAGAGAATACCTTTCATTTGTTTTAAGTCCTGCAAATAGATTAGAAACCATTTACCACAATAATACTAATTAGTAGATTGTCATAATTAAACATAAGTAAATTCATGACAAAATTATTGATTCAATCATAAGCAATTTAATATCTTTGGAAGGATTAACCATAGGAGAGCATGGAAGAACATGACTTTCATGGGGTGTCTTGGATCCTCTACCCTAGGCCCAAGAGTGGATATACCATCCCTCTTGGCCTCATGTGGCCTATGCCATCCATATGAGGTGGTCTATCTAGTGAGGTGTCCCCTTTCCATTATCCCCTCATCTTTTCAACCATTTCCCTCTCTCTATGATTGTAATTCTTATGCTAATTCACCATGATGGAGGGGTGAGGTTACAAAGGGTGCCCCAAAAGCCCATCTCTCCTAAGCCCAAAGCATAGTACCCCCTATACCCACTTGGCATCCTTGGGACTACCTAGTCCCCATCTCAGGACTACTTGGTCCCTATCTCGAGGTAGCATACTTAGGAGAGTGCCCCATCATTGTACCCCTCTTGTAATTTGAGTCTCCTCTATCATGGCTAAAAAATTCAATATATATGATAACAAATATTAAAACAATTTTTATTGATATAAGAAAGTAATCATAATGTAACAATGTATCATTAGTCCCTTGAATATCTAATTAAACAATCACAATTACTTATATTAAATTGTACTACAACTGTACATTATTGTAAATTAGATTTCATACCACTAAATCAAGAAATTAGACTACTACGCATATGCTAATTAATTAATTATTTCCAACTTAGAGGGTGTTGAGCTCTATTTCCTTTTTATTGTTTTATGTTTGTAGATGATCGCTCCAGTCTAAATTTATCTCTTCTCCAATTGATGATGATATATGCTAATGTAATCAAACTTCTAATTTATTATCATTTTTCCTATTTCTCTTCCTACATCTGCATATATCTTTTTTTAAGATCTATTCACATTTGCTAACATGTTTGTATGATTGTTTCATTTAGAACTTCCCCTATCTATCTCCAAATTTCCCTACATATATACCCCATCACACTTTATGAAGGGAGGAATCTCCTACAAAATAGGATGACTTTGCCAAGGGGAACATCCCTATTTATTTTAACTAACACATATAGAGTTGAACTTCATTAATGAGGAGTACTATTTATGAGGGCCAACCTACTACTGATATTCATCAATGTCCATTATATTAACATCTCTATCGCTACATTTAGACTTGCTTCCCTTACTAATGAAATTGTTGATGCTTCTTTATGGTTTTGGTTCCCTTAATTACTAATTGTTGTAATTAAGAGTAATTAATTTATTAATATTATCTGAGAATTGAAATCAATATTTAGATAATCGTTTCCTTAAATGAATTCGTTCCTCATAAGTCATTTCTCATTATAAATTGTTGCTCCTTGTTAAATATTTGTTGCCTTTCATAATGAATAATTAGTGTTACATTCCTTTGGGCATTTTCCATAATGTTTATACATATGGCTTGGATTAATGTGTGGTCGACTCAAACAATAATTCAAATTTATTTATCAATGACTTAGGTGCCAAGGGTAAAAGGAGTCGGCCAATATTAATTTTTCCCTATATATATGCTATTATGAAAGGAGGTCAACTTGCATGGTAAATATAAATATGCTTTTATGAAAGTCTACATGGCGGGGACATGAAAATCCACCCCACCTAAGATTGCTTGTCCTCAAGCAATCATAATGTAGGATTCTCCTGAAGTTGCCAAGATCATTAATAAAACCTTTTAGATTTGTATTTCTCCTTGTGATGTAGTTAGCTTTTTCGTGATACTTTGATAGGAATTAGAAATTTTAAACCACGTGATGATTATTTGGTTATGTTTGATTCTATGTTCTTGGAGAGTAGCTCATAGTACTTGGCTCAACTTGTGACCAATAAGGTTAATACCATCCTCTAAGTATGAGACCAAATTATTATCTTCTGTACTACCATTTCTCAATATCTCTCAACAACAAAACTAAGAGTTGTAAATTGATACGATCTATTATTTAAGACAAGTTTTCTCTTATGTCATTACCACAAGGATCCTAGGGAATGATACAAATTCTTCATTTCCCCTTGTTGAAATCCAAAATCATGGGAATGTTGTGAATATCAAGATCCCACTCCTTTGTGCAATTTACTTTTGTATTAGATGTTTGAGTGAAAATTTCTTACATAAAGTATATTTCATTTTGTGTAAACATTCAAACAAGGTTTGAGGAAAATATATTTCAACATGTATTCTCTTATCATTGACTCCTCTATTATAACCTTCTAAGTACAAAATAAATGGATTGATCAAGTCAAAAAAATGTAAGATGTACAATAGGACTTAAACTTTTAGGTTTACACTAATACTCAATTCTTTGTCCAACATCCAAATCAATTGGAGGTTGTTACTCCTTTGTAAAATTTGATATACATCCCATGTTTGGTACTATTTTTTTGTTCATATCTTGGGAAGGTATTGTTTTATTTCACCTTAATTCCTTTAGACCATATCAATTTTTTTCTTTTCCCCCAAAGTTTGAGAGGTTAGAATGATCCTATGATTTGTGGGTTATGGGCCCATAATGTAACTTAAAAATAGACTTAAATATAACAAATTAGATTTTTATTAAATTCATCTAAGAGACATGTATTTCTAATATTGATGTCCTTGGTTTTTAATCATGAATTTAGAGCTACTCAAAGTGAATTCAGTTCATAAGAAAAGTTTTATTAGATCAGTTTTATAGATTAGGAGGTTGATCCATGCATTGCCACTGTTTCTATGATTATGGGATAGATCACATGTGTTATGGATTTGATTGTGCATTATGATCTTTTTTGGAACCAATGTATTCCAAGCTCAATGAATTTTGATGACTATATCCTTTGGTAAATCTCAAAATAGCTACTTCAGTTTATTGTGTCCTTTTCTCATAGGTTTCACTAAGAGTCAAAAATTTCTACTTGTATGCTCCTAAATAATTGGTTTTCCTTCATTACCTTTGCTTAAAAGATATTATTTCAGCATGGATGATTGCTCAGCTATTTAATTTTTAGTACATAAGTTTTGTTAATGAAGAGATTTTAAGTCTTTTTCAACAATTTAGGTGATCTTAATGACTATGCTTGTTGGGGAAATGCTTGAATAAAGCAATAGGTGAATTTCCAAAGACCTTAGATTTTTAAAGCAAAATTTTGTAGTTTTCCACAATTAAGATGAGGATTAGAAGCATGAAACACATCTATGATCTTAATGGTGATGTTATTTTTGGTCTTCTTTCCCCCTCACACAAGGTGCAAGGCAAGTGATATTATCTGCTTTAGTCAACTAATTGTTTTTCCTTGGTTGCAATAGAAATCATACGTGGAATAACTATGGTATGCCTAGTAGGTACGAGTATTCCCTATGGTATTTCTTATCATAAAAATATACCTTATGATGTTAGGGATATGTCTACTGAATTTTAATTATTTGTGTGAAAGTTGTACCTTAACACAACTTATGATTTTGACTATTCAATATTCATAAGAAACTTGACATAGTGACAAATCATGTACAATCATGTTTTGTACTTACTTAGGTTTTAATACTTTGGCATATGTTGGTGGTGGGATGAATCTGTTGGATATATTTATCCCTTTATATCCATTTCTTGAAGAAATCACCACCCTTCATAGTTAATGAATCACCACCCTTTGTTATAAAGGAGTCATAGTCTTTTGCATTTGAAGGGTCATAACTTTTTTCCTTTGAAGAGTCACAACCTTTCATTTGAAGAGTCACAACATTTCATATTAGGAGTCACAACTACCCTCATATCATCACTATTCATGAGAACCTATATTAATTTATTTGCAACATTTCTTAAGGTTCTATTCTTAATTGAATTCTTCAATGATGCTATAAATGTCTTTCACAAATGAAATTATCTCCCTTTTATATCACAAGTTTTGAGGGAGTCACATCTTTCACTTCAATAGTTACAACTCCTCATTATATTATTTAATAATAATTCAAGTTAATTTTTTAGTGCTTCTCAACTCATGAGGCATTTTGACAAATGATCTTTTTTAACATTTTCATAATTTTTTAAAGCATAAATTAATCACACACAAAGTAATCTCTACATGAAGCAAACACATAGATATACACAATGCATGAAGTATACATATAAAGACACATAAAACATGAAGCATGAAACATATACATGAATACATGTAATACATGAAGTATGAAGCATACATTTAATACACTAAGTATAAACATAAGTATACATAAGACATGAAGCATGAAGCATACATGTGAATACATAAAGTATACACATGAAGCATGAAGCATATATGTAATACACTAAGTATACACATAAGTTTACGTAAGACATGAAGTATGAAGCATACGCATGAATACATGTAATACATAAAGTATACACATGAAGCATGAGGAATTCACATGAATACACATAATACATAAAGTATACACACAAAGCATGAAGTATACATGCAATACACTAAGTATACATGTAGGACATGAAGTATGAAGTGTACATGTGAATACATGTAATATAGGAAGCATGAAGCATACATGTGAATACACGTAAGTCACAAAGTACACTCATGGATGCACATAAGTCATAAAGTATACACATGGATGCATGTAAGTCATATAAATACAAATAAGTACAAGTAAGTCACAAAGTATTTACATGAATAAATGTAAGTTGCAAAATATATACTCAAATATAGGTAAGTCACAAGGTACATACTTGAATGTATGTAAGTCACAAAGTGTACATGTGGAAGGCACATGCGTATAGAAATGCATTATTGGCCTACTTAAGAAAAATGTTGAATAGTTAATTCTAATTAAATGGTGGTTAAAGTAGATATGTTCTACAGGCAGGCATGAACATGCTCTGATACCACTTGTAATGTCCTCTAATTGGGAAGACCCTAAATTTTCTCTGATTCCTTAATTTTTGAATAAACAAATGGGTTAGATGATACCTTTCACCTGATTGAAGTCCTGCAAATAGATTAGAAACCATTTACCATAGTAATATTGATTAAATTTTTTTCATAATTAAACATAAGTAAATTTGGGACAAAATTATTAATTCAATCATAAGCACTTTAATATCCTTGTAAGGCTTAACCATAGGAGAGAATGGGAGAGAATAACTTTGAAAGGGTGTCTCAGATCCTCTACCCTAGGCCCAAGAGATGGCATACCATCCCTCTTGGCCTCATGTGGCCTATGCTATCCATATGAGGTGGTCTACCTAGTGAGGTGTTCCCTTTCTATTATCCCCTCATCTTTCCAACTAGTTCCCTCTCTTTATGATTAGGCTTCTTATGATGATTCACCATGATGGAGGGATGAGGTTACAAAGGGTGCCTCAAAAACCCATCTCTCCAAAGACTAAAGCGTAGTACCCTCTATACCCCGTTGGCCTCCTTGGGACTACCTAGTCCCCATATTAGGACTACTTGGCCCCCATCTCGAGGTGACACCTAGGAGAGTGTCCCATCACCATATGCCTCTTGTAATCTCAATCTCCTCTATCATGGCTAAAACATTCAAGACATATGAAAATAAATATTTATCTAATATTTACTAATATAAGAAATTGGTAATAACAACAATGTATCATTAGTCCCTTGAATGTCTAATTAAACAATCACAATCCCTTATATTAAATTATATTGCAACTACATTATTTCCAACTCAGAGGGCATAGACTTCTATTTCATTTTTATTGATTTATCTCTACAGATGATCATTGATTTGAATTTATCTCTTCTCCAATCAATAATGATCTCTGTTGATGTAGTCAAACTTATGATTTATTATCCTTTTTCCTATTTCTCTTTCCTAAACCTGAATATATCTTTTTTTTAGATCTACTTAGATTCGCTGATGTGTGTGTATAATTGTTTGATCTTAGAGCTTCCCCCATCAATCTCCAACTTACCTAGCTTATATACCCCATCACACTTTATGAAAGGAGGCACCTCTCACAGGACGACTTTACTAAGGGACATGTCCCTATTTATTTTAACTAACACATGTAGAATCAACCTTCATTAACAAGGGGCACTATTTATGAAGGTCAGCCTACTATTGATATTCATCATTGCCCATTATATTAACATCTCTATCGCTGCATTTAGACTTGTTTCCCTTACTAATGAAATCACTACTGCTACTTTAAGACTTTGATTCCCTTAATTACTAATCACTGCAATTAAAATAATTAATTTATTAATATTATCTCTTAATTGAAATAATTGTTTAGACAATCGTTGTGTTAAATAAATTTTCTCCTCATAAGTGACTAATCATTATAAATCATTGCTCCTTGTTAAATATTAAATATCTTTCATAATGAATCATTAGTGTTACATTCCTTTGGGCATTTTCCTTAATGTGTATACATATGGCTTGGATCAATGTGTGATTGGATCAAATAATAATTTAAATTTATTTACCAATGAATTAGGTGCCAAGGGTAAAAGGAGTCAACTAGCATTAAGTTTTCCCTGTATATATACTAATATGGAAGAAGGTCGGCTTGAATGGTAAATATAAATATGATTTTATGAAAGTCTACATGGCAGGGACATGACATTTGTCTTCACTAGAATCTCTCAATATGAAATTTTGTAGTTTATGTCTTTGTTCTTCCAAATCAGAGGGGAAACATGTTGGTGACATGGACTTCCAGCTGTGCGTGATTAATCTCCCTTGCCTCTGTTGTCCAACTACTCTCCAACTAATCACATTTATTTCTCCCGTCTCCTTTCTTCTATTCTCTTATATGTTTCTAGACTCTTCCAATGTTTGGCGTAATCTAGAAGCTTCCAACGTCTCTTGAAAAGGAGCTCTATTTTTGTAAAAAGATTTAGGGTAGATACTCTATTTTAGGAGGAATGGATGATGCATAACTATATTAAGAGAACTGGAAGCTCTATGTAAGAAAAATGACATTAATAAAAAAACTCAATTTATTGAATCATCCAAATTTATTTTTATCTCTGTTCTGTGAGTATTTCTTCATTTCACTGTGCATTTTGTTGTTTATGTTTGTCCCTATTTCTACAATTGGTATCAGAGTAGAAATGATCAAGAGAAAAGTTACAGATTGCATAAGAGATTCTATGAGGAGATCATCTAGATAAGATCGCTGGAAACTCGAGATTTTGAAATTGCTACTAGAAGAAGTGTGAAGCTATTGTGTTGAGGGAAGATTGTGGAAGCATTGATCAGAAATGAAAGACCATTGAGTCATAGTTGAAGAAGAAGAATTGGCATCGCTTGGAAGAGGAGAATATCATCAATTTGTGAAAAAAGGAATAAAAGATAAACTGCCAAGGAGTTTACAGCCATCAAAGAATTGGAATTGCCTATTTGAAGAAGTTGTTATTTTTAAGGGGGAATTCAAATTACAGATATGTGAAAGAAAAAAATTCCACTGTCAAACTTGGAGCCCATAGGCATAAAGAAAATTGTTAAAAGGAATTATTGAAAGAAAAGAAGAGATTGCTGGAAGAAGGCCATCACAAGGTTATTGCAAAGTTTGAATGAATTGCTGCTAAGGGGGAGCACATAATAAAAAAATTGTTGATGTGAAGTCAGGAGAAAGATACAGTCGCAAGTGTTAAAGGATTGATCAATGGAGTAGTGAGCAAGTTGGAGAAAAGAAAGAACAAATCTAGTCGCTGAACAAGGAAAATAGAGACTATAGAAGATTAAAGGCACAAGAAGTTGCTAAATCCCTATAAAAAAATCAAGTAAGGTAAGCTGAAATTGTCTATTATAGATGGGGAAAGTAGGCAAAAGAGTTAAAAAAAGGAATGAAAATTTGGCATCTACAAAAGAAGTTTTAGAAGAAGAATTAGTAATACTTAAAGATGAATTGGACAATGTTAAAAGGGATAATAGATGTTATTTTTAAAAAATAAAAGAGATGCAAAAAGAGAAGTGTAAACTGCTAGAAGAAAATTATGATCTTGAGAAAGAATTAGGCAAAGTTTTAAAGCTAAAAATGAAGAGCTAGAAGAAAAGCTAAAATCATTCAATAAGATTAAAAAAATAAATGAGGAATTTGAATAAAGAATAAAGTTGTTTGATGAAATTAAGAAAAAAATGAAGAATTGGAAGAAAAATTAAAGAGATTAGAAGAAGAAAATAGTTTGCAAAAGGAAGAAATATCAAAACTGAAAGAAGAAAATAAATGTTTGAAATCAAAACCATTGGTGTATGACATATCATGTGGCACAAAAGATTTATCAAATGGATTGTGTAACTTTGCTGAAGTGATTTGTGATAAATAATATAAGCATAAAGATAATATGTGTGAATCTACAAATCTTGTTAAATCTGATGAGAAAGAGAAAAGTTGTAATGAAAACAATATTGGATTAAAAATAATGAAAAAAATGGGTTCTGAAGGTAAAGGATTAGGAAAGAATGAGGAAGGAATGAAAGAGCCAATAGAACCAGTTATGAGGCTAAAACATGAAGGAATTAGGTATGTAATAGGCAAAGGAAACAATACAGGCTCAAGTAAATTTGTTCGAGAAACACAATGTATTCAATGTTCTTATTGTAGCAGGAAAGGGCATACAAAAGATAAATGTTGGGACTTACACCTTTGTAGTGTGTGTGGTTTGAAAAATCATTGTGAAAAGAAATGTTGGAATAATGTCTCAAAGAAAGATTCTATGACGGGTTGTATTTGTGGATGCCAAATCTGCAAATGGTTAAACCTTAACATAATATCATTATGCTAGTCATTTGAAACACATTAAATTGAACATCTCTATGAAATATTTAACCATGCTAAAATATGCAAAACTAAAGAGAACAAAAACAACTAATTGCAAGCATATAAAAACATGATCAAAACTTTATCTCATAGTGGATTGGTGCTTCTATGGAAAGAATCTCTTTCCCAATCCTTGCTAAACTTCATGATATGTTGATATGAAACTGCTTTGAAGATGATATGAGGTAGGCAAAATCAGTTCTCAATTGAAGAGAGTGACTTTACATGAGGATCGTGGATATTGTGGAGGATTTGTTGAATAATGAAGCCTTCTATTTATAAAATGTCAAATGTTAAGATTTTCTCAAAATAGAGCAATGTGGGATAATGATTGGACCAATGAGATGAAGCCACTTGTCAACTTGTGATAGGTTGAGAAATGAACACATTCTGGTCAATGTGTCAAAGAGGGGGAGATTCAAATTTGAATTTGATGAAAGGAAGAGTTAAGTGTTAAGCTTGACTTGTGCAAGAGACATGTAAGAGCTTATTAACTGCTTTGTTGAATGTACATGCCAAATTGGGGGGACATTCAAACTTGGAGAATATTCTCTTTTATGCCAAGTTGAAAGTAAATAAAGATTTTGATAAATCAATTAAATTCAATTTCATGTTGAAGTGGCAAAATCTAAAGAATACAAATGATTAGGATTAACATTTAATCATGGATTAGATTAATTAAGATGATGTTAGAAGTTTTTGACCCATTTGACTTAGATTTAGGGATTTAAATCAAATCAAAAGGAGGTGAAAGGTGATAAAGATTTAGTTAAATAAACATTTGATTTATTTTGCTAAGGAGGATAATGATAGGATCAAATTAAACTTTATTTAATTTTAGATGGACGATCCTTAGAGATTAAATCAATTAAACTTGGTTTATTTAATTGTTGGGCGAATATGAACTAATTAAATGCATGATGTCAATTTCATGTGTCTACAGTATTAAAATGGATTGTGGATGGAGCTATGGATTAAGTTGGCAAAAACTTAAAGGTATGATCAAGAATTTGTTCAAGTATAAAAGTTCACATGTGAAAGATAATGGCAATCACGGAAAGTTTGAAGGCACAATAAATATTTTTGGCAAGACATCTACAAATGGCAAGATTCCAAGAAGTTGCAGATTGAAGCTTTGAAGAACTACTGCAGTAGTGGGAGAAAAATGAAAGAGAGGCATCATTGGATTTGAAGATGGTTTGAAGATCATCAAGAAGTCAAAGAAAAAAAATTGAAGAAGTCTGAAGACTTGGTTGCAACCAGAAGACAAAGAAGAGAAAGAATGAGAGCAGTCAATGGCAAACGAAGAGCAAAGGAATTGGAACATAGACATATATAGTAATGAAGATTAAGGGGGAGTGTTGGTGACATGGACTTCCAGCTGTGTGTGATTAATCTCCCCTGCCTCCGTTGTCTAACCACTCTCCAACTAACCGCATTTATTTCTCCATTCTCCTTTCTTCTATTCTCTTCTATGTTTCTAGACTCTTCCAATGTTTGGCGTAATCTGGAAGCTTCCAACGTCTCTTGAAAAGGACCTCTATTTTTGTAAAAAGATTTAGGGCAGATACTCTGTTTTAGGAGGAATGGATGGAGCATCACTGTATTAAGAGCACCGGCAGCTCTGTGTAAGAAAAATGACATTAATATAAAAACTCAGTTTATTGAATCCTCCAGATTTATTTTTATCTTTGTTCTGTGAGTATTTCTTCATTTCACTGTGCATTTCGTTGTTTCTGTTTGTCCCTGTTTCTACAAAACACGCTTCAGCTAAAAGAGAGGAGTCTGTAAATCTTTGATTATCGTGAATTTCATATTTAATGGGAAAGTAGATTGGAATAATGGAAGAATATCTAGTAGTGTTAAGGCCCTGGTGAGTGACCTTAAAAAGTTCGAAATTAGCCCTGAAATTTTTCTATCCGAGATCCTCACTGGTGCAATTCACTATCCAAGCCTTAAATCCATCGAGCTTGATGCCATCAAAAATCTTATAGAAGTGAATTTAACAAGGGTAAAGACTTTAAATAGTTTTTTTAGTTACAAATTGTCAAAAACTCCAAAGACTAACAAGAACATCTGATCTTACAAATCTTGTGTTGTTAAACATTTTTGAATGTCCAGACCTTGAGTTTGAAGACTTGCGTCTGAGGGTTAGGAAGTGTCTGGAGAGCATTGAATTTGATGAAAACGTGAAGATGAGTAAGAAGTGTCTGGAGAGCATAGCATTTGTTGAAAACGTGAAGATAAAATGTTTAGAGTTGGATGGTTGTCAAAATTTGGAAACAATAAATTTTGGTTATGAAGAGCTTGTAAAATTAAGCTTTCGCGGGGGCTGTCTCGGGCTTGAAGAGTTGCCAAATTTTATAGGTCCAAGTTGGCTCGAGAAGATAAAAATTGATGGATGAAGTTTGTTTAAATATCATCTAATGGATTGTTCTCATAATTTTAAAAGTGTGTTGGGTAACTTTGAGAGACACTGGCTAGAACTTAGTGATTCTCCTAAGCTTGACGAGTTGCCAAGAACACTCATCAGGCTGTCTCTACAAAGTTGCAGAGATGTGGAGAGAGTAGCAGGAACCGGTGGGCTTACAAATCTTAGAGAACTGATTATTAGTGTGGGGCAAATTGCCAAGTCTCTCCAGAATGAGTAGTGTGGGGCAAATTGAAGTTGGCTCTTGTAAAATGTTATAGAACATGACGCTGTCAATAACACATTGTTATTTTGTCTATAGGTTGTGAAGATTCTGAAACTAACACCCGTGTGTTTTTTGAATTAACTGAAAACCAATTTTAAAGAGAAACAATTAATTACTAATAGCATATATCGATAAACCGCATTGATTTACAGCAATTAACCAATCAACATGTACTAAAAAAATACACTATACTGCAGAAAAATACACTATAAATTCTGTATGTTTTGTCCTTACAAAACAGCAAGAGGCAAAGCCTTTTCAAAGGGTTTGCAATCCTAAAAGACAATAAGAAAAAGCTTTAAAAGCCTAGCTTTAAATGCAGTTTATTAGTATAAAAAAACTATTTAAACAATATTAAAAAAAACTTTAAAATTAGATCTTTCTTGTATCTTTAAAAAAATAGAACTAAAGATAATCTTTATAAAAAGAGTTCGAAATCCTCCCATGCAGATTTTCTCTTACTGGAATCAATTATCAACAAGATGCAGAGATTTACAAAGAGTATCAGGAAGTGGTGTCCTTACCAAAGTTAGAGAGCTGATTATTTGTGATCGTTCTGAACTTGAGGAGCTCCCGAATCTTTCCAGACTGAACTGCATGGAGAATATTGAGATTGAGAATTGTGACAAGCTACAGAACATTACGCTGCCAACAACAGTCAACAGTTTGTCTATGCAAAGTTGCAGAGATTTGCAAAGAGTATCAGGAAGTGGTGACCTTATCAAACTTAGAAAGCTGTTTATTACCAAGTGTCCTGAGCTTGAGGAGTTGCCAAGTCTTTCCAGACTGAACTGCATGGAGAATATTGAGATTGAGTTTTGTGACAAGTTACAGGACATTACGCTGCCAGAAATACTCATCAGTCTCTCTGTACTAAGTTGCAGATATTTGCAAAGGATAGTAGGATATGGTGAGCTTATCAAACTCACAGAGCTGATTATTAGTGAGTGTCCTGCGCTTGAGGAGTTGCCGAATCTTTCCAGACTGAACTGCATGGAGAGCATTGGGATTGAGTATTGTGACAAGCTACAGAACATTACGCTGCTAACAACACTCATCAGTTTGTCTCTGCAAAGTTGCAGAGATTTGCATAGAGTATCAGGAAGTGGTGACCTTATCAAACTTACAAAGCTGTTTATTAACAAGTGCCCTGAGCTTGAGTTGCCGAATCTTTCAATACTGAACTGCGTGGAGAATATTGATATTGACTATTGTGACAAGCTACAGAACATTTCGCTACCAACAACACTCATCAGTTTGTCTGTGCAATATTGCAGAGATTTGCAAAGAGTATCAGGAAGTGGTGACCTTATCAAACTTACAGAGCTGTTTATTACCAAGTGTCCTGAGCTTGAGGAGTTGCCAAGTCTCTCCAGACTGAGCTGCATGCAGAAAATTGAGATTCGTGATTGTGAGAAGCTACAGAACGTTACGCTGCCAATAACACTCACCAGTCTGCTTGTAGAAAGATGCAGAGATTTACAAAGAATAGTAGGATGCGGTGACCTTATCAAACTTATAGAGCTGATTATTAGTGAGTGTCCTGAGCTTAAGGAGTTGTCAAGTCTTTCCAGACTGAGCTGCATGGAGAAGATTAAGATTCACTCTTGCGAAAAGCTACAGAGCATTATGCTGCCAGCAATACTCACCAGTGTGTCTGTCCGCTATTGCAGAGATTTGCAAAGAGTAACATCATCCGATGATTTTCTGAAATTTACAGTGCTGACTGTTAGTGAGTGTCCTGATCTCGAGGGATGGTTGCCAAGTTTCTCCAGACTGATCTTCCTGGAGAAGATTAAGATTCACTCTTGTGAGAAGCTACAGAACATTACGCTGCCACCAACACTCATCAGTCTTTCTGTACACAGTTGCAGAGATTTGCAAAGAGTAATAGGATCCGGTGATCTTGTTAAACTTACAGAGCTGTTTATTACTGAGTGTCCTAAGCTCGAGGAGTTGCCAAGTCTTTCCAGACTGAGCTGCATGGAGAAGATTGAGATTCATTCCTGTGAAAAGCTACAGAACATTATTCTACCACTAACACTCATCAATCTTTCTGTACTAAATTGCAGAGATTTGCAAAGAGTATAGGATACGGTGATCTTATCAAACTTACAAAGCTGATTATTAGTGAGTGTCCTGAGCTTGAGGAGTTGGGATCCATTGATCTTATCGAACTTACAGAGCTGATTATTAGTGAGTTTCCTGAGCTTGAGAACTTGCCAAGGCTCTCCAGACTGAGTTGCTTGGAGGAGATTAAGATTCACAGAACATTACACTGCCAACAACACTCACCAGTTTGTCTGTACACAATTGCAGAAAATTGAAAAGAGTAGTAGGATCCGGTGATCTTATAAAACTTAAAGAGCTGAGTATTACTGAGTGTCCTGATCAGCTTGAGGAGTTGTCGAGTCTCTCCAGACTGAGCTGCATGGAGAGAAGATTGAGATTGACTCTTGTGAAAAACTGGAGAAAATATCAGGTATTGAAGAGTTGCGCGGATTATGATGGTTGAGACTTAGTTATTGCAGCAATGCAGTAATACGGAATTGCATTCACAAGTTGAAGGTAATGATTTCAATAGTCCTTTTCAACAGACAATCAAAAATATCATTTTTTACTAAGTGTTCTTTACTTATTTTTGACCTTCAGTTTTGTTTTGTCATTTGTTCTTACAAGATAGTCTATATTATGATAATTATGAGAATTAATACTTTAAGTGATCTGTAAATGAAAAGAATTTACCGTAGATGAACTGAGAGTATTTTATCTTTTATTTCAGAGTGTGCCGTCATTGGGATTCCATATGATTGGAAGAGCAGTGGATGGAGCGGAGTCAAGTTTAAACGAAGATCTGTTTTGGATGGCTAATATTAGAGTGACCAAAATTGGCACTCACGAAACTTCTCCCGAGTTAGGATTGAGTGCAGCAGTTATTGGACTGCTTGTGGTTGATGGCTCTACTTCGGCAAAAGATATAAATAAATCACTTCCCTGGCTTAAGCTGCGTGAAGGAGAATGGATAATTACAATGGTAGGAAATGATGAGCAGAGTACGGTTTATACTATGAGAATGTGGAAGATGTTTTAAGCGGGAAAGGGATCATAAAGAAAGGGTTTAGGATGAAGGTGAAGAAAGGCAAAGAGGGGGAAAGTATAGGTGTGCTACATACAATTGTTGATAGGTTATATCAGTAAGGGGTTTAAGTAGAGGTGAAGAAATGAGAAAAAGTAGAAAAGTGTAGATACATCATTTATAAATTGAGTATTTTTTGAAATTGTTGTAATTTTTTACTTTCCAGTATCAATTCACTAATAAAGTTTAGATTACATTTCATATAACCTCTACAATATATATTTTTGAGAGGGAATTCACATAATATTTTAGAGTAGAATTAATGTATATAATTATTTTCTTATAAGAAAGTGAAAATGATTTACTTATTTTTAAAAATAAAAGATTTTTTCTTCAAAGAAAAAAAATACTTTCTAATAATAAAAAATATGCCAGTTTAGTTTGTACCATGGTCATATATAGTTTTATTTTGAAGTTCAAGTTTGAAAACTTTTTAACTAGTGAGAAGTTTTGTAGCCTCTTAAATTATTTATTACTATTTTTAAAGAAGAGATGGACTAATAAACAACAATTTAAAATGATGTTTTCAATAATTATTATTTACTAATTCTTGTTATGGTAGTAATAATCAATATTTTAAAATGGTTTTAATTAATTAATAATAATGGTAACTCTCAACTAATAAAAAATTATTTGAAAATTTTGAAAATTAATATTTTTTTTTGTAAATATCAAGATATAGATTTTTTTTAATAAATCATAACAAAGGTAAGTTCCTAGCAAAGGATTTAGTTCACAGTCATGAATTAGATTCATTCTAGTAAACTCAATTTAGAACATTGTAGAGAAGAATATTTTGATTCTAATCCATATTGACGATTGTTGTAGAGAATTTTAGATCCTATTCCATCTAATATTTATTCAATATTAATTATTCTTTTTTATATGCATTTTTTGAGTAGCCTATTTTTTATTCTTTTTTAATTTTTAGATTCAAATTATCCTTTTGTCTTTTTTTTTCACTAATAGATCTTTCTTTTAGGCTTTGGTGTTTATTCTAAGCCTATATTTTACTCACCCTACCCATACTATATTTACTTTAATGTTAACTCTTTTGCCACACTTTATGTCTAATTTTGAATTGATATTTAGAGCTCTAGTATATTATATCTTCCTTTTTTTTTTTGTTGCTTGATTAAGTATATAAATGTATTAAGTCATTCCAACAAATTAAAGAGCTAAAAATAAATGAATATTTGCATGTATATACTTATTTAACCATTAAAAAAATGATATAAAACTAAAAACAAAAACACATACACTTTTCCAATTCATTGTTGTTGTAAGGTCTATAGTTTTTTTAAAAAAATTCAATAATTAAATATTGAATATTAAATATGAAAAAGTATCTTTTTTATATTAGTTATCACACTTAAAAAAATACTAACGAGGGTTTTTTCTTTCTTGGAAAGGCTCAAAAACACTTAAGTTGTAAAATTGGGCATTTGTTTAATTGATTCCTAGGGACAACCATGTGAAATAGAGCTCTGTTTATCAGGATAGTAGGTGTTCTTTGCTATGTCGATCTACAAAAGGAGGTGTAGGCAGTGCTCTAGGGGATGATGTTGTAGAATCCCTAGTTCCTTAGGGAGGGGATAATGAATTTCTATTTCTTATTTAAGTAGAAAAGGATAATACATTGAACTAAAAATTACCTCTACAAGAAGCTTTGGCATGAATTATTGGCATGAAATTTGTAGGTGGTCTAGAACTCGAGTATTGAGTTTGTTGAATTTGTTTGTAAAGTCCCCAGATGCTTTGAAAAATACCTCTTTAAAGTTGAATATGCTAAGAAAAATACCCCTCTCAAAAAGCATCTTAACTCAAAGTTGAGTAGTCGCACTAGGCATGCCAAAAATTATTTTCACTTGAAATTATACCTTGTTGAACCTACTATTTAACATTTTAGTGAAACATGGGATTGGTATCAAGGTGTGGGACCTTGCATATGAGATCAAAAATCTAACCTAGATACAACAGTGTTGGTCCAAACCAACTTGAAGAGGGAAAAGGTAAGAGATAAATGTAGGAAATTGAAATGGTGGTGATACACCTAGATATAAATATGCTTCTTCTTGCTCACTAGAACACAATCAACTAATCAAATTACAAAAATAAACTTACACAACTCTTTACTATATCTGCTCCTAGAGACTTGTATCGAGCTTAAGATTTGACATTCATCAAGATTTACATAGTTAATTCACAGTTAGCTTCTACAAATATGTTAAAAAAATACAAATTCTAAGAAATGATAAAAATTCATTGATACACAAAGGTAAAAGTCTACATAGGGTATAAGAAGTGAGAAAAGGTAAAAATAAACAATTTGTAATTAACATATAGGCATGAAGCTCATTTATAGTTGTAGAAATAAAAAATTGTATTATGTATGCAAAAGAAACAAGGGAAGAACCATTTACATGAAAAATTCAAATGTTTTTTATTGCTTAGAAAGACATAGGAGAGATAGATGACATGGGAGGGATCAAACAAAACCTAGTCATGGCCTACCAAAACTGACATGTCTACATGAAAATTTGATATGAAAATATGGAAATCCTCCCAAGAACTCCAACCGTGCTTTTTCATTGATGACTTTATTAAGGGAATATAGAAAACCCCTATTAAATCCATTAAAAATCATGACCCAAGAATGAATTTCTGACAAAGAAGTGGGTTTGCAATAATAAATGAAGTAGGGGTGTTTCTTTTCTCTAAAATTACAACAAAATTACATTAAAATCCATCATGGGGTCCTTACGAGGAAAGGAATGGGTGGTTCCATGAGTAATTGAGCATTAATGTTAGTTCTTGGGAGAAATCTCTCCAGTTTTGCCTTTTGTCAATGCAGCATCATAAATTTTCATCCATGAAAATTTCACACTATGTTTTGCTCCCCCTTAAGTTCATGGACCTAATTGTACACATAATTTCCTAAATTATGCATTCTATATCCCATTTGGACAATTACCAATAAAACCCATGTGGAAAACCAATACAAACATTTAATATTTTTCCCTCGACACCTCATATCCCATAAAATAGGGCCAAGACTAAGTTGTACTAGACAAATTGGTACCCCTATTTTTCCTCCAAACTTTGATATGTCAGAGTTGGTATTTAATTATTTAAATTTCAAATGTCATATGTCAGCTATCAAGATTTGATTTTTGGGAAATTGGAATAATGGCATATAAATACATAATCATTGCACCATTTGAAATCTATCTAGCAAGAAGGAGAAATGTTAAGAATTATTGTTAGAGCATTATCAAGAAAGTCAAGAGCAGTCAAGAGAAGATTTATTACAACAATTCAATATCAAAACATCATGTCAAAGTGTATGTGATTTTGTTCATGTTTATGAACTATCATATTGTTTGTGAGATCTAACCCTTCTAGGTCTTCAAGCAAATCAAGAAAAAAAAATCAAGCCTTAAGGAGATGTGCATGACTTCAATCCTTCAAGGAAGTCATTTTGAGTGTTGAGTTAAAGTCCATTTTTAATTCATCATTCATTTATTTTTTAGCCTCTATCCCTCAAAAGGATAAGTTTTATTTGATTGACATTACCATTGTTGAGGTGGAAACACCAACATGGCGTTTGACCGAGGAAAGTCCTTATATGGAACAACCCTTTTCCTCTCTTTGAATGTGCAAATTTCAAATATGAAGAAGTTTGGTAGAAGCTTGAAGATTAATGACTCATTATTGCATTCAAACCCTACACCTTGACAACATAAGAAAAATTAGTGATCTCAACACCCAATGAAGATCTAATAGTGTGGCACCTGATGAAAGAAAGCTCTGATCTAGCTCCAGAAGATTGTGAAATTAGATTTTCAATTTAGTCACAAGGACACTGTCACCCTAGGAAACTTAGTCCTCCATTTTCAACTCCAAATTTATATCACAGGTGCACAGAACTTTGCTTAATTTTTTTCCAAAGTCTGATTTTTTCCATCTCTTTGGGTCTACTATTTTTGCATCAAAATAGTTGTTTGCATCATTAGCCTACTCAACTTGTTGCATTTCATTCCAAAATCCATCCCAAGTTTGGTCAAGGGTAAGTTGACTCACCTTTCATGTTGTAAGCATATCTTATACGTTGTCCAAATCCATCAAACCCCTACTACCTCAAATTTTGAATGAAATCACAAGGAAAAATACCTAAAACCCTAGAGCCAAACAACTAAGGGTTCAACACTTTTTCTTCAATTCATTTTGGTGAACCTAACATGTTAACATTATAAACCTTTTTGAAATTTGAAGCAAATCATCCTATATCTAGGTTTAACATAAAATTATTTTGCATTATTCATTTAGGCATTTATTTTTGCATCATAAAAGGCATTTTAAAAAAAAAAATGCATATAATATTACATAATTATAGATTGCAATAGGGTTAATTTCAGTCATCATAGGTTAGATCTACATTCCAATTTCATTTACAAGTTTGCATTAAGTCATTTAAATCTAAAATAAAATATGAAAGTGTTCATTACATTCATTTAGGAATCTTGCATATAGCTCAAAAAGTGAAAATTTACATTGTTTTATTTCAAAAAGGCATCAACATCATCAATTTTAGATTTTGGCATCTTAGAATCAATCAATTTTTTGCATCATAGATCTATAAATTACATTTACAATTGTATTTTATTGCTTGAACATTTTACAAATTGTTGGACACTTGCATTATTAATTACATAATCATAAATTGGGTAATTCTGGAAAACCATTCATTGTTAGATCTGTACACACACAAACCTAAGAACATTAAACAATTTAACAAACAATCAAAATTTGAAATTTGTAATGACTTGTGTAGGACATAGTCACCTTGGGTGACTTGTTCTTGCTATTTTTGGCTCATATTTATAGCTAATTTACGTGCATAACCATTATGGAGATCCTACCCAAGTTAATTCCACTCCTAACATTATGTGCCATCATTATTCACCATTGCAATTATTATCTACATCTACAAGTTGATTAAACCCTTGTGGGAAAGTTTCCAAGAGTTGTACAAATTTAGAGGGTACAAATGATTGGCTACAATCTTCCCCTTGTTCCATTCAATAAGAACTTGCCAATCAATGTAATCTACCCATTCCTCCATTATCTACATATTTTCCTTTGCTTGTTGCATAGATCAATTGCTTCTCATTTTTTTTTTAGCAAATAAATTGATTCACTCTACATTGGCTATATAATGTAGGTGGATTTGGAAATATCAAAAGGATTAAGAACACTATATTTATCATAGAAACCACCACTATAATAAAGAATTAAGAACACTATATTTATCTTAGAAACCCTCTTAAGAGAAAAAATATAGACTGTGGTAGTGGAAAAGATAGATTGTGGCAGTTGCAATTGCCTATGGCCTATATTATGTAGCAAATTGTCATATTCAATGAGTGTACAAATAATTGGCTACAATCTAACTCTTGTTCCATTCAATAAGACCTTCACAATGGATGGAATGTGCACCCCTTCATCCATTAGCTGCATATTTTCCTTTGCTTGGACCACATAGATCAATTGATTTTCATTTGCCTTTTTTTCAAGTTGTAATTGCCTACTACCTATATTATGTAGCAAATTTTCATATTCAATGAGTGTATAAATGATTAGATACAATCCACCCCTTGCTCCATTCAATAATACCTTGGGTATGGATGTAATATGCCCCTTTCTCTAGATTAGTTGTTGTAATGGCATTAATTTTCACCCCTAGGAAAATTCCACATTTACATCATCCCCTACCTTAGGGAATTAAACTCAATGATGAAAACCCTATACCTGCCACCTTTCCTTTTCCACTTGGTAACTCATTTGTGTGTTGGTGGAAGAATTTCTGCATGGGATGCTAATGCTACATTGCACAACACAAGGAGACCAAGGGTACACACCTTGCAACAATCCCCAATATAACTGCTAGAATTAAAGAATCCACGAGAGGTGGCTAATCCATGTCATGAACCCAACTGTTGTGTTGCACAACACAAGGAGACCAAGGGAACACACCTTGCAACAATCCCCCCAGCGCAAGCGAGGGGTTCACACTTGTGACCCAAGCTCTGCTACCAATTGTTGCACAGATGGTTGTCATTGCACCAAAAGGTTGACCTATTAATGCCTAATACAACCACTAGAGTTAAAGAAACCATGAGAGGTAGTTAAGCCTATATCGTAGAAAAATGGATCTTTATACATTTTCATGGTCATCTAGGTCTTTTTCCTGTGATGCTTGATCTATTTTGCTTAGATTTAATGTTGCAAATGTAACTTATACATTCACATTAGGTCTTAAATATTCAAATTATTAAGACTTTATGATGTATTATGAAGGTGTTGTGAAGTGTTGTAACACATTTCTACACTTTTCTAGACTCTTCTTATTATAATTCATCTAAATATCCCATTTTTATCCCTTATCAAGTCTTATTTTAAAGTGTTGTAAAGTCTTGTAACAAACTTTCACACTTTTCTAGGCTTGTCACCACTAATTACACCTTTCTTATGCTTTATTTTCCCCTTTATGCACTTATAGGACTTAATTAAGTGTCTTTTTAAATATAAACCCAACAAATATCATTAAATACAACTTAATCCTCGACACCCACTTGCATTCCTTGAGTGGGAGCCATTTTCCATGAGTGGCGAATGAGTACCTCTTAGCACAAAATTCAAAATAATTTCAAATTTATTTTATTTTTTATTCATTAAGACCTTAGGTCAGCCTGTGATGTTGTATTTTTAGGAAATTAGTGCATAAGTTTGTATAAATAAGTGTTTTTCTATCCATTTTAACCCTCAATCACCTAATTCACTCATTCATCCATTCAATCATCTCATTCTTGCATGCAAGCATCATAGCATCATTCAATCAAGCATCCTGGAGCAACCATTGACATATCTTCAGACTTCAACAATAAGGGTTTGGTGATTTTATGACACTTGCATGTTGTTTTTTCATCATTCCTTTCTTATTTTATTTCTTTATCAAAGGTTTGATTACCAAAGTCGGGGTTGACCAAGGCAAACCCCTATATTCCAACCCTTAACCATTTTCCCCCTATTTGCATGTGTGTTTGTAAGTCTTGTAGGAAGATTTTTAAAAGAGATAGGTGTTGAAAAGTAGTCAAAAAGTCATCAAAACTATTCAATTCAACAAAGACCTAATTAAAGCTTGGAGACAACATTTAGCTCGATTTCTGCAAATTTGAATCTATCAACCCAACAAGAAGACAAGTATAGATCTGGATCCATAGAGTTGACTTTGAATTTGCATATTTTTGTAAGTGGACTAATTCGCCAGTAGTGGTGAATGAGTCCCATTTCCTGGCTGGAAAAAGTGATTTCTAAGGTTTTCAGTTCCTGACACTTTGAAACCTATTTCAACAGAATTTACCAGAACTTGGACTGACTCGCCATCTATGGTGAATGAGTCCCAATGGTCATTAAAAGTGATTTCTGAAACATTCCAAAACCTCCTAGCATCATCATTCTATCTCTAGGTTCACTCCATTTAGTTTCATTAAATTTTGTTTTCATCTGTTTATGTTTTTAGTTCATTTCTGCATATCACACTATGTTTTCAAACACATCATACTTAGGTTTTGTATAAATAATCAATCCATTTTATCAATTTTTTGCATTTAGATCATTGTATTTAGGCATATTTTCATCAAGTACTTGCATTAGTTTGAGTGAAGCACCTAGATTTTGTGTGGGATCTATCTCTTTCCTTTAGGTGAAAAACCCTAATTGAGTAAGAGAGTCATAGCATCCTACACCCTAAAATCTATGGTTCATTTTGGTGAACCTAAATTTTGAACATTATCTTTCCAATTTAAATCTGTAGTTACATCCTAGGAATCATTGCATTAGCTTTTGAATTGTTTTACGTCCTAGGGTTTACAACATTTTTACACTTCAAAACATTACAAAGACTCAAATTTTGCATATGCATCGTAGTTTTGAATCAGAAAAGCATAACAATCACTTTAAATTTTTTGAAAAATCACAAAAGAATTCACCCCTAGACTCATTCACCACCCTGGGCGAATCAGTCCAGTTGCACTTTATGGACAAAAATTTCTGTCATTTTCACAGTGTTTTTTACATTTTTTTCTGTTATTGCCTTCTTGTTTTAGTTTATATAATTTCTATCATTTTCATTTTATTGGTCTTAGTTTGCATTTAATTTTTCATCCACCCCACCTTTAGTAACCTTTGCATGAGTGCTTGGTGACCTATTGATAATACTTTAGTGAGAAGAAGTTCATGACTCATGGCATCTCACGATAACACATTAATTGTGGACCTTGAGTTGTCTCAAGCTCCTACTCTTGGTATTGACAATAGTGCATTAGGCATGGACCCTACCTTTAGTAATACTATGTCTACAAGTAGCATGCAAGTTGACACATCAAATACTCACATTCTACAAGAAAAATTCATTAACAGTCATGAGGATTTAGCACATTTGCAACAAAACTTGTGCCTTGAAAACATTTCAACCATTGTGATTCATGCTATAGACAATATCCATTGAATTCTTGAAAGTGATGAGGGCTTAGATGTTATGAAACAAATTATTGAGATATATCAAAAACACGTTTCTTCAACCTCTAGCACATCTCAACCAGAAAACATTGTGGTTGGCCAATGAGGATCTCATATTCCTCCCCCTTCAACCATAGCATCCATACCCACCTATACCACTCCTCAAGTTACAACAACCATGCAATAGGTTAGTCATGTGAATCCTTCTTTTTCTATTCCAACTAGCATTCCTAGTTCTTTTGTGCCATTGAATGTTCCATCCTCCACCACCTTCACCCCTATTAGTGTCCCCTTCAATTGTCCCAACATTACATACATTCCATCACCCTTCTCTCTTCCACCTCATCCCACTTACACTGACCCTCTCATCACACAACTCTTTCACATTGTTTCTTCCATGAAACAACAAATATCCACCATAAACCAAAACCAAATTGCACCACCCACATACTATGTCCATAGTAGCCCATTATCTTTGGAAATCTTATGAACACCGATGGCACAAGGAACTGAGATGCATAGGTTTGACAAGTACGGAGGCAAAGGAGACCCTACTAATCATGTCAATGCCTATACAACCTTATGTAGTGATTTTTTCCTTGACGATAAACTGTTAGCTAAACTGTTTCCTAGGACTTTAAAGGATACTGCCTTGGAGTGGTTTTCCTCTTTACCCAATCATTCAATTCGATAATTTAATGAACTTGTTGATGCCTTTATAAGTCATTTCCAAGTCCATATGACTCCCAAAAAGACAATGGCTAATTTAATGAGTTGTAAACAAAATACAAATGAAAAAGTAATTGATTTCATTTCATGCTATCAATCATTATATGCTCAAGTAGATGTTAAGATTCCTGATTCACATCTCCAGAAGATTTTTATTGAGAACTTGCAAACTCACATTTCGGATAAATTGACCATGATGAAATTTCCTTCTTTCATGCATTTATGCATAGCCCTTTGTGACTATCACTAATTGGTTAGTAGTCGAGATGCAAAATCCACTTTTAGCTGAGCTGAGAAGTCTGAGCAAAGCAACCAAAAAAACTCACAAAACTATAGAAAACCATACTCAATCATTTAATACTCAAGTGGCAGTTATTAAAAACAATGGTGCCCTTTACCTATGGGGACCCAAAGAGACAATTTACCCCCTTACTTGATACTCTCCATAATACAATGAATCAACTGCTACAACAAATGATCACTTTTCCTATACTCAAACCACTTGATCCTACGAAGCCTTTAACCCCCACCTTTAAACCAACTACTTATTGTAATTTTCAATGCTAAAATGGACATGACACAGAATAATGCAAGCATCTCAAACACATAGTGCAAGATCTCATTGATTCTGGTCGTCCATCCATTACAAATATTAATGTTATAGGAAATACGTTTGTTTCCCCCCTAATCAGAATTTGCAAATTTTTACCAACCCCATGCCTAAACAAAATATATCCTTTATCAATGCTAGTGAACCTTCAAACACTGATGTGATGAATGTTGATACAAATACTAAACAACATGATCTTACTCTAAATGTTACCCATGTTAATCCTATGGATGAACTCGTGGGTATGATAGACGTTATCCCTCATAAGGGCCACACTCACAAATCTCTTTATATTACTTTTTATTCTCAAGATATACTTAAAAAGCTTCTTGATGGTCCTCTTTACATAACTGGCCATATCTATGATAAGCCCACCAATGGGATATTAATAGATCTCACCTATGGTGAGAACATGATCATAGAGGAATTTTTAGTATTACATGGTCTTTATCAAGATGATTATGACAATCAAATAGCCTGAATTAAAACACATATTGGTTTTGCGTGCCCTATGATCAGATCGATTGTACTCCCATTACAGATAAGACCTAAAACATTGGATGTAACATTCTCTATCATCCCACAGTCAAATCAGTTTCGTATGCGGCTAGGTCATCCTTGGGTGCTTCACTCGATGAAAGCTATCCCTTCAGTCATTGAAAAATGCTTGAAGTTTTTGCTTGATAATGAGATATTTACTTTACACCATAGTGTCTTTAATCCATTGTCTTCTAAAGGTAATTTTTCCTTGGAAACCTTTTGGCTTGAATGTATGGAACCCATTACCCCTCATAGAGACTTCTTTTTCATTGCCTATCAAAATTTCAAAGCCAAACGAATAGCCAAATTATCTCTTTGCCACATGTCCCCATCCACTTCCAACACTCCCATCCTAGATGAGATAATGCTTGAACCTGAACCTAAACTAGCAACTCATGAGCAACCAATAATAAACACTTTACCTTCATCATCTAAATGCCCAAGAGATAATGAAACCAACCTTGGCATGCCTCCTCGCATTAAACAAGTTTATAAAGAAAAAGAGAAAGTGATTGAATCATCTCCTTCAATTACTTCTATTCCTCCTCTTTGAGAAGAAAAGGAGCCTATGGAGGATCAATCTGCTCTTACACCTAAAGAACTTCAAAATAGAATCAAAAGAAACCATGATGCTAGAGAGCGTCAACATCATCATCGTCTCCTTTCTCATTAGTTACATGCATAAGAACACAAAGAAACTAAAAAATACACATTTGACAAAAGCAATACTTGTGTAAGGAAAATTAGATGCGGAAAAAAATTCTCCTAACATCAATACCTCAGGAAAGAATGCAGAAGTACTTTTAAATTTTCAATTACTGCCAAGTTGAGATGCACTATGAAAGCAGATTACAGAAACAGAGTATTAGACAAACACACATGAACACCAGATATACGTGGGAAAACCCTTATGGCAGAAAAACCCACCACACCAAGAGAAATCACTTTGTATTATAGTAATCAAAATTACATACAATTCTAGACTTATTTTTCTGGTGTCAGATTTACAACAGTATTCACCATGAAAAATAATGCATAGGAACTTTTTCTCTTTAGTCTTTACAGAATCAAATTCACACTGATGTAGTTTGAACTCTTCACGCCCCACTGTTGATCGAACCAACCTCTTTGCAAAACTGCAAACACAGAGTATATTCCTGTTGTTCCATGTCCATTGAGCTTCCTCAGAGAACCGTCGCAACGAACAAACTCCAAATGATTCCAATTCGGCTTCTCTGATTCATCCACAAGATTCCATGTATGACAGTCAGATGTTCAACATAATTTGTAATGCACTGACATCTCAGTGAGACACTAATAGTGTCTCACCGATGCCACATATACTTCATACCATTGTCGCCAAGAGTCATCATAGTCGCCAGGATGTTCTACCAAGCTACAAGAGTTACACCGAGTCATCACGCAATTGGCTTGACCTATCGCTTTTGCCAGAAGGTCATAGCAAGACATCAAAAGTTACAGTGAAGTCATATAGACACGAGTATTTCATTTGGCAAGAGTATGAAGCTTCGGTGAGACTTCATATCGATGTCACAAGTTACTCTGAAGAAAACATTTTTTTGGCATAACATATCATTCTCGCCAGGACCTCACATCAAGGTTCTCCACATGTATCACTTTTGCCTAGACTCATAGCTTCGGTGTGACATTATACCGATGAGATTAAGTCATAACAAACTCCGAAGAATAGTCGGCAAGACAGGAGCTTATTGCCAACACATTTTTCTAAGATCATTAAGTTACCCTGAAGATTCTTCAACATCAGCCAGACTCATCAGAGTCGCTAGGACTTCTTACCAAGAACACAGTGTTCCACTGATGACCACCATTCGACAAGAGCTACACCGAAGATTATCACTTGAGTCTTCGTCACTGAGACATATCCACTTCGATAGGACATCTTATCGATGGCACTTCCTTCGACCAAGTCTCCTTGATGAAACAAACCAAACACTGTCTGCGTAACATTAACACTTTGCTGAGACATCTTAGCGAGAAACTTTAGCTTCACCGAAGACCACAGTCACCAAGAGTCTTGCCAATACACGATTGAATGGCCTTTTGGCCAGAGGTCTCCTGAGCGCTATAAGGTCATAATGAATACACCATGATACAATGATAGAATCGTCAGTGTATAATTCGGTAAGATAGTAACAAAGTCGCAATGACCTGGTTAGAACTGAATAAAGCAAACTGCTAGACGACTAGACATGGAACCTGTCACACCGACTTGGCACTCATGGAGGTTTTAGCCTATATTGTTTGAGGCACATATTTCCAACAATCTCCCACTTGATGAAGATCATATAGGCACCTCCAAAGCACAAATAATACTTACTGAAAATCATGGGCACTAAGGCCCATTGAACTGGCACACCACCTGAACTTGTATGTGCTCACCGGCTTCGTCAATGCATCTGCAACATTCTCCAGAGTATCAAATTTCTCCAAATTTACCTTTCCATCCTCAACCATATCTCGTACAAAGTGGTACTGTACATCAATATGTTTAATTCTGGCATGAAAAGTTGGGTTCTTTGCCAGACAAATGGCACTCTGACTGTCACATAAAATTGTTATTTCCCCTGCATCAAAACCAATGTTAGAACACAAATGTTTCAACCATACAGCTTCTTTACAAGCATGGGTAGCTGCCATGTATTCAGCCTCTGTAGTGGACAAAGCGACTACAGCCTGCCGCTTGCTCATCCAACTCACTGCACCACCATTCAACATGAAAACGTATCCATAGGTGGATCTCCTGCTATCAATGTCCCCTGCCGAATCAGAATCTACATAACCCCGAATTCTAAGAGTCCTCTGTGATTCATCTGAATTCCCATGATAACACAAAGCAAAATCTAAAGTTCCCTTCAAATACCTAAACACCCTCTTCACAGCATCCCAATGTATTATTCCTGGATTAGTCATAAATCGACTAAGTACTCCCACTGCTTGGGCAATGTTTGGCCTTATACAGACCATTGCATACATAAGATTGCCTACAGCACTAGCATAGGGCACACTGGTCATGTCCTCCATCTCAGTAGGAGATTTTGGATAGTCCTCAATAGATAGCTTCGTTCCCTGCATGACTGGAACAACTAACTATTTGCAATCATTCATACAAAATCTCTCAAGAATAGTCCTGATATACTTACTCTGACTGAGCCAAAGCTTTCTATTCTTTCTATCCCTGGTTATTGCCATCCCTAGAATATACCTTACTGCACCAAGATCCTTCATTTCGAACTTAGCAGACAACTGAGACTTAAGATCAGAAATAATTAGCTTGCTATTTCCTATGAACAACATATCATCAACATAAAGAGCAATAACAAGTACTTGATCACTTTTATCTTTATAGTATACAAAGTGATCTGATTTTGATCTCTCAAAGCCTAAAGATAATACATAAGTATCAAATTATTGGTACCACATTCTAGGTGACTGCTTTAACCCATACAGAGACTTCTTTAATTTGCATACCAGTTTTTCTTTACCTTTATCAACAAAGTGCTCAGGTTGGGACATATAGATTTCTTCTTCAAGATCACCATGAAGAAATGTTGTCTTCACGTCCATCTGTTCAACCTCTAAGTCATACGCTGCTACAAGTGACAATAGAAATCTAATGGACGTCAACTTTGCTACAGGAGAAAATATTTCCCCATAATCAATTCCCTCTACCTGGGAATAACCCTTTGCAACCAGTCTTGCCTTGTATTTTTCTACACTGCCATCTAGACTAATCTTTTTCTTAAATACCCATTTGTAGCCCATAGGTTTTCTACCTTTAGGCAAGGGCACCAAACTCCAGGTTTCATTTTTATCTAATGATACCATTTCCTCATCCATGGCTTCTAACCAAGAATTTGAATCAGACATTTTAATTGCCTCTTTTACAGTCCTAAGCTCATCAGTGCTAGAAATTAAAGCGTAGGCACAAGTAGAATCAATTAATGAGAACCCATACCTATCTGGTTGTTTCCTTTCTCGGGTTGACCTCCTCACTGGCTGAGGCTGAGGTTCTTCTTCTTTAGAACTTTTAGAACTGCTTGAGCTCTCCTCAGTTTCAGGTACATTTTGTATCTTCAACTCCTCTTTCTCTGGTGTAGGAGGAATTGATGCTACATCCTTACTATTTTCAGACTTTGTCTCTGACTGCAGATCCAAGGTGGAAGGTTTCAGCTCATGAAAAATTACACTCCTCCTGTATACAACCTTCTCTGTATCAGGATTCAAAAGCTTGTATCCTTTAATGTTAGCACTATAGCCAATGAAAATACATTTGATAGCCTTGTTCTCCAACTTAGATCTTTTTACATTAGGAACATAAGCATATGCTTCACAGCCAAAGACTCTAATATGTCTAAGAGAGGGCTTCTTACCAGACCATGCTTCCATAGGTGTCTTATCAACAAGAGCAGAGTTTGGAGACCAATTAACTAAGTAACATGTAGTAGTAGTAGCTTCAGCCCAGAACTTCTGCAAACCAGCACTACTAAGCATACTTCGTGCTCTCTCCATCACTGTCCTATTGAACCTTTCTGCAACTCCATTCTGTTGTGGAGTATAAGGTGTAGTCTTGTGTCTTTTGATTCCATGGTCTTTACAATATCTTTCAAATTCATCAAAATAGAATTCACCGCCATTATCAGTCCTTAAGCATTTTAGTTTTCTACCAATCTGATTTTCAACAAGATTTTTAAACTCCTTAAATCGAATAAACACTTCTGATTTACCTTTTAAAAAATAAACAAATGCTCTCCTTGAATAATCATCAATGAACGACACATAGTATCTTGATTTAGACAATGAAGGAACATTCATTGGACCAAACACATTTGAATGGATATAATCTAACAAACCAGAAGATTTATGAGGACTGTCATAAAATGAAACACAGTGTTGCTTTCCATATATACAGTGTTCACAGAATTCAAATTCGAAATTACAATCTTCAAGCCCCTCAACAAGATTTTTGTTCTTCGAGGTTTTTAAACCTTTTTCTTCTATGTGGCCTAACCTATGATGCCAAAGTATAGTCTTCTCTGTAGGAAGTTTTACTTTCATAGAGTTTACATAATTAGGGATAGTTCCCTCTTTACCTTCATGAGTAGCTTTTAGTGACTTCGAAGAGACACTGTTACATTGAACAGCTTGTGCATCTAGCTTGTACAGGGTACCAATTCAAGCACCTCTAGCCAGCACCATTGAACCTCTAGTCATCTTGCAGCCACTTACCGAGAAAAAGACTTGTACTCTAATATCATTAAGCTTACTAATAGAAAGAAGATTTCAAGCCAGACCCAGTATGTGCATCACATCATTGATCCCCTTTATTCTGCCATCAGGGAATTGGATTCTGACTCTTCCATGGCCAACAATTTTCAAAGTTGAATCACTCGCCAAGTACACCTTTCCACCATCATATTCTTCATACTTTGTGAACCATTCTCTGTGAGATGTCATGTGGAAAGATGCTCCAGAATCAATCAGCCAGACATCATCTGATGCCTGTGTAGCCAAGGTTGCAATGAAGGCGTCACCATCACTATGAGAGGAACCATTATCGGAAGAGCCCTTCTTCTTATTTTTCTCCTCTTTACAATCCTTTCAGACATGGCTAGGTTGCCCACAGTTCCAGCACTTCACCTTGGACTTCTTGCCAGGATATTTTGATCTCCCTTCTGATTTCGATTTGGAATTCTTGTCCTTTTTCTTTCCTTTCTCCTTTGACCTTCCTTTGATAGGAAGAGCCTCCTTAGCCATCTCAGAAGATTTTCTTCTCATCTCTTCTGACAGCAAAGAACCAACAACATCTTCCATCTTGAAACTGAATATTGTACTTCCAATAGCCATCACTAGATGATCCCAAGAGTCTAGTAAAGAACATAACAGAAGCATACAACGATCTTCTTCTTCAATCTTTACACCAATAGATGTTAATTGTGCGAGAAACATGTTTAATGCATTCAAATGATCAGCTACAGACCCTCCTTCCTGCATTCTCAAAGAGTAGAGCTTCTTCCTCAGGAACAACTTATTCACCAAAGATTTCCCCTGATAAATAGATGCCAGTCTCTTCCACAAGAGAGAAGCAGTCTTCTCTTCATGCACATTGAGAAGAACTGAGTCTACCAAACAGAGCCTTATCAGCCCCTTAGCTTTTCTATCTGCAAGGTCCCATTCTTCTTGCTTCATGCCTGTAGGTTTAGTTCCAGACACAACAATCCAAAGATCTCGATCTACTAAGAGATCCTCCATCTTGAGTTTCCACAATTCAAAGTTACTACCATTGAATTTCTCTATTTCAATCTTTCCAAATATACTAGCCATCTTAACCTGTAATTGGAAATAACAATTTCTACAAGACTCCCACTGAACAGTATTGACACAAAAAGCCCAATGTAACCCCAAGGATAACACAACTGGCCAAGCTCTGATACCACTTGTAATGAAAATTAGATGTGGAAAATAATTCTCCTAAAGTCAATACCTCAAGAAAGAATGCAGAAGTACTTTTAAATTTTCAATTACAGTCAAGTTGAGATGCACTATGAAAATAGATTATAGAAACAGAGTATTAGACAAACACACATAAACACCAGATATACGTGGGAAAACCCTTACAGGAGAAAAACCCACCACACCAAGAGAAATCACTTTGTATTATAGTAATCAAAATTACATACAATTCCAGACTTATCTTTCTAGTGTCAGATTTACAACATTATTCACCATGAACAATAATGCACAGGAACCTTTTCTCTTTAGTCTTTATAGAATAAAATTCACACTGATACAGTTTGAACTCTTCACGCCCCACTGTTGATCGAACCAACCTCTTTGCAAAACTCCAAACACAGAGTATATTCCTATTGTTCGATGTCCGTAGAGCTTCCTCACATAACCGTTGAAACAAACAGACTCCCAATGGTTCCAATTCAGCTTCTCCGATTCATCCACGAGATTCCACGTATGACAGTCAGATGGTCAACAAAATCCGTAATGCACTGGAATCTTGGTGAGACACTAACAGTGTCTAGCCAATGCCACGTATACTTCATACCGTTGTCACCAAGAGTCATCGTAGTCGCTAGGATGTTCTACCGAGCTACAAGAGTTACACTGAGTCATCACGCAGTCGGCTTGACCTATCGCTTTTGCTAGAAGGTCATAGCGAGACATCAAAAGTTACAGCGAAGTCGTATAGACACAAGTATTTCATTCGGCAAGAGTATCAAGCTTCGGTGAGACTTCATATCAATGTCACAAGTTACTCTGAAGAAAACATTATGTCGGCATAACATATCATTCTCACCAGGACCTCACATCGAAGTTCTCCACATGTATCGTTGTCGCTCAGACTCATAGCCTTCGGTGTGACATTATAATGATGAGATTAAGTCATAACGAACTCCGAGAAATAGTCGGCAAGACAAGAGCTTATCATCGAGATGTTTCCCCGAGATCATTAAGTTACCTCGAAGATTCTTCAACATCGGCGAGACTCATCAGAGTCGCTAGGACTTCTTACCGAGAACACAGTGTTCCACCGATGACCACCATTTGACAAGAGCTACACCGAAGACTATCACTTGAGTCTTCATCGCTAAGACATATCCACTTCGATAGGACATCTTACCGATGGCACTTCCTTCGACCAAGTCTCCCTGATGAAACAAACCAAACATTATCGGCGTAACATTAACACTTCGCTGAGACATCTTAGTGAGAAACTTTAGCTTCACTGAATACAATAGTCGCCAAGAGTCTTGCCGATACACGATTGAATGGCCTTTCGGCTAGAGGTCTCCCGAGTGCTATAAGGTCATAACGAATACACCATGATACAGCGATAGACTCCTCAGTGTATAATTCGGCAAGATAGTAACAAAGTCACAACGACCTGGTCAGAACTGAATAAAGCAAACTGCTAGTCGGCCAGACATGGAACCTGTCACACGGACTTGGCATTGATCGAGGTTTCAGCCTGTATTGTTTGAGGCACATATTTCTAACAACTTGATCACCTTCCTCCTCATGACCTACTAGAAGATAGTATAATACACCCATCACAAAAAAATGATTTGATACAATAACCACAACTCCTAATACATCCTTCATTGGAAATTACCATCTGTCCTCCCATTGTGATTAATCTGGATGATGATGAGGAGGAGGAGATGCCTAAAATAGATGAAGAGGTGCATATTGATCTAAATTCTTTGTTTTCCTCTTCCAAGAGCTTAAATGACAACACTCCTACACCAAGTGAAGAACCTGGTACTTCCCCTAGTTGGACACTTGTAATTGTCCCTTTGGACATTCAACCACCCTCACATTACACTAAACATGATTGGGTGGAAGATGAATTATTAGATGGTTGACTTGCATTTGCATTACTAGCCTTTTACATTTTCCTTTTTCTTATTCTTTTCTTTAATGTGATTCCATGTACGTATCGTGTTCCCTCATGATGTGATGTTTGATGTTCCCCCTCTCTTTGTGCACTTCCTTTATTTGTACTTCCATTCTTCTATATGTCATCATTTCCTTTCTTTTTCACTTTTTTTTTTTCCTTTTGGGGATGACGTAAAGCGTAGAGACACCTTATGTCTCTTCCATGTTGACCCAAAAAGTCCCTTTTCCTTTTAATTTGACTTTTCTTATGCTTTTCTTTTGGGAATGATGTAAGGCATTGAGAATGAAATGTCTCCTTCATGTTGACCCAAAATCTTTTTCCTTTTCAATTTTCTTTTCGCTTGTGCTTTCCTTTTGGGGATGATGCAAAACATTGAGACCACAATGTCTCTTCCATGTTGACCCAAAATGGATTTAATTTTTCTTTTGTTTTCACTCTCTTTGTGTCATTCTTCCAGTTCTATGTATTTGGGGAATGATTGATCCGGTGGATATTTTTAGTGAAAATTGAAGTGTCTACAAATCTCTATATTTCTACACCATTAGAAAGACCTCAGCATCCTAATTCCAACGCAACTCGAACGGAGTGAAAAGGAGTCCGTTTGTGCAAGTTATGGCCAGTCAAACCTTGGGTCAAACTGGTATCAGAGGGTGCCCAGAAGGTGAAAAAAATGATGTCGTCAAAAGTTGTCAAAGTTGGCATCATCACAAAGAGCTCATCACAAGCTTTCCAACACAACTTGTTTCGTCGAAATCTGACATCATATGCACGAGATATCGTCAGTCAAAAATCATGCTATGAAGGGTTGACTTTGACTGTACGGGATGCTGACATCATCATTTCGTACTGTACAAATAGTGAAGTCCAATCTGAATCTGACACATGGCATGCAAGTCACACTGTACGGATCCAATCAACAACTAACACGTGGCATCTGTACGCCAGTCACAGACACGTCAGCACCCGATAGCACACAGTTAGCGTCCCGTCATCACCCAGTCGACACACAGTCAACATTTTAGATGGCATCCACATCAGCTTCATCAATGAATCAGGCTTCGCCACATGGCCTATCTCTCATCCTCTGGGAAGTTGTGAGTTTGTTTGTTTGTTAAAAAAGTGTTAAACGGGCTCGAACCCGCAACCTTAGCCTTAACTGCCACCCCGGCTCACCGTTGCACCAGCTGTGCGTGCCTACTTATGCAAGGTGGGCGGTTTATTTTGTTGTGAAAAGTTAGTAAATGGCTATTAAAAGCCAGCGGTGGGGGTTGAACCCCCAGCCACTAGCCTAACAAAAAAGCAAACCGCTGGTAAGCCATCGAATGGCTTTAATACAATATGTGGCATCAGTTTTATTTCATCTATGGTTTGAAACCGAATGACCATAATATAACAACTCCCCTATAATTTAAAAAAAAAATTAAAACAAACTCCCCTAAAAATTCAAATTAAAACAACTTTTTAACAAATGTAATCCCTTGTAAACAACAAAAGCCCGTAAAGAATAAATAAAAGGGCTAAAATAAAGATTAGGGGGTTATTTTCAAGATATTATGTAAAAAATGGGGAGATTATGTAAATATTATGGTTTTCACCATATTGGGTGAATTTTTTGTATAGAAAGGATGTAAGGGTGAGAGTTGAGTTAAGTGATTTTGATGTGAAACTCAGATTTTTTAAGTTGAGAGAAACAGGTGTCGGGTGATATGAAGAAAGGAGATCTTTGAGCCATTCTTGTACGTCGGAGTTTTGTTATGCTGCCAAAGTGCTCGAAGGAATGGTCTTGGTGCATTTGTAACTGAATTTCAGAGATTAATCGGATCGGTCGTTCTCTATTAGAGCCGACCCGGAGACGTAGTCATGTTTGTGGCGAACTCCGTAATCAAACTCTGTTTGCATCTCTCTCTTTCTTTCTCTCACTTTCTTTCATTCTGTTGTTATCACCTTGTCATTTTAATTATTGTAATTATTTCCATGAGTTAATTTTTTTCTAATTAACTTGGATAAATCTTTGTAAAAATTAAGCATTCATTTCGGCAAATAGTCTAGATCCTATATAGATCAATGATGATATTTCCAAGCTCTTTAATAAAAAAATTGCAATAATGAACATACTAACCCTAAATCCATAGATCCCTTATGTGTTTGGTGTGTTCCTTTCTGGAGCCAACCCCTCTCTCTTTTGTTCCTTTTTCATTTTCATGATGAAGCCTTACTCGGAAATGTATGACTTGGCATAAGGGCTTTCCAAGTTGGCTCTCATGTCTTGTTTCTTTTTGCATTTTTCATTTGCTACTTTAAAGTAATTGCTCACAGAACATTGTGTAACAACTCATTTAAAGTGGGGCCATACATTGGCATTATTCATTTTTTATTTTTCTTGGATCTTAGTGCAACCTTGTTACTTCATATGATGCGTTTATCACTTTTTTGGATGACATTGGGTGTGATGTTCTTCATAGGTGTGATCTATCTAAGCATATTACATTCCTCTTGGTGGCCTGATGCGATGCACTACATTCCCTAAGTTGTAAATATTCTATTCTTTGATTGGTCATCTCTTGGTGACATTAAACACAATGCTCCCTAAGTTATAGACCTCGCATGATCTTAACAAGACACATTTAAACATTTATTTTTCATTTTACATTTTTACATTCACATGGACACCTTGCATAATGCAGCTTGCATGCCTATGGTGCCATCCCATCTATTCATGAGTTTTGAGCATACAAAGCTTTGCTTGTCTCATTAAGCACAAACCAACTTTTTCCTTTGAGACACTTTATCAAAGTTATCAGGGGGTATAACTTTGATATGATTGAGCAGGAAGCCCATTCTGAGGCATGACTTTCCCCATAGCCACCTATGTGTTTGTGAGTACATACCAGCTGAGGATATATTTTCTCATTGTTTGGGCCTTCTCACCCAACAAATAGCCATGAGTTCCATAGCCCCAGAGTGAGCATGCATTTTATTTTTCAGACAAACAACCTAGATCTGATCCACAACTAGCTAGACAAATGATCGAAGCTTGATCCAACTTTTCCTTTTTCTCTTCCTTTTATTTTCCTCTTTCATATGTGTGTTCATTTTTTTTTATGTTTAGTTTTCCATGGGATCTTCATCCTAGGGGCTTGATCATCCCTCTTGATAGTTGTTATCTCATCTTGCTAGCATAAGTACATTTGGGTCCCTCTCGATATGCATGGCTACTTTAGTGTGAGTTTGAAGCAAGTTCATCTTCTCACTAAAGTGGGGGCTAAATGTACCATAGAAAAATGGATCTTTAGACATTTTCATGGTCATGTAGGTCTTTTTCCTATGATGCTTGATCTATATTGCTTAGATTTAATGTTGCAATGTAACTTATACATTCACATTAGGTCTTGAATATTCAGATTATTAAGAATTTATGATGTCTTGTGAAGGTGTTGTGAAGTGTTGTAACACATTTCTACACTGTTCTAGACTCTTCTTATTATAATTCATCTAAATATCCCCTTTTTATCCCTTATCAAGTCTTGTTTTAAAGTGTTGTAAAGTCTTGTAACAAACTTTCACACTTTTCTAGGCTTGTCACCACTAATTACACCTTTCTTATGATTTATTTGGCCCCTTTATGCACTTATAGGCCTTAATTAAGTGTATTTTTGAATATAAACCTGACAAATATCATTAAATACAACTTAATCCCCAACACCCACTTGCATGACTTGAGTGGGACCCATTCGCCATGGGTGGAAAATGAGTCCCTCTTGGCACAAAATTCAAAATAATTTCAAATTTCTTTCATGTTTTTATTCATTAAGATCTTAGGTTGGCCTGTGATGTATTTTTGAGAAATTAGGGCATACGTGTGTATAAATAAGTGTTTTTCTATCCATTTTAACCCTCAATCACCTAATTCACTCATTCATCCATTCAATCATCTCATTCTTGCATTCAAGCATCATAGCATCATTCAATCAAGCATCTTGGAGCAGCCATTGACATATCTTCAGAATTCAACAATAAGGGTTTCATGAGTTTATGACACTTGCATGTTGTTTTTTCATCATTTCTTTCGTATTCTATTTCTTTATCAAGGGTTTGATTACCAAAGTGGGGTTTGACCAAGGCAAACCCCAATACTCTAATCCTTAACCATTTTCCTCCTCTTTGTATGTGTGTTTGCAGGTCTTGTAGGAAATTTTTTCAAAGATATTGGTGTTAAAAATTGGTCAACAAGTCATCAAAACTATTCAAGCCAACAAAGACCTAATTCAAGCTTGGACAGAACATTCAACCCATTTTCTATAGATTTGAATCTGTCAAACCAACAAGAAGACAAGTACAGATCTAGACCCACATAGTTGACTTTGAATTTGCAGATTTCTATAGGTGGATTGATTCACCATTAGTGGTGAATGAGTCCCACTACTAGGTTGGAAAAAGTGATTTATGAGGTTTTTAGTTCCCGAGACTCTGAAACATGTTTTAGCAGAATTTACCAGAACCTAGATTGATTTTCCATCTGTGGTGAAAGAGTCTTAGTGGTCATTAATAGTGAGTTTTGGAACATTCCAGAACCTCCCAACATTAGCATTCTATCTCCAGGTGCACTCCATTTAGTTTCATTAAATTATTTTTTCATTTGTTTATGTTTCTAGTTCATTTTTGCATATCACACTGTGTTTTCAAACACTTCATACTTCTTAGGTTTTGCATAAACAATGAATATTTTTTTTAGTTTGTTGCATTTAGGCATATTTTCATTGTGCTTGCATTAGTTTGAGTGAAGCACCTAGATTTTGTGTGGGATCTATCTCTTTCCTTTAGGTGAAAAACCTTAATTGAGCAAGAGAGTCAACATCCTACACCCTAAAATCTATGGTTCAAAGCCATTGCATGAACCCAAGTGCTACACTACACAACACAAGGAGACCAAGGGCACACACCTTGCAACAATATTCTCACTAAAGTGGGGGCTAAATGTAGTGTTGAAAAATGTACTCCTTTACATTTTCACAAGTTATGTTTGCATCTTCTTAGTTAATTGGACTTAATTAAGCTTCTAATGACCTAAATTATGCATTATTAAGCCTTATTATTCTTGTTTTCCAAAAAGGAAACTGACATTAAACAAATGCTAACACTATTTTAAACACCTTGGAAACTGTGCGTCTTGGATTTAGGTCCTAGTACCTTTTCGGCGAAGGACGAATGGGTCCTCCTTAAGTGCCAAGACCTAAATTTTTTCAATATGTTTTTGGTGGCATTTTAATAATTCAAATTCAAGTTTCAAATATCAGCTTGTGGAATCTAATTTTTGGGAAATTAGATAAACACCTATAAATACATAGTTATTTTATCAATTCAAACTTGGAACACACTTTATGTAATCATTCCTAGAGTAAATATTATTGTTAAGAGCATTGAAGAGAATATTTATCAAGCATCTACAACATCATTCAAGATCATATATGTAAGGAAGCAAAGGTGTGTGGAAATGCTTCCTACGCTAACCTTGAGAGGAGGGTTAGGAAAATTTCAAATAAAATATTACAGAGATTTCAAGAAACACATAATATCATAAACATAATAACAATAAAACCATAACTCAGTGATTTATGTGGGGAAAACCCTTTTGGGAGAAAAAACCCACACTCGAAAACCTGCACAATGTATTATCAAATCTTGAAACAAATTACAACACACTTGCAATGCAAGTTCTTACAAGAGTCTTCACCTCAACTCAATTTAGAGGAATTTCAATAGCATTTCAATGCAAACTAACTCTCATACATCTCTCTCAAAAATACTATCTCAAAGTACCAAAATATAGTATTACATTGCATATGAGAACCTTCTAGAGATAAAGCATTTCTTTTAGAAAAAAACTAATAAAATCTCATAGCAAACTCATCTCTATCTCCATATAAAAGATACTTCTTTTCATGGCTTGCTTTATTTTTATTTCCATGCAAGGTTGAGACACTTTTTTTTCTTTTTTATCCTTTTGTTTTCAAATTATTTATTCCTAACATTCTCCCACTTGTTGAACACCTTGCACATGAGCCAATAGAAAATAGGTAGTTCATTGTTGGGGGCCAAAAGGCCCATTAATTTGGAACACCATCTAAAATTTTCTATGCTCACAAGCTTTGTTAATGCATTTGCAATATTCGCCATAGTCTCTACCTCTTCCAGCTTCACCCTGCCATCCTATACCATATGTCTAACAAAGTGATACTAAACATCAATGTGTTTGGTCTTGGCATGAAAAGTCAGGTTCTTCACAAGGGAGATTGCACTCTGACTGTCACAATAGACTGTAACTGCTCCTTGTTTTAATCCAATATCTGAACACAAACGCTTTAGCAAAATGGCTTCTTTACAAGCATGAGTAGCTACCATGTACTCTTCCTATGTAATGGACAAAGCGACCACAGCCTATTGCTTTCTCATCCAATTGATTGCACCACCATTAAGAGTAAAGACATATGCACTGGTGGACCTTTTGCTATCGACATCACCAACCCAATCTGAATCCAAAAAACCATGAATACTCAGGGAATTCTAATCTATTATACCATGAAAAAATATAGAGAACTTTGATGTACCCTGCAAATATCTGAAGACCCTCTTAACTGCATCCCAATGCACTCTTCTAGGATTAGACATAAAACAAGAAAGAACTCCCATTGCTTGGGCAATTTCTGGTCTTATACAGACCATAACATACATTAAGCTATCAACTACACTCTGGTAGGGCACTCTTCTCATGTCTTCCATCTCCGATGGGAATGTAGGACATTGTGAAATAAAGAGCTTTGTTCCTAATGCAACAGGAACACAAAGTGGTTTACAATCCTGCATGTTGAACCTTTGCAAAATAGAACAAACATACTTACTTTGGCTAAGCCATAGCTTTCTATTCTCATGATCTCTTTTGATCTCCATCCTAAGTATGTGTTTTTCCGGACCTAGATCTTTCATTTCAAATGTCATAGAAAGTTGAGATTTCAATTTTGCAATCAAACCTTTGCCTTTCCCAACAAACATGTCATCAACATATAAAACAATTACCAGGAAATAATCACCATCAGATTTAAAATATACACAGCGATCAGATTTAGACCGCACAAATCCCAAAATCAACATATATGTATCAAAATTCTAGTACCACATCCTAGGACTTTGTTTCAAGCCATACATAGATTTATTTAACTTACAAACCAACTTTCTTTTACCTTTTACCACGTAGTTCTCTCAGGGCTATGTCATATAAATATCTTCCTCCAAATCACCATGAAGGAGCATAGTTTTCACATCCATTTGTTCCACCTCTAGATCATAACCCACTATAATAGATAATAAAAAACAAATGGATGTCATTTTAGTAACAGGAGAAAATATCTCACTGTAATCAATACCCTCAACCTAAGACTATCCTTTTGCAACCAACTATTCCTTATACTTTTCAACATTTCCATATGAACCAATCTTTTTCTTAAACACCCATTTACATCCAACAAGTTTTCAACCTTCAAGTAATGGTACAAGGTCCCATGTATCATTCCTTTTAAGGGATGCCATCTCTTCATCCATGGCTATTTTCTATGGCTCTACATCATTCATACCCAAATCCTCTTGCACAGATCTTGGTTCATCGACATTAGTACTTAAAGAAAATATACACTTCCAATCATCAAATGAATACCCATACCTTTAAGGTGGTTTCCTTTTCCTTGTAGACCTTCAAATAAGTTGAGGTGGAGGTTCTTCCACTTCTTCCTCCTCTTCTAAAGATTCAGAGCTTGATGAGATCTCCTCAACTTCTTGTCCATTTTGGGGTATCAATTCAATTTCCTCAGGCATAGAAGGAATTTGAACCACATCTTTTTTCTGTTCAATTTATTTATCCTATTTTGGCTAAAAATTGATAGGAGAAGGTTTAGTCTCTCTAAAAAAAACACTTCTGGAATAAATTACCTTTTGTGCAACAGGGTCCCAAAGCTTGTATCCTTTCACACCATAGTTGTAGCCGATGAAGATACATTTGATAAACTTAGAATCCAATTTTGTTCGAGCTTCTCCTTAGGAACATGTGCATATTCCTCACAATAAAAAACTCTCAGATGTCTAAGTGAAGGATTTTTCCTTGACCATGACTCCATTGGCGTTTTATCAACAAGTGTTGATGTAGGAGATCTATTTATTAAATAACAAGTAGTGCCAACAACTTCAGCACAAAAAATTTGTTCTAGACCAACTCCACTCAACATGCTCATAGCCTTCCCCATCAACATTTTGTTCATTCTTTCTGCAACTCCATAGAACTGTTGCAGAGAATAAAAAGATTACTTTTTTCTTTTAATCCAACAATCTGTATAGAATCTGTCAAAGTATGCAGAACTCACCACCATTGTTAGTCAAACATTTAATTTTCTTTCTAGTTCAATTTTCTACCATAGCCTTGAACTCAAAATGATTGAAAACTTCATATTTACTCTTTAAAAAATATACCCATGTTCTACTAAAATCATCAATGATTTAGTAACATAATAAACTAATTTACCAATAGAAGAAACATCAACATGACCAAATATATCAGATTGAATCAAATCCAAGATACATGAAGACTTATGAGAAAACGAGTAAAACTGAAAGCGGTTTTGTTTTCCATAAATACAATGTTCACATAAATCAAACTCTACATTGCAATCATTCAATCCCTCAATGAGGTTCTTGTTTTTTATGGCTTTTAAACCCTTCTCTCATATGTGGCCAAGCCTTTGGTGCCATAACATGGTCTTCTCTACAGGAAACTTTGATTTGGTAGATAGAGCACCCTTGGGTACCCAGAAGCCATGACCATCTGCAGAAGAGGAAACCATCTCTTTTTTTAGCGAAGTAGTTTTTGGCTTAATCTTATCAAAAGTACTATTGCATTCAACTGTGCATGCATCGACTTGGTATAACATACCCAATCTACTTCCTCTTGCTATCACCATAGCACCTCTCATTATTTTCACACCTACTTTAGAAAACTGTACATGCACACCCACATCTATTAGCCTACTAACAAATAATAAATTTCTTGCTAGTCCTGGGATATGCAAGACAACATCAAATCATCTAACTCTACCATCAAAAAATTTCACATCAATACTACCATGACCAACAATATCAAGAAAATAATCATCACCCAAATACACCTTATCACCATCATAGTTTTGATACTTACTAAACTAGTTTTTGTTAGGAGTCATGTGGAAAGATGAACTTGAGTCTATCAACCATACATTATCACCTACACGAGTGGCCAAGGCTGCAATAAAGGCATTTCCATCTTCCTTTTCAAACTTAGAATCAGAATCTTGCTTCTTCTTCTTCTTTTTCTTCTCTTCTTTACAGTCCTTTAGGAAGTGTCCAGGTTTGCCATAGTTCCAGCATATTACCTTGGACTTACTAGGAGATTTTGATCTCCCCTTATTTTTGGACTTGGAATGGTCATGTTGCTTCTCATCTTTTCCTCGTTCTTTTGGTCTTCCTCAAACACTCAAGGCCTCTTTGGCACTCAGAGAGACCTTCCTTCTCATCTCCTCAAAGAGTAAAGAACCAACAACATCCTCCATCTTGAAGATGACATAAGTGCTCCCAGTGGCCATGACTAGGCTGTCCCATGAGTTTGGTAGTGAACATAGCAAATTTTGGCACCTTTCTTCTTTTTCCATCTTAACCCCAACTGAGGTCAATTGAGTCACCAACATATTGAATGTTTCCATATGCTCAGAAATTCATCCACCTTCCATTTTCAAGGAATACAATTTCTTCCTCAAGAAATTTTTATTTACTAGAGATTTGGCTTGGTATATCTGACCCAATTTCTTCCAAAGATTCTTCAAAGTGGGTTCTTCATGGACATTTATCAAGATTGAATCTGCAAGATATAGTCTAATGAGACCTTTAGCTTTTCTATCCATTACATCATATTTTGTAGCCAAAGTTGGATCCGTATGCCTTTGGACATTTTCATCCACTGCATCCCATAGATCTCGATCAATCAATAGATCTTCCATCTTCACCTTCCACATCTCAAAATTCAAGCCAAAAAAATTCTCTACTTCAATCCTCCCATATGTGCTCCCCATCTCTATTATCTTGCAATATAGAATATGAAATACTCTGCACAAGCTCCCACTCAAACTTGATTAGCTCAAAAAACCATATACCCAAAAAATAGAACCAAAACTAGCTAGGCTCTGATACCACTTGTAAGGAAGTAAAGGTGTGTGAAAATGCTTCCTACGCTAACCTTGAGAGGAGGGTTATGCAAATTTCAAATAAAATATTACAGAGTTTTCAAGAAACACATAATAACAATAAAGCCATAACTTAGTTATTTACATGGGAAAAACCCTTTCAGGAGAAAAACCCCACACTCCAAAACCTGCACAATGTATTATCAAATCTTGAAATAGATTACAACACACTTGCAATGCAACTTCTTATAAGAGTCTTCACCTCAACTCAATTTAGAGGAATTTCAACAACATTCTGGAAACATACAGACTTGCAAACTAACTCTCATACATCTCTCTCAAAAATACTATCTCAAAGTACCAATATATAGTATTACATTACATATGAGAACCTTCTAGATATAAAGCATTTCTTTTAGAAAGAAAGGTGAGAGTTAGTTTGTAAGTCTGTATGCTGCTGAAATTCCTCTAAATTGAGTTGAGGTGAAGAATCCTTTAAGAACTTGCATTGCAAGTGTGTTGTAATTTGTTTCAAGATTTGATAATACATTGTGCAAGGTTTGGAGTGTGGGTTTTTTCTCCCGAAATGGTTTTCCCCACTAAATCGTAAGTTATGGTTTTATATTATTATGTTTATGGTATTATGTGTTTCACTGAAATCTCTGTAATATTTTATTTGAGACATTTTTTTTTTCATTTTATCTTTTTGTTTTAAAACACTTTATTACTAACAATATCATCATGTCAAGGTTTATGCATAGTCATTTCATGTTTTGGAGCTAACATTGTGATGCGTGTTTCAATCATTCAAGCAAGCATTCACGCATCAAATCAAGCAATCATTCAAGCCAATTCATGCAAAATCCAATGCTTAGAGAGATGTGTTAGAATTTAGTCCTCTAAGGGTAGCCATTAAGGGTTTGGTGAGTTGTGACATAGCATTGTCCATTCATCAAATTATTTCCATTTTTCATTATTTTATCATCAAGGTTTAATTACCAAATTGAGGTTTGACCAAGGTAAACTCATATTCACCCAACAATAAACATTTTTACCTCTCTTTGTATGTACAAATTTGTGGGTGAAGAAGGATTGGATATTGATCAAAAGAGAAATTTTGCAAAGTTCTCAAAGTTGTCAAGACATAGAAACTCACCTACAAAATTTATTTCTAGCTTTTCGACAATGAAATCTAGAGGAATTAGGAGCAAAAATCTAGGATCATAGGACCATGAAATAAAATTTTGGACCCCTATATAGAGACCCATTCACCCTAGGGTGAATCTGTCCCTGCAAGATACTCAACAACCACTTTTGTACCTAGGTACACATCAGTCCGCCCTTCCCAGATCTGTTGGAAAATTACTATTTCTATTTGTGTTATCTTTAATTTCTTCATTTCATGTTTTACATTGCATAATTGAGTTCATTACCTGTATTTTATTTTTATCTCCCCAAAGTTTATTTCAATCATTTCTATCATTAGGAAATATGAGATCCCCATCCCCATAGAGTTGACTCACCTCAAGTTTGAAATTCAATTCTATCTTTAGAAGATCTCTCTTTTTCTAATGAAACTAGGAAAAGTAGGTTTGTTAGGTCATCCTTCCATTTCGGTGAACCCTTTCACACTTATTCCCCTTTTTCAATGTTTCACCTTTAAATCTTAGGAGGGGTCTATCTACGTACATAGACTTAAAAGTATGGTCAAGAATTTTTATTTTTTTTCAATCAATATAGACCACACAACCTCCTAAGGGAGAAAGTAATGTAGTTGATTTATGACCAACAACATAAAGGAAACCCAAGAAACTTGACCCATAAAGGAAATTTGAGAACTTCTTGATTGGAAATGAAAAAATCACTTATCCAAGGTGAAAAACTAGCCAAAAACTCTAAAGATAGTAGGTTGTACACCTTTAAATGCAAAGTGTTTAGAGGGTTATGAGTAGTTGGCATGTGGCTACCTTAACTTTTAATTAATTCATATTTTCATATTTTATTCTTGTTCAGTTAATTAGGTTATCCTAGGGATTATATTGTTATCTAAGTCAGCCTTGGTGAAATCTTAGGCATAACTAGGGTATATATAGGATTTAGTGAGTCTTATTTGAGGATAATATTTTGAATTGTGTTCTCATTAGAGATATTTGGAGGTTTTCCACCTTGAAGTGGTTTGTTATTCTTAATTATTATCAAGTATAATTTATAGAATATTTCATATTATATTCCTCTTTGGTGCAAGTTATTTCATTATAGTAGGGACTATGGCAAAGGACTAGGTCCACATGGTTGGATTTTGTAAAGTAGAAGAGAAAAATGATTTGGTTAAGTTTTATATATTGTCTAGCTTAACCCAATGTGGAACCCACATAATGCTTAACTAGTTATAAAGCATGCTTATAGAAGGCACATGGTTGACAAAGTAGCAAATGAACATAAATTGATCAAGAAATTTACAAGCATTATAAAATTAAAGAACCAAAATAATAGCATCCAAAGGGTTAGTGTAAGTCATACCTTATGGAACACCTTAGGAAGAAACTTGTTAGGTTTCTTTATTGGAACCATTTATCACTCCAATTTATATATCACTTCAACATTGACAACCAAAGAAAAAATATTGGAGGCCATTGAAAAGAGTTAATTATCTATGGAGAAGAAATCATAAAATATACTATAATAAATATAAGAAAAAATTAAAATACCCCTATAATATTTTTTAGCAATGTGATCAAAATAAAGCAAGAGATACAAGAATACAAACCAAAACTAATCTCTCAGTCTCTTTGAAAAATCCTTCCACAAACTATTATTGAGAGATAGAAACTCGACCACACATTATAACTTTCAATCATTTATTAAAATTAATAAGCATTCTCATCTTAAAAATAGTTTCAAACACACTTTTATAACTAAGGTTCATTTCAAGAATTGGGAGATGATAAATAGTTGGAATTTAACTTCAATTTTAGTGTTTTTATTTAGTTTCTAATATTTTCATTAGAAAATCATAGTTAAAATGGTGTACACTATCATAAATTGTCTCTCTATAAATAAAATGGTGTATAAATATAGTACTTTTAATTACTTTGGAGAAGCCAACCTAAATAGTGCTCCTTGCATTGTATATTTTGTTTTCACTTATTTTTTAAACTTCTTGGTAAATGAATATTTGTTATTAAAAGAGAATGCATAGATAAATGTGTATCTTTTATAACTTTTTTCATATTAATTCTCTTGAGATACCCTTGTTTGTATTCAAGCATTCTTTAGAGATTTATAGTTAACATCATGTTCGATATATATGTGTTGTAACATTGATGTTGGGTATGCTAAATTATGTATGCTTAGATTTTTTTGTTGGTGTAAATAGTATCATTAGATAACTAGTTAATTTATCATCATTTTATGGTTTAAATTATTCACATTTATTTAAGTTTACTTAGGCTATTTTAGGGTATGTGTAGGATCATCATGGAAAAAATAGGCCCTTAAGTGGAAAAAAAATCAGAAAAATTAGAGTTAGGCAACTTGATGTAAAAATTTGAATAAGTTTTCTATATTATTTCAAAAATATGTAAGAATAGAATCTGTAGAAAATTGAATATAGTTTCTAAACTATTAGGTTTATTTAAAAACAAAAATCTATTTGGTGAAAATTTGAAATTTCAATGCAGTAGTACTTAAATTTCAGAAAAAAATAAGTAGGTGTCTATCTGACCACCCTAACCACAATAAAATGATAATTTTTTTTATAAGATTTTAGACATAAGTAGAGGACTAATTTCTAGATGTGATGCATATTTTTTTTAAATTTTTTTCCAAGTAATTAATTAATTATGATTTTTTTATTACAACTTTTAAAAAATATAAAAACTCGTATGTCTGACCACCCTAACTTGGTCAAAAATTCATGAAATTCAATTTTTCTTTTCTTAATCCTATAGTATGCGAAGCATAGAATGTGATGCATGTTTTGGATTGAAAAAATGTCATATTGTTTGAAAGCTATAGATGGTTTTCAGTCAGCCTATCAATCAATATTTTAGTCGTAATTCAAATAGAAAATGAATAATAATTATTTATTAAATTCAAAGTAAAGTATAATTTATATTGGTGGAAATTTGAGAACCTCCTTTAAAAACCCTTTTCATTTCATCAATTTTGGATAAAAAAAGAAGTCATTAGCCACATACCCTACAAATAACCATCATATCGCCACTTTTTGGCCCATCATGATCCTTCACACACCCTTTAGAGTTTTGTCTCACCTCATGTGGTTGTGAAAAGTTCCCTCACTTGTTGACATGCCTCTTACATGGTCACCTGCCACTTACTAGAACACTTGTCATGTGAGTTAACAAGTGTTCCATCATTGAAGGGTTAGTCAATCATTGTGTTCAACTTGACTACCTTCACCACCTTACCTATATAAGAAATACTACATTTTATATTAAAATAAATGTTTTATCAACTCTTTGATAATAACAATTAGGGGTGATCCCAGAATATTGGTTTACAATTTTTGAGAGATCCTAATTTTTTTTGAAATCACATATTTTGAGAAAATATAATGATTTAAGCATTGAAAAGTTCAATTTAAAGGATTCCAATTGAAGAGGATTTGATCAAACCACTTTAGATCAAACCCCCTTGGATAGAACCCCACTAGTTTTAAATCATACCTATAATGGAGTCTCCTTTACACCTATCAAAATGCTGATAAAAAACCACTTTTGATTTACTTTTTTGGGGGATCAAATGAATTCATTTAAAATTTACTTTTTGTAAGTATGTAGTCCTTATTATAAGCTTCCCAAAAAGTATAATTATAAATAAATTTAATTTTATTATTATATTTATTTTTATTTCTTGTAAATGTAGGTTTTTCACTAAAAATCAAGCTCTTTATTATGCACATGTGGAAAAATGGTAGATTATCAATTTTTTTTTGAAAAATATCAATGCACTAGATATTGAATTCTTTGATCCAACAAAAAAAAAATTGATACATACAAAAAAAATTATGTTGTATACAGTCTGCCTATGTCTGAATTGTAATTGGTTCGACTTCAAAACTTGATTAAGGAAAAAATATTCAATAAAAAACTATGAAACCAAATGAAAGCACTAGATATCACAGATCATACAAATCTAAATTAAAAAAAAATAGAATTTAATTCTTAATGCAAAAAATTTATGTTGTATATGATGAACATCACTACTTAAAAATGGTGTTTACTGAAAAAAATTAGTTTTCGAAGGAGATGGAAAAGGAAGTGCAATCTGATTCCAAAAAAATTGAAATAATTATACTTAGAATCTATAGACAAAGTTTGACAAATCACTAGTTTGCATCATCTTCAAATTCCTCATGGTTTACCCACTATAGGTGCCCGAAAGTGAAGATTTAGTTAGAAAAAATCAATTCAGTGTCCAATTTGGCCAAAAATTGTAAACCAGTGTTGTGGGATCACCCTTAGACTTATTAGTGTTCAACTATTTTGTGGAACATTCTATATTTTTCTTCATGATCTTAGAAATCATAACATAGTATCATAGCCATGCTAGCAAAACCCTTCCTAAAATCTTATACCAAACTTAGCCAAAAGTTTAATTTTTCGGTTTGTTGTGTATATTTGAATCGTTGTTTGAATTGCTGATTGAAATATTCATTGTTGCTTGTGAAGCTTTGATAGGGAGATCCATCTTTATTGTGGGAAATCCAATGGAATCCCACATGCTTAACCACTCATTCCTCCCACGTGGCCCCTCTACAGTCACCCACATCATTGTTCTCAGCTTCAATCAAGGTGGGAGCCATACATATAGACGTTGGTGATTCCAAGTAATTCATTCTACAATTCATCATGTGTATTGCAAAACAAATTGCATGAAAAGAGGAAGCGATACTATTGTTTGTAGATCTTCTCTTATGCACTATGTGGGGAACTATATCTCTACACAAAAATCTATGTTATGTTTGAAACAAATAGGCCAATAACAAACTTACAAGTTGCTATACTCTTGTTAACATGAGGGATTATTGTCTACCTTGACCTCCATTATTTGAAGATATTTTGTGAACCAAATTTTGTTTGTAAACTATAGCTTGAGATATGATGGCACAACAAGAATATGCGGAAAAATTTTGTTCAAATTTGTTCTTGAAATTATGTGGCATGTTTTTTCAAAGCTACAGGAAAATTTAGTAGGTGTTTTTTTTTGGTTGATAATAATGGTGTAATAGACGACGGGCATCCACTCCATGGCATAGGGATGGTATGTTACCCACATTCCCTTGTGATAACCGTGTTGTCTGGTAGCACGTCATCATGGAGGGTGTGTTTGGATTTGATAGGAATCGATGGGTAGAGGCACATGGATTTGCGAATTGTGGTGTGTAGGTTGCCCCATAATTTGCATTGGGTCTTCATTTTTCTTGTTGTATCCTAATAATGCACCCCTGCTAGTTTGTAGTACTTAGCATATTGGAGAAACATGGGAACTTTCCTAAGGCTATGGGTCAGCTAAAGTAGAAAATAACCTCCAGAGAAAGTTGGCTCTTATGGTACTCACCTAAAACTAACTAAATTAATGATTTGCAAAGGAGAGGGTAAGAAGGAAACATAAAATGAAAGACTAACTTCTAAAGGTGATGCACCAAAACACTAACTAAACCTATAAAACTAGCTTGTACACATAGTTTAATCAACAACACAACTTGACTTGCACAACTCAATTCTATATGCTTTTGCATCAATATTTCATGAGGAGGAAATAATGCATAATCCTAGAAGGAAAGAAAATTTTCGCAACTTGAACTTGTTATAATTGTGAAACAAGCACAAAACCAAGAGCCACTGGATCAAACACAAATAAAGAAACCTTCCACGCAAGAGATCTGCAAACAAATATATGCAATTATCTTCAACAAGAAAAAGCTACAGAAGAGAGAAAAATTTCAAGAAGATACGAAAGCTACAGATATTCTCCCATTAATAATTACAATGAGATCAATCCTTATAAAAGGAGATCAGGAAACCCTAAAGTAAAACCTAAAAGGGAAACCCTAGTGTGTACACTTAATAATTAATTATTAATGCATGCCTAAGTTTAGCTTAAGTAACTAAAGTGATAAGTGACTTAATTAATTAACCAATATGATTAAATTAATTAAGTAAAACAACTTATTACTCTAACACCCCCCCTTAAGATGAACTTAGGAAGTAGCTAAAACACTAAGAAAAAGATGCATGAAAGCAAAGATGGGTCCCGACAAACAAGGCCAAGTAAGGTACCCATGTACAAACAAAAGATCTCTATAAAGCAGAGAAATAGAGAAAACCTTGTGGGAAAAAATCCACTCCAAGAAGAGATGAAAGGCGAATGAAGGACTAAAAATCCTCAAAATCAAGGTAATGTCCTAAAAAATAAGAACATGTAGAACATCACAGAAGCATGAAGAAGCTGCAAACTCTGTTGAAAGATGACTGCTATGGTACTGAAGAACCTCCTTTGAAGATAGGATGATTAGGATCAAGAAGAAAATAATATGCATGAGTTCCCATAATGACACTACTTGAATTAGATGGAAAACAAAGGAAAACACCTAGAATGAAGATACAGATGGCACAAGTACTAATAGTCTAAAAAACACTGATCAACTGAAAATGGAAGATTCCTTCCAAGACGAAACCAAGGAAGAATTAGCACGAACAATATAATACCCCCCATAATGCTAATTGGGAGAGCCTGACAGATCCACTAAAATGTTGTGTAACACCCTGTAGTGCATGAAGGAGAAGAAACAACATCTGAAAATGCACAAGAAAGCACCTGCAACTGAAAAAGTAGTGTGCATAACAAAGAACACATGCATGAAGCTAGAATCATTTGGATCCACTGTTGTCATGGAGGGACACTCACCAGAAAAAGGTGTGATGGAAAAAATGAAGGCACTACACAACCCCCCATGGCACTTTATAATACAATGCAAGTGGAAAATATGGCACAACCTTATGTGCAAAATCCCCAAAAACATGTACAATAGTGTGGCACTTTATCTCAGTGCGTTTACATATAAGAAATTGCGTATAAATGATGTTTACAATGTCCAAATAGGAAAAAAAAACTAGAAATATGTATAGAACAACGAACAATGAGTCATCCCATGCAAACGAAAAGTTTCTAGGAGCTAAAACGTCCAAGTAATCCACCAGAGTGTGAAAACACAAAAAGCTAAATAAAATATACCTAGAGAACAATCTGGAAAAATTGCATGGATGGAATGGTGAGGTTTTTGGCCATTCCGAATGCAACGGTGAGGTCCGTTTGGGCTCAAAATGCTCCAAAATATTGAGCGCCCCCTGGATCTGACAAAAAAACCCTTTGTTCAAACCCTCACAAATTTGACAAATGAAAGCCAAATTGACGAAATAAAGGTCGATCTTGACTATTTTGATAGCTCTGGATTCAATGGAGAGGTTTGATTCACACAAAAATGCTTCAAAAATCATCCCAAAAATTTTGTAAAGAAAGCAAAGGGGATTCAGATCTGAAGCCTGCAACCCTTGTTGAAGAAGAAAACCTCATAAATCGAGAAGGGGTTTGCTGAATCCATGCTCTGATACCATCTTAGAATTGTGAAACAAGCACAAAACCACAAGCCACATGATCAAACACAAATAAAGACACCTTCCATGCAAGAGATCTGAAAACAAATATATGCAATTATCTTCAACAAGAAAAAGCTACAGAAGAGAGAAAACTTTCAAGAAGATACGAAAGCTACAAATATTCTCTCATTAATAATTACAATGAGATCAATCCTTATAAAAGGAGATCAAGAAACCCTAAAGTAAAACCTAAAAGGGAAACTCTAGTGTGCACACTTAATAATTAATTATTAATGTACCTAAGTTTAGCTTAAGTAACTAAAGTGATAAGTGACTTAATTAATTAACCAATATGACCAAATTAATTAAGTGAAACAACTTATTACTCTAACAGAACTATTTTCACTCAAACACAACTCATAACTTGCAAAATACACACACTTTCTACACAAATGTGCCACTAATGAGACTCAACTACAAGGAATGAAGTAATTTCACAAGTAATTGCATCAATCACCCAAATGCACACAATAGAACAAAAAATTTGAGAAGAAAAAATGCTTATCTTTATTGATCTCCAAGGTGTAAACTGGTATACATGTCAAAATGAGTTAAAAAATACAACCTTTTCCTACAAAGGAATTCAAAAGTCACAACTTAGAGAAAAGATGATAGACCAAACTAACTTCACAAAAGAATAATGAAGTTACTATATCCTTTCCAAATCAATTGCACCAAAAGAGGGACCCAAAACCTTGTGGTGGTTCATAACCAAAAAACCTAGAAAATATCTCTCAAACTCACTCCAAAATGATTCCAAAGTGAAGAAAATGTCAAAACATGACCTTACCCATTATAAAAGCTCCCAAAACTACCCCTAAAATGCTCTCCAAGGCCTTCAAATATGAGTCTAACCACTCCTGTATTCTTGGAACTTTTTGGATAACATCCTCCAACTTCCCTATATGCTTGGCATAAACAAAAAACAATCTTCAACCATCTCCTTTGACCATATCTTGAAAAAAAATGCATCTTTATCTTGCATTATATACAACATTTGAATAAAGTGATTTATAATTACATCACTTAACTCAATGTTTTACATTTCCATTTAATCACAAGTTTCATCCTATGAAAAGATAAAGGAATAATTTGGTCAATGAGTTACGAGACAATGTAAAAATCATAAGTTAAAACCAAGGGCAAAAAGGAAAAATATACAACATATTTGCAAATGTTTAAAAACAAAGGCAAAAAAACCTTTTCGTAATCGGCCACTTAGGGCTTTCAAGAAAAATCGTAAAGACAAAGGCTTGGCCAAACACTTCACTTCATTTCATTTCATTTTGGTTTCTTCTGTAGGCGTTGCCATGGTTCCAATGAAGGTTCTCTACAACTTTCCCAAAGTTTTCTATAGTTTCACATGCATATTTCTTGCAAAATCAAACAAGTCGAGCTTGGGTAAGGTCTGTTTGCATAAACTTTTCCCTTTTCTATCATTATCTGTGAAAGAAAAATGTTGTTTCAAACTTTGCCAAAATGATGAATATTTCTTTTTTTTATTTGTATTTTTCTCATGCTCGATGCCTCCCTGTTGAAGAAAATATGAAGCTTTAGTGTTTTGCATTTTATTTCTACAACTTGCATGCTTTATTCCTGGCATACATTATAGGGTCACTAATTTTGTAAATGTAGAAGCTTCTCTATATTTCTATCGCCACGGATATGGATATTCTTGCAGCTATTGAGGGCTTTGTTCTCACTTTGTGGCCGAGATTTCCCTATTTCATTTTCTGGAAAAGATAATAAACCCTCCTTTTTGCTTTAGTTTTTGTTCACGAAAGTTGTGGCTCGGCCCTAGGGTTTCATATGTGAACATTTTTTGGGTTTTTCTCATTTTGTATTTATTATAGAGGAAGAAATGGAAAACCCTCAAAGCTCCATTCTCTATAGCCATTTACTTTTTACACTCTATTCTAGGTTCTCAATTTTTGTATTTACAAAGGGCTTTATCTTTTCAAGATATCTTGTCTCTCCACCTTTAGGAACAAAAAGAACACATTGATATAGGTTCCTAAATGATTTGAATAGACCATGAGATGTATGATGTACTCATGAATAATGTTATCTCCTTTCCTCACTATTCCAAAGCATTATTATTGTAGTAGATTCCTTTGTCAAAACACAAGATATTCTTACAAATGATTTTCTCACATGTTGTTCCAGTATAGTAGTCTCCACATGCACTATAGCCATTACTTGATGAAGAAAATACAAGATCCCATTCATGGGTCAACCAACTCTCATGGACAAGTATACACATAATATTTTTCAAATATTTATCTTATTAACAATCCCTAGACACTATCATGACCATCAATGTCATAGTTACTTGGAATTGCTATGACACGATTTATCCACATGAACTATCTATGATAGTCAAAGTCAACTATTCTTTCATTGTTTACTTTCCTTTTGAAAATTAATGGTTGCCACTATCATGTGATGGAATTATTTACTTTAAAAGAAATATGATTCCCTCTCCATTATGCTTTTCTTCTTAGGCATTATATCTTGCAAGAGTACATTATGCTTTGATAGGGTAAGCATACACCCAGGATTGTCATGCGACTATCCATTTAATACATTACATACTATTGTATCATTTATAGGACTTTCTTGGTGTGTTGATTCACTCTACTAAACTTCACATGTTGTTCATCACCACACACATGCTCATTCCTTTACTTGAAGGATTTTCGTTATCTCTTTCATGGTATTGTCCTTTCATGAACACTCATCACTGTCCTAAATGATACAATTGTGAAGAAAAAGAGCATGAGCTTGTTGTCATTTTGAATATTCTTTACATAAAGGCTTCATTTCATGACTATTCTTCCTTTATTATGTTCCAATTGAGCAATTATGTTGTTATTTATGGTGGTGAGGAAAACTCAATATCATAGGTGATGAGATATTTTCTTCAAATTGGTAAATGTGATTCTTTTGCATTCTCATCCCTCTTCAAAACCGAGGGTGGCATGCTAGTCTCAACCCTTTTGGTATCCCATTTCACTCCACATAACATCATATCAAATGAAAATACTCCAGTAATGAAAATTTCTTACCTATACCTTCACAGTGAGCAAACATGTTGGATAAAAATAGTGAAGCAAAAAGCTTCCAATGATGCTTCATGATTTGATGAGAATGAACTATATGTTTGCTGATGTTGCATAAGTGGAGATTATGGGTCCTGAGCTCTAACACAATCTCTCTCCTCTTTTGCAGGCATTTCTGGAGCAGCCAAACTAATTTTGGAGCAACCAAGTAGGAAGTTGCACAAAAATGCAACAATTCAACTAGGGGTTTGTCATTCAGGAAATGACAGATCCCTACTCTTTCCATAGGCTTCTTTCCTTTTATATCTTCAAATGTATAGTTTATATCTCATTCTATATTGAAATATTTATTCCCACGACTTGTGTGGGACACCATACATCTATATTTATCAATAAAGACACAATTTATGCAAAATTTGTTTAATCTCTCTCGTATACAATTGCGTAATGATAATAATTTTGTGCATACAAATGTAACTTTTAGCAGAAATCAATGTGTACCTTTTATCTTTGTTTTGCAAACACTATCTCAGCTCTACCTTATTGAGTTGGAAGCTAAATTAGGTAACACTTCCAAGCACTAAGCTTCCTTGAAAGCATTGGAAACTACTAGGGAAGGATGAATTAAATTCCAACCAAAGATTACGTGGCATCATCTCTTCAAGGGCTCTATTTTTTTTCTCTTTGATTTGCAAAGAAATAGGTGGCCAGTTCTAAGTTCAATGCCCTTCCAAATGCCTCTCAACAACTCCATCTGCCACGTGGTCATCATTATCGACCATTTATTACTCCCCATGCATAATATGAGGTTAATTTAGTGCACACCACATCCACAGGGAAATTCTGGTCAACCAAATCTCCCCTCAACTCGATCAAACAGTAGACAATTTATTATCCATGATCAAGAGGTTAATAAATTTGTAATGATAGTTACAATTCATCTTTAGATTAGACTTTCATAGTATAATAAGCTTTTTATGCTAATAGCATTTATTCTAATATTTCAAAATTAGTCTAACTACTAACAATAGATGCAACAATTAGTAGTTATTTAATCACCAAAATTGACATTTTTTGTTAGAAAGACTATCAAGCTGAGCTACATAGTGCTTATAAGGGGGAGTCCTTTTTATTTTGCTGTAACTTTCAAATGGGAAGTCAAAATTTCAATTGTAAATAACTAGTCAATGGAAATATCTTTTCATTCTAAAGACTTTAGTGTTGAGATAGTTTAAAAATTGTAATTTCATAAAACATATTTTGTCTCCTCCTTTTCCAGGAAAAAATTAAGCTTCTAAGTGTAAAATTTGGCAAATAGGATTATTGTATATTTTGATTAGCTACTCACATTGAGTACTACTTTTGTGAAAGTGAACATCACTTGCTCATTCATTGGAAACAATATCACACTCAATTATAAGTTCCCATTCAGAGGGAATCAAAATAATCAAGAGGGGTTGCCATTGTCATTGTGCCTTGATCACTTTACATTTCTTTTGTCTTCTACACCAACATCAACATGATTCTAAGTTGCATTTCAAAGAATATGGGAATTATTGAAAAGGATGATTGAAAAAATGACCAACTCATCCACTGGATCATCTACTACATGAGATTCTAGAAATGCTTCATCAAGAGCATCAAGAGATTATTTCTAGCATAACACCACTTCTTGTATTAGAATTCAAAGGTGCTTCACTGAGAGCATCTAGAGATTATTTATAGGAATAATTCATTATAACTTCTTTGGCAGGTATGTTCTACATCAATCTTCACATGGTGCATTTGAGTAGCATGTAGAGAAGTTATCATCATCTCATAGGAGGCTACATAGTCTCTCTTCATTGTATCATTTCTCTTTTGGAGAGGGGTTTTTATTTTCCATAAAAAATTTCTTCTTTTCTCCACTTAATGAGAAATTTGTACATGAATACCTAACATGGCCTAGTAGCCAAGGCTCATCATCATGAATACATTACTACCTAAGTTGCATTTAAGGGGAGTTTTGGTGTAAATAGTCATTAGATAACTAGTTAAGTTGTCATCACTTTCTAGTTTGACCTATTCACATTTGCTTAAGTTTACTTAAGCTATTATAGAGTTTTGTCTCACCTCATGTGGTTGAGACAAATGTCCTCACTTTCTGAGACACCTCTTGTATGGTCACTTGCCACTCACTAGAACACTTGTCATGTGAGTTAACAAATTTTCCATCGTCAAAGCATTAGTTAGTCATTGTGTTCAACTTGACTACCTTCACCACCTTGCCTATATAATCAAAGTTACATTGTACATTCAAATAAACTCTTTTATCAACTCTTTCATAATATAAATTAGACTTATTAGTGTGCAAGTATTTTGTAGAAGTTTCTAGTTTTTGCTTTATGATATTGGTAATCATAACAACTTCAAGAAAACTAATACAAGATCATTATGACTAGACTTAAGAGGATTGTTACAATATATTTCTATGTGAGTTGATTCATCATGTTGAGAAGCTAAAGATGCATTTCCTTTTTCATGAAAATACTCTCTACTTGAAGAAAATTATTGCCAGTAAGATCTTGTATTTATACTTTAATGTTATGCTTCTACCATCAATATGTTTGTGTTTGATGATAATAAAAATAATAATTAGCAATACAATGTAGCTCACTTTTAGATGTATCAATTGATTTGATAGTTTAGGTAAGGTGATAAGTTGATGTTACAATTTTTTTATAACACAATATATGGAGGATGTGCCAATCTAGTGAATTTTCTACACTCTTCTAGTTATAGTTGAATTGCGTGAACACAAGTCATTGCTAGCATTCAAATTGTGCTTGAAGCCACCCTCATTTCTCCCTTTGAAACTTGATTTTTATTTAAATTTATGGGATGAGAAGTGTAGGGGATTATTTTATAACAACATAAGATCAAAATGGTGTGTATTGAGACATAAATCAAAAAATAAATCATAACTATTGAAATTTACTTTTTCCATGATGCGTAAAAAAAATATCAATAAATAAATATTTAATTTTTCAATAGCCAGTGATTATGATATTTTATTAGGATTCAATAGTGTATTTTTTGACTTAGAAACTAACTATTTGCATCTTGATAAGATATCATAATTTCATACATTTTCAAAATACCTCCTAATTATCATTAATATCTAACTAGTGGTTCACTCATATTAGAGCTAACATGTTTTTAAATATATGAACCTAATCATTAATTATCTTATTAGATCTTTGCTTACCTTATGTTAATTTGATAGGTATCAGTAGCAATAATATTATGTTCATCAAAGGTATTAGATAAGTCCTCAAGTGATTGAATTTATTCATGAGATAAATAACTAAACCAATTAAAGACATGTACTATCAATGTATGTGGAAATAACTTGGCAAGTAATTTCTCATGATAAAATTAATATAAACATATTGTTAGAAAAAAATTATTTGATTCAATGGATCATCTCCACTATCATATATTGTAAAACTAGGGAAGACAAATCCACTTACTAGAGGGTAAGTCAATGTCACATGTTAATGGATTATCATAAATCATTTTTTACATCCCTTTTAGGAGAATTTTAAAAATTATTGATCTACATGTTTGTATATGTTGAAACTTACTCATGCGATGGTACCCAAAAGAATGCATGGTATAGAAGAAACAAAAGAAATGTAAGTAGACAAAAGAGGAGTGGAAGAAACAAAGGAAATATGTGTGTTCAAAGGGGGAGTCCAGTAGAACCCTTTGGGTTATGTAGTTAAAGGAGAAGTACATAGAGGTTAATACTTAGTGTTTCTATGTACCTTATCTAACTAGGTATAAGAATGAAGGATATGAATATGAATGTAGTAGGTAAGGGTTACACAACATGATGGATGTGAAAGGCGTGAATATGAACCATATAAATGGGATCCTGGGATGAAATGAGATATAGAGGGTGGATAGGAGATCAAAGAAAAACTTTGGAAGGGAAAGTGATGTAAATTAGATAGGGTTTGAGATAAGCATTGGGAACTCATAGAAAAATTATAGAAAGATTGGATAGAACCTAAGGATTGGGGAAATATGACCCACCATATGAAGAACTTGTGTATTATCAACAAATTTTCCTATAGTCTTGATTGTGTCCATCAATGTTGTTTTGATGTACCTTAGTAAGAGCACCATTAACAAATGAAATGGACATGACATTATCTATGATAGCTAATTGATTTCATAGGGATCTTAATTTATCAACCATCTCATATTCATTTTGATTTTTAACACTTTCAAAGAATTCATCATTCAATCATAATATAATTCTTTCTCATCATGATCCAACTTGTGATCATCCTAGCAAGCAGAAGGAATAAAGATAGTCATGGTGGCAAGATTAGGGTTAAACCTACCACTTTGAGAAAATGGAAATAAGGATCATAGGATCTTCTTAGACACACAAACCTAATCACAGTACTAGTGCACATAATGACATGTCAAAAACATAAAATCAAAAATTCTACCCTAAATTTTAGTTGTAGAAGTTATGGGTTATCCAAAATTTAAAGAAATAAATATCTATTTTAAAAAGATCTAAGGATAAATCCTAAATGGATTAAAAATTATACTGCACTTTAAAGGAGAAACCAATGATAAATTTAAACAAATATTAGATAAAGATATTTGAAATGATTACAATTGAAATAAAGCTTATTTGATATTTAATGTGTTGTTGAGTTTGACTACTTTGATTGACTAAGATGTTGTGTCAAAGAACTAGAAACTAGAATTAGATCAATGATTATGAACAAATGATGTAACGCCCTGCCGTGCGAACCCTAAAGGACAATAACACAATAATTACAGCACAATTTTTTTTTTTTATATAAACATAACATACATGTAATACACATTAAGTCATAACATGAATTTCAATTAAATAGATTCATTAACACATACATCCCTTGGGGTACACGAAGAGTCATTACGCGACTTAGATCCATACAACATCAATAAGGAATAAAATCCAAAGATATAAAGTAAACAATAACAAATATAACACATACATAAAAAATTCATTGATAAGAAGCTATCTGCACATAAATACAACATATGCATGATTAACATAACACATTGAATAACAACTACCATGGTCAATATCCACACCAAGTTTAACATTTCATTACAGTACAATGTTCAAGAAGTACAATGATGTAAAAGTGTTTCCAAACATAAATGGAAACCACACACAATATAACATGATACAAATAAATAGATGAATACAAAGTATCATAACTGGCTCCAAGACAAATACAACTCTGGAGTCGCTGCAACAGCACCAATCCGCACCTCTCGATCCTCGACTGGGGACCCAATGGGGTGTTTAGCACGTTCCACCTGACCATGTGAGTCCGAAGACCCACCCCCCATGCTAGGAGCTACAAGAAAGAGACCTCAACCAAGAACATCCAACAGAGAACCACAAGACTCAATGTCATACAAAAGTATCATAACACTCAGGAATTACAATGACATAATCAACCACATCCAAGAGTCATAAATCTCATCAAAGCAATAACCAATAAACAAATAACCAAAGGATGATCATGAAACACTTCCAAAACATAATACAATTCCAAATTGCAATTAACCAACACAATAACATCATATCATAGTACCATAAGAGTACAAGGTCGAAACCCAAACATCAACAAGATTTATACAAGACCATAGAATACACCATAGATAAAATAGGGTAAAACCATAAATCAATTCAAACAACTATGTTCCATCAATTCAAGACAAAGACCCACTTCCAGAGGATTTCCAAAGTGACAACATAAGGAGTGTTAGAGGAGAGTGTCATCGCATGGCTTAACATGGATTCTCCAGGCTACCTACTGCAAGGTACCACCTCCATCTACTAACGGATTATCCAGGCAACCAAGCACTAGGAACCGCCTCCATCTATGGTTATCCAGGCTACCTATCTCAAGGAACCGCTCCATAGGGTTGCTCACACGGAACCGTAAACCTTTCATGAAGACAAGGCAACGATCTTGCCAACCACGGCCTTCTCAATCCCCTTTAGCCTCTGATAGTACAAAAAGGTGGATGAGGCATCAATTATCTTTTAAATGTGATTCTACCCACCCCCTAGTTAATTACTTAGGTTTTCACTTATTAATCACACTCTAACAAGGGCTATCCTGGCGCCCCTTTGTGCACCGACCACCCACTTAGAGCCACTCTCACTCTAGACACTCAAAACACAAAAAACCAAAATCCAAGGGTTGTACAACATAACAAGAACATTAGATCACAATAGAGAAACATGCGAGGCATTACCCATCTCGCTGTAAACACATAATCAAAATCTTACAATTCTCGTACAACCCTTTCAAAATCCAAATACCAAGGCACTTGCCACATCAAAGCTCATAGAGAGAGATCATTGACCAACCATAAAAACAAGCCTCTAGAAGATTCTCAAAAAGTTACACTAGGGTTTCCCCATGAAAATCTGACAACAATAAAAGCAAAACCTTGAAGAACTAATTTCAATTCAAATATGATGAGAGAATACATCAAAATAAGATCAACAACTCCCTTAAACAACCAACAACTTCGATACGAACTAAATCGGACATCCAAGGGAAACCTCTATTTTCTCCTCTTGGAATACCCAACTCAAAGAACTTCTCAATTTGACTCCTTAACAACTCCGGCAGAATCATCAATCACGACAAAGATAACATTAACCAATTTACCACTTAGGGTAAGGAACCAAAAGAAAACACATGGGTTCCCAATGAATAGCAACATACATTAGTTGAGAGAAATTCCCCAAACTCAAAATCAACTCACAAAAAGTCACATAAAAAAAAATCCATAAAACCGAACATTCAAATAATATATCCATTCATTCAATAAGAAGTAACTTGAAACAATCTAAAAAGAACATTATTTTAAAGATCAATCATTACCAACAAATTAAAACAATCATGAACAATAATACGGGTTCCCATTTTACACACATAATTCCATACAAGGAAACCATCAAACACATCAACCTTGAAGAACACTATCTTAAAACACTTACAATGAATAGGCCATCGAGACATCTCCATAAATATCCCACAAATAACACCCATCTTAAAACAATTACATAACACTTAAACCAATAATCAAAACACTTTGTTTAAAACAACAATCACTCACACCTTATAACCATAAAGACATTCCTTTAATTTAAGCATTATTTCAACGTTCTTATCACTTATTTTAACATATCCACTTAATTTGATTAAGAGAGTATTTACTACAAATAATTATATTTAAAATAACTATATCATTTATAAGATAACCATCTCCATCGACTGTTTAATACGAATCCTAATTATAACTTTAAAATGTAACACTAAGATGACAATTCTATAAATTACAACTTTATTATAATACTAAGGTGACGATACTAATGAATTATTTCACATAGTAGTTTTGATAAATAATTATCATTCATAGACTCATTAGATAACAAAAAGGGTAATTAAAACCATTTAACATTTAATGAGAAATCACCTCTTAAACACAATAAATTATCTAAGAAGGCCAAAATATTCTTTTCTCATATGAATAATTTTCACATAATAACCACATAGAAAAATTTCATCTTATTTTTATTTATTTATAATTACCTCTGCTTCAAGCAACTTGATTCTTCTAATAACATAATCATATTCCATAATCATCTAATTTTACTTACGCAGAGCAAGCACATACAAAACTCTACTTTTCACTAATTTCTAATTTAACTATTCCACTTGGAACTAACCAAATTAAGAATAAACTAATCTACCAATGTTACACAATAAGTTCACATAGACAAAATGTATTCTTTCATTAAAACCCTATATATATGCATTAATATATTTTCTTTTAAACTTAATTTACTTTAATTCACTTATTTAACTAAATCTCTATAAAAATAAGTAATTATTTATTTCAAATTAAAGAGGAAGATATTTATTATTCCAAAGTTACCCAAATAAATACTAAATATTAACAATACAAGAATCTATGTGTCCCTCACATAATTAATACCCAATCTATATATAAATATTTATATACTTATACTTGAAAGAGAAATTATAAATCAGTCTTCTTGAAAGGTGGAACAATACCAAATTAGAGCTCGTTATTAATTTCTTTGTTTATTTATTTAAGAGGAAAAAGATAAAATGTTTAGATGACTGAGATACAAGACTAAGCTTTCGGTTAACTATACTCTTCACAACTTTCCAAACATTTATAATATCTAAATATGTTTGACCACATGTTATACCTTCACTTTCCTATGATTTAAATTCTATACTCTATTTTTACCCAATACGTACTATCCATTTTAATTCATTTTATTGTTTGTTCTAGCCATATTAATGATAATAGGTTCTATGCAATCTTTTAACAAATACAATTAAACTCATTTCAATTGATTGATTAAGAAATAACAATATTTTACTTATGATTGATTTTATATTTTATTTATTCAATTCTTTTAATATAAATAAATCATTTCCCTCCAAGTATTACTTCCCTAATAATCAATTTATTTTAACCACTAAGTTTAATAACTAACAAAATGCAGCTTATTATTATAATAAACCCTTAACATCTTTATTATTTCTCTATTTATCTCAAAACCTATCATACTAGCAGACCAAAATTTAATTTAACTCTTTATAAATTATATTTATTATCAGCAAAACGCAACCATAAGGGAGCAGCTTGACAGCAGCCTCGTATTTTAAGCATAACGCCAAAACTATAATCTGGGTATTTGAGATTTTTGGACAGCAAATAGAAAACTGGAATTTGGAGAAACCCTTTAAATTTACCAGCAAACTAGTTTGTATAAAAAAAGTTATGGATGACACAATTAGACTGTTTGAATAGAGTCACAGGAAACAGTTTACCAGTATAACAATATATATCTATTTTTATTTTTTTTACAAACATAATATAATATGTATATATATATAAACAATCGCAATAGATTTAAAATATTATAATTTAAATCAACATTTTAATGGATCTTTAATCCTAATCTCACATCTATAAATCTATAAAGAACTAGAGGTTCATCAATAATAAAATAGATGAATTTTCATTAAATCACTTAAGAATATGAAAGGTAAAATTTACCCAGAATACAAATAAATTTCAATCATGGAAACCCCTTTAACAATGCACACAAAGATTTAAAATTTATTTTTCAACAATCACACACAGAGATTTATAACTCTTTTTTTTTTTTACAAACACATGTTCAAATTTAAAATTTATTTAATCATGACAGCCAAGAGTATTATTTAAGCCTCTACAACATTTTATATTTCAGAGAGATATTCCAAAAGAACTGGGGAGTTTATTTGACTCAAGCACCCTAAAGTACCGCCGCTGCCATAACAGAAGGATATCTACAACTATAACCGAAAATTTTATCAAATAATCTAATGCAAAAGATGCAAACTTCCGCACTACTATACGTAACTAACTCTTTATAATCATTCACATAAAATATGAATATAGATTGAAACCACCGCATATGATTATAAGTTGAAAACTATATCATAAAAACTTAAATCAAAACCCTAGCACCACATGAAATTTAAATCTTCAGGATGATTTACAATTCGCACACAACATATCAAAAATATAGAGAGGGGAAAGAAAATTGTACTCTTTTCTAGAGAGCATTGACAGGAAATTTCAATGGCGTTGTAAATCAATGTTGTCTGGAACGAAAACCCTGAGCCGAACAATCCATGACAGAAGGAGCAACCCTTCGAACCCGCCAATCCCCTTTTTCTCCAGAATAATTCTCATTTAATAATTTGTTTCACGGAGTCTTTTTCCACTCCCAACGAGAAACTGTTCAACTTCCAATCGTTATGAATGAATGACAGCCACGACCCTTAATTATTATTTTATAATTTACTCTTTAATATATGAACCAAATAGGTCATCTATTAGATATTCAATAAATATTTAATAATTAAATCTTTCTTTTAGTTATAGATAAATATTTTCTCCTTAATTTACTTAAACTCAAATACAATTTTAATATTTAATCCTTTCTAATATTTTCTCACTTTAAATTTATTAATCGAATTTAAACATTAAATGATAATTACCTTGCAATATTCTATTTTTATTTATTTCTATTAACAATGTAATTTTATTCTTTCATAACCTCTAATTATATTAAAACATTTAATTAATTATTTATTTCACAAAGAAATTAATAAAAATCTTATTTTATCACATTGTTTAATTACTCATACTTCTTTTAGTTATTCTTTTATTTAATACCTCAAAACACAAACTGAATAAATTGAACCAATTCAAATCATGCCAATCTAGTAAAATATATTGGCAATAATATTTACCCTTTACGTCATTGGGATAATTACCTTTGAATCAACTAATATATTATTAATTATTATCAAATATCATTAAAAGAACAATTAATTAATTTATTTATTAATAATTCTTTACTTAATATTTTATAAAACTAATTTATTTAATTATTTATTTTCTTTTAATTAACCACTATACCTTTTAACTTTATAATCCTATTTAAATGTCGTAATTTGATCAAGAACATTTATCGACCAGAATAAATCAAATGCACTCAAAGTCCAACAAAACCTGACCTCACAACGAGTTGAAATACATTTCAAAGACAATGCAAATGGAGGGCACTACAAATGACATATTATTTTGAATGCTAAGATGCTTAGGACTAGATTGTGCTCACAATTTGGTCCTGAGACACTTTGCTCTTGTGTGGTTTCATCCACCTTTGAATTTTAGCTTTAGGATTAACATGACCTATTTTTCCATGCTTGTACTTGATTCTAAAAATTGATAGTGTTGAAAAGCACTTTTAAATCCTATTATAGCTAAGGAAAGACTATTGACTTCCTTGATGATAGCCAAGACCTATGAAAAATGTAACAATATTGAAAACATGTTAAACCGATAATACAAAAATGTTGATGCAATTGAGACAAATTTGAGACCGAGGTTGCCACTAATGTTCTAAATGCATATGCAAGATGCTAATAATTTATCCTTGAATGACATAAGATGATGTCTTTAAATACAATTCCTAAATGAACAACTTGAGACCTTTGGCAGGAAAATCAACAATTAATATTCAAGCTCCTAGAAATTTGACTCAAGAAGTGAGAGATTTTAAATATTAAAAATAGTGGACTAGATCATGGGTGCAATTTTTTCTGTTATAAGACTACATGGGTGATCTAGTCAAAACAAGTAAAAATAAAAGATTTTGCATGAGAAATTGATAGGTTCAAATTAGGATCTAGTGCTGCATTTAAAGAAACAAATTATATGTAAGGACGAAATTAACAATATCCATACAATGAAAAAATAAAGATGTATGATTGCACATAATGCATTTGTGTACCTTATAAAAATGCATCAAGTGGATAAATTTGGAATCAATATTATGATCCTTGTAGATTTTAAATAAAATGAAATTATTTGTACAATCAACTATATGCATGACATGTATGAATCACCAAGAGGGTTATAATTCAAAAAATTGAGATTTCTTCTAGAGATATATTTTAGAATTGCCAATACATTTACCATTTAGAAAAAAAAAGTCACTAATAATTGTAAGTTAGAAAAGTGATTGCCCTTTCAACTTTGTTCTTAGTGTGTTCTCAAGGATTTGAAAAGAATCAACGTATTGATTTGTGTTGATTTCATGAGTACAAGTCTTAAACTGAAATTTCTTCTGTTGAGGGCATTTGTTTTGTCAAAGTTGCTTACGACATGATTTTGGCCTCATCCCTTATGATGTTAAGGACCTCAGATTCAACACAACTTAATCTTTAATATGCTCATTTATAACCATTCAACTTTACTAATATACCAAAACCCCATTGACTTTTATAATTTTAATTTTTTTTTTTTAAAATAACGTTAAAAATTCTGATTTGGGCATTGAGTTGATTTGGGTTATACCTATGGAAGTGTCATCTGGGTTGAATTATTCAGTCTCCGTGATGAATATAGATTTTGAGCAGGATAATTTACCTCAGGAGAATTGAGAACGAGAGCTCAAGATTGTGGTGGAGTAAATTGAAGGACAATGCACTTTTCCCAGGCTTCAGTTATATCATGCAATACCAATGCCAATGCCATTCACCCTTCGTCTCAATCTCAATCTCACAACGTCACGTAGGAAGGGTGTGATGAAGGAGGTGCGACAAATTCTGCTCACTACACATAACGCCACTGTACAATCTTCTATTAGTCTCATACTATTGCCGACCTGTGTAACCAAGAGTGCGCTTTCACAAGGTAAAGAAATTTACTCTCTCATCAATCACAGGGGATTCTCATTTGCTACATGTACAATTTTTCAAAATAACCTTATCAACATGTATGTTAAGTACGGTAATTGCGTAGAAGCCCTTAAAGTGTTTGATGGAATGACAGAACGAGACGTCTCCTCATGGAATACCATAATTGCAGCTTATGGAAGACGTGGTTATCCTCACCAGGCACTGGCTCTGTTCCACCAATTGCAACAAACAGGTGTTCAACCCGATCGGTTCACTTTCTCCAGCATACTCCAAGCCTGCGCAAAAATAAGGGCTCTGGAACAGGGTATGAACGTCCATCGAGGTATAATGGAAAGGGGGTTTATGCCTGATGTCCTAATTGTGAATACCCTGATAGACATGTATGCAAAATGTGGAAGCGTGCACAAGGCACGTGAACTGTTTGGCAAAATGCCTCAGAGGAGTGTGATCTCATGGAATGCTATGATTGCAGGGTATGCTCAAAATGGTGTACTTGATAAGGCTTTAAGGCTTTTCGATGAAATGCCACAAAAAAATGTGGTCTCGTGGAATGCTATGATTGCAGGGTGTGCACAAAATGGTGTAATTGATCTGGCTCTGAGGATTTTCAAAGAAATGCCTCGACCAGATGTCATCTCATGGAATGCCATGGTTACGGGATACGCGGGAGATGGACTTTTTGAAAAGGCCTTGGAGATTTTTAAACAAATGCGACTGGCAGGTTTAAAGCCAAATTCCTCAACCTTTGCGAGCATCCTCCCAGCCTGTGCCAAAATGGGAGCTTTGGAACAGGGTATGGACATCCATCAAAGCATAATCGAAAGCGGATTTACTTCAGATGTCGTAGTTGTAAGTGCCCTGGTAGATATGTATGCAAAATGTGGAAGCATAGAGAAGGCTCGTAAACTGTTTGACAAAATGACTCAAAGAAATGTGATCTCATGGAATGCTATGATTGCAGGATATGCACAAAATGGATTTTCCCAGGACGCTCTCAAGTTCTTTGAACTAATGAAGCAATCTGGAAGGCACCCTGATCATGTAAGCTTCGCTTGTATTTTATTTGCATGCAGCCATGCAGGTTTAGTGGATAAGGGTTGTAAATACTTCAACGACATGACTGCTGCATATTGCATTACACCAATGATTGACCATTATGTGGGCCTGGTTGACCTTATCCTTTAGTACTACCGACATTCAGTGGTATACATATATATGTATGTATATGTAGATACACACAAACATAAATATATATGTATATGTACATATATGTATATATATGCACACACACATCTCAACTTTTATACACTTTTTACACCATTATTGATTTGACCCTTTTTTTCCAAAATATTCATTCACATCCCATCTTCAAACTTAGGGTATAGTTTAACACATAACTTCAGTGATATATAAATCTTAACTATAAATAAGCTAGAATAATTTAACAAATTTCATTCAAATTTTACTTGTGTTCTCTTTTAGTTTACTAATAGTTTCCCATAGTTTTAAATTTGCTCAACTGACAAACCCATTATTCTTTTTGTTTGTAGGTTAAAAACCAAGGTTTATAAACTTTGTTGCATGTCATTTGAAAATGTCTATGTGTATATCTGTATGTGTACTAATATATACCTACACTTGTCTGCATGATTAATGTCTAAATTCATAAGTGGTACTTAATGTATTTAAAGAACTTAGTCCAATAACTCTATGCTACATTTTCCCCTATTACTTATAGAGCAATAAAATAGAATGCATACGTATGTAGTAGTGTTATAATATAACACTGATAATTTGAAATAGATATAACAGAGTATGAGTATTCAACTACACTACAACAAATAAGTACTTAGTTTTATATTTGTATGACGAAGTGTATGCACTCAATTGCACTGGAGTGCTTAAAATTAATAAAATTGAGTATATACTCTTAGCCGCACTAGAATGTTGATATAAAATATAAGAACATAGTATGTGCTCTTAGTTGCACTAAAATTTTGATATGAAATATTTGACAAATATATACTTGAAAGTGTTATGACAGGCAGAGGTATTCACTAATTCCCTTTATGGTTCCTAGACCAAGAAATAACAACACCTTTGTTTTCTTAATATTTTAACAAGTTGGTTGTTTATACTATATGGAATCAACATACTATATACATAATTTTTGAAGAACAAAGAAAGAAGTTAATGGCTAGGTCAATTGGCTTCCAAAAATCACATATTATAAGGTTGGCTTACAATTGAGACTTCCAAAATAAAACATTAATTACTCGTACTTCTTATGGAGGATAAACCAATCTTGCCACTAGCATTTTTATTAGAAAATGAAATCTTTCATGAGTCTTACGAATTTCAAGAAATAATGATTTCAATATTTACCTACAAATTCTTCTATGACTTTATGTTTCTATCAACAACCTTGAGATATATTATGATATATATTTATTTGTTGATGATATATTCATATAGACAAAAAACAACTAGAAGCAAACATGCATTGTGAATGTCACCAAACCACCCTAAAAGTGTCATCACAACATCCATGAGGTTGAGGAGGTAAATTTAGTTAGTTTTTTAGTGAAAAAATCAATTAAATAGCAAGAGAGAAATTGTTTTGATTGAATTTTGTTTAATTTTTTGAATTTGAAAATCCCCCACCCATTCATGAAAACCTTGGGGAAGAACAACTACAAAAAATTCCTCCCACAATGCCTCAAACTTCTCCTGGGACATAAGAAAACATCCTAAGAAAAATAGAAAGCAATAAGAAAGAACTTCAAACTTTAATTGAAAAGTTGAGAAATCTGAGTGGAACAACCTCTCGTTGGTCTACCCTTGCCACTTCAATGGAATCTATCCTCTCTCACATAGATCTTGTGAGTGTCCATATCAACACCTTGCCAAACAAGAGGGAAGAGAATATAATTTTATGCCGATAAATTATCCTACAAATAGATAAAACAAAAATATTGAAATTCAATTTGTGTGCATTTTTTATTAACTCATGAACTAATGAACCCCTACACAATAGTTGTAGGAGGTTCCCTATCCATTGGTGCTAACACCAAGGGATAAACAAATCTTTTTGAGATAGGTGGTGGACTGTCTTTTACCATCCCCCATGCAACAACAATGAAATCTCATAATACTTTTTGAGGAAACTCTATTGCAAGTTTTTCCTCAATGAGATCCCAAAACTACTTTGACATGTGAGAGTTCTAGAGTAGAGGTAGGGGCTTTGTATATGACATAGAGGAGGAACATAATACCCAAGACCATGCATGGAGACCGATATTTCTATGCCCAATATTGAGCATGTAAAAATACATTCTATTGTGAACAAGAGTGTGAGTTTGAGACCTTATAGTCCAACCTCTCTTACTCAAACCCTTTTATAGCACACTAGGCCTCTAGCACATCATGATGAGGGCGAGATTTCAAGGTATCATGACGTTCACCTCACATTTTTTAAAACTACGAGTCTCTTTGTGATTATGGGTCTAAGGATGACAAGGATGCATGTGGCTAGTAATAGGACTATAGTGTCAAAACATGTCATCAATGACATTTTCACACTTGTTTGGGCCCTCTTTGTAAAATTGAGCTTAATGATGCCTTGACTTAGTGTTGTAATGTATTTAACACACTCACATTAGGTCTTGGGCCCTTGTGAATTAAATAAACTTAATCATATCTTATTTAGGGTGTTGTAAAGTGTTTTAACACACTTTCACACTTTTCTAGGGTTTTCATAAGGGTATGTGCAGGATCATGATGGGCCAAAAAGTGGCAATATGATGGGTATGTGGCTGACGACCTTTTTTTTACCCAAAATTGATGAAATGAAAAGGGTTTTTAAAGGAGATTCTCAGCTTTCCACCAATATAAATTATGCTTCACTTTGAATTTAATAAGTAATTATTATTCATTTTTAATTGAATTATGACTAAAGTCCTAATTGATAAGTTGATTGAAAAATATCTATAGCTTTCAAATGGTATCACATTTTTTGAATCCAAAACATGCGTCACATTCTATGCTTCACATACTATAGGATTAAAAAAAGAAAGAATGAATTTCATAAAGTTTTGACCAAGTTAAGGTGGTCAGACATATGAGTTTTTTATATTTTTTAAAAGTTGTAATAAAAAATTCATAATTAATTATTTACATGGAAAAAATTACAAAAGATAATGCATCACATTGGGACATGAGTCCTCTACTTATATCTAAAATATTATAAAAAAATATTATCATTTTATTGTGGTTAGGGTGGTCAACCAGACACCTATTTCTTATTTTTTCCCTGAAATTTAAGTACTATTGCATTGAAATTTCAAATTTTTACCAAATAGATTTTTTATTCTAAAAACAAACCTTGTAGTTTAGAAACTACATTGAATTTGCTACAAATTCTATTCTTACATATTTTTGAAATAATATAGATAACTTATTCAAATTTTTATGTCAAGTTGCCTAACTCTGATTTTTCTGAATTTTTTGCCACTTAAGGGCCTATTTTTTCCATGATGATTCTGCACATACCCATAAATAATTAGACTTCTTTATTCTTTAATTGGACTTATTTTACATCCACAAGCCTCATTTAATGCATCTTTTCAAGAATGATCTTGACACAAATCAACATCCAATCATAATTCATGTGTTTTCAGGTTGTATGACCCATATTTAGTGATCTAGGACTCATACACCACCTTGGGCATATGACTCCCACCTAGGTTTTTGGGTCTCAAACTTGGTTTTACACTTTTCTAAGCATTTTTGAATTTGGTCCCATAAAGTATGCCTAATGGGACTCATTCACCACATTGGCATATGAGTGGACTGTGTGACCCAAAATTAGAATTAATTCAAAATTTTGGTAGGATTTTATCCTCCTAGATCTAATGTCGACTTGTACTATTGTAATTTCAGGAATTCTTGCATAATTAATTATAAATACAAGTTTATTTCACTCATTTTACACCTAGAGCAAGTTGAATGAGCATCCTTATAACAAGTTCAAGTTTACAAGAGCATTCAAGTGTTTACAAGAGCATTCAAGAGTCTTCAAGAGTAGATTATCAAGGATTCTAAAGCATTATTCAAGCATCAAGCATCATGTCAAAGTCTTCATGCATCATGTTTTTTTTTGAGCTAACAATTGTGATGTAGGGTTTCATGATTCAAGCTAGCATTTCATTCAAGATCTATCCTATTCAAGAAAGAGTCTAGGTCTACATCCATTAGAGCCATCTCACACATGTTTGCAACACTTCATTGCTAGGGTTTGGTGAGTTGCAACATGATATTTTGTTCATTCATCATTCTCCATTCCTATTGCATCTTGTTTTAAGGTTTGATTACCAAAATGGGGTTTGACCAAGGTAAACTGTTGGAAAAACAAGGACAAACAACTAAGAGGGGGGTTGAATCAGCTATCACAGAATATTTAAACTTTTCAAACTTAACTTCACTTAATCTCAGATCTAATGAATTAGCAATTAACCATAGACAATCGGCACATCAGAAACACAAAGAACACCAAGATACCCTGTTAGGGGAAAAACCATAGTGGATGTCAGTCCATAATATTATACCCAAGGTTAAAAGTATAAAGAAGAATAATGAGAATGCACATGCATTCAAGCACACTACCTAGAGCTCACTACTCAAATACAAGAGGTATCACTTCCCAAAGAAGGCACACTGTCTTACAAAAATTCAGATTCGATCCACAAGGTATGAACTGAGAAAATAGCTTCTACAAAAGCCTAAGTACAATTCTAGTTAAGCACAAAAAAACTCCTTCATACTTCGCTCAAACTTCTTCACACTCTGCTTTGCAATCAAATGATTAGATCACTATTTGACACACATTTTCTCTTCCTCTGTTCTCACACATAATCTTAGTTTTCACAAACAACCACTCTTATATATCCACAGGCCATAATAAAATATGAAATATAAAACACATACACAATGTCAGCCTAGATTTACAAGTAAATTTCCAATGCGAATCAAACATCGTCGTCCACAATGTAACATTTTGAAGAATTAAAAAAACCTCCTCGAGCATGCCAAACATTCACTTTTTAACCTCCAAGGATCCACAACATGTTACGACCACCATGTTGGCCAAGAACATAAAAACCTGAACACACAAGAGAAAAATCATCGACCATGAACACACTGATCAATGCAGACGTGCAACAAAGATAGAATATGATCTAGAAGCATCCACAACAACTATAATTACTAGAATCACACCAAATTCAATCAAAAACACTAACTGAAACCAAAAAAAGAATGTCAGAACACAACTGTTCATAACATGATCAAATCTTCATGCTGACCTCTAAAACTTCTGGTGGATAAAATAGATACACTCAGAAAGAAACCCTTTAGTCCACAATAGTTGATTGTCAATGTACAAATCACACTGATAGATTGATCTTCACTTCTCCACTGACAACTTGTAGCACTTCTTATTACAATTTTGTCAATATCCTCGACATATATAGCTTACAATGCATCAGTGCTAATAGTGTTAATATCAATGACAACCACATATCAACAACACAAACACAACATCCAACAATCTCCCCCTTTGGTATTGATGGCAACACATGATGTTAAAATTACCATCAACACAACAACACTTACTCCTCAGGTTTTGACTCTTCTCCTCAACTCCTCTTCGAGAAATATTTTCACATTACACTTCTCCCTCTTTGACATCAATGGAAAATATATCTTCTATACAAGCTGTGAAACACATATCTGCACATTTGACTACTCCCCCTAAGTAGCAGGAACCACACCATCAATATGGATCAGAATATGATCATGAAGTGCATGTATTGATGCAAGCCAATGCATCTCTAGTTCATATTAGGAGGGGTAATGACCCCTAGCATCCCTTTGAGATACTCAAAGGTATCTTTTGGAAATGGCTCGGTGAAAATGTCTGTAATCTATTCTTTCATAAGCACATACTCCAGTTTGATTTCTTTCTCACTTATTTTCTCCCTCAGGAAGTGACACTTGATTTATATATGCTTGGTCTTAGAGTGTAGCACTGGATTCTTCAATATGTTTATTGCACTTGAGTTGTCACAGTATATGGTAGTAGGCTCATTGTATACAACTCTGATATCTTTTAGCATATGTTTCATCCACAACACTTGAGTACAATTATTTGCAGCAACAATATACTCTACCTCAACAGTAGATAGAGAAATGGAATTATGCTTTTTAGTCAACCAAGACACCAACTTCTTCCCTAGGAAGAAGGCACCACCACTAGTTGTTTTCCTGTCATCTACATCTCCTGCCCAGTTTGCATCAGTATAGACACTTAAGATAAGATCATCATCTTTAGGATACCAAAGCCCAAAATCAACTGTTCCTTTTAGATATCTGAAAAATCTCTTTACAACAGTCACATAAGATTCTTTTGGATCAACTTGAAATCTAGCAACCATACACACAACATTCATGATGTCTAGTCTGGTCTGATTTAAGTAGAGAAATCCACCAATCATTGACCTGTATCTTGTTTGATTTTCCTTAGGAGAATCATCATTCTATGTTAACTTGCATCCGATTACCGTGGGTGTACCAACAGGCTTTGAGTCTTCCATGCCAAACTTCTTCAACAGCTCTCTCACATATTTGGACTGAGATATGAAAATCCCATTGTCCAACTGAGTAACTTGCAATCCCATAAATAATTTCATCTCTCAAATCATACTCATTTCAAATTCACTTTTCATTTTGTCAACAAACTTCATACATAGATCATCATCTCCTCCAAAAATAATGTCATCAACAAAGACTTCAATAATCAATTCTTTATCATGATCCAACTTAAAATACAAGTTGTTGTCAGTACCACCTTTATTGAATCCAAGACTTAGTAAGTATTTATCCAATTTAGCATACTAGGCTTTGAGGGCTTGCTTGAGTCCATACAATGCTTTCTTCAATCAGCAAACCATGTCTTCCTTATCATTCAGTTGAAATCCATTTGGTTGTTCAACATATACCTCTTCTTCTAACTCACCACTCAGAAATGTTGACTTCACAATCATTTGATAGACTTTATAGTTCTTATATGCGACATAAGCAAGAAATAATCTTACAACTTCAATTCTGGCAATAGGGGAAAAGGTTTCTTTAAAATCAATACCTTCCATATGTGAATACCCTTTACATACTAGTCTTTCTTTATTCCTAACCACTTCACCTTGTTCATTCAACTTATTCTGAAAGACCCACTTAGTACCAATCACATTTTTGTCTTTAGGTTTGGGAACAAGAATCCATGTATCATTCTTTTCAATCTGGATCAATTCTTCCTTCATAGCTTCCATCTAGTGTTCATCATTACAAGATTTATTGACATTGTTAGGCTCAGTCTTGGAAATCAGACAATACTCATTTGCAATCCTTCATCTAGTTTGCACACCTTTATTCTTATCTCCTATAATTTTATTTTCATAATGATTTAGCTTTACATACCTTGGAATTTTAGGATTCTCTCACACTTCTAGTTCTTCTATTCTTTCTTCTGCACTTCCACTTGTCTCTCCTTCCTAACTTTCTTGATTCAGTGGAATAATTTGAGCTTGATTTTGTGTTTGAGAATTCTTCCCTTTGTGTGTACTATCTTGTTGGTCATCTGAATCATATCCACAATATCTAGATGATCTAGCAGAGTCATCATCAACTCTGACATTTACACTTTCAACCATTTCCCTCAATCTTCTATTATAGCACTGGTAAGCCTTGCTTTTAGTAGAGCAACCTAGAAAGATTCCTTCATCACTCCTTGCATCAAACTTTCTTATGTCCTCATCTCTCTTAATATAACACTTGCTTCCAAAGATCTTGAAATATTTAACAGTAGGCTTATAACCAAACCATAGCTCAAAAGGAGTCTTACTAGAAATACCATTGACATTTACCCAGTTCAGAGTGTACACAATAGTGTTTACAACTTCTCTCCAATAGATGTGAGGCACATTTCCTTCCAAAATCATTGTTCTAGAAGCATCCAAAATTATTTTGTTCTCTCTCTACAACTTCATTCTGTTGAGGGGCTCAGGGAGCATATAATTGTCTTCTAATTCCATGCTCTTCATAGAAAGAATTGAATTCCTAGGAAGTGAAATCACCACCTCTGTCTGACCTTAGGCATTTGATGTTCAGACCTGTCTCATTCTCTACCATAGCTTTGAAAATTTTGAACTTCTCTAATGCTTCACATTTTTCTCTTAAGAAAGCAACCCATATCATCCTACAATAATAATCGATAAGTAGCATAAAGTACCTTTCTCCTTGTAGACTTCTGATTCTGGAGGGACCGCATAGATCAATATGCACCAACCCAATATTCCATTAGTATGATGTTGTTTGCTCTGAAAAGTAACTCTAGTCTTTTTTCCCATCTGACATTCCTTGCATATTGTGTTAGTAGGCTTTACTAGCTTAGGTAGATCTCTTACTACTTGAGTGGAGCTTACCTTGACGATGTTATCAAAATTCACATGAAAAAACCTCCAATGCCACAACCAAATTTCATCCATTTGAGCAATCAAACAACTTACATCAGCACTTAGGTAAAAAATATTACCTTTTGTCTTTGTACCTGAAGTAATTTCATTTCCAAAACTTCCTTCCAGAACTTCCAAGTATCCTGCATCTTCCATTTTTAAACAGAAGATTGTAACCCTTGTCCGCCATCTTTCCAACACTCAACAAGTTATGCTTCAAGCCTTCAACATAAAGGACATCATCAATGTTATGTTTACCACCAAGACAGATAGATCCTCTACCACGAATCACACCAGCATCGTTACCTCTGAATCTTATGTAACCCCACCATCAAATTTATTTAGATTTTAAAAATTTCTTTTGTCACCAATCATATGATGTGAGCATCTACTGTCAATAACCAAGCTCATCCTTAAATTCTTCAATTTAGGCTACAAGAGCTTTCTCAACATTAGCAGATTCAGCAGCCACCAGACCATTTTCCTTGATAGCAATGAAAGCCCATTCATCTTCATTTCCATTTTCTTTATCAGATTCTTCATCAGTCACACCTTCTTCAACATAATAGCATTTCTTTTGAAATCTAGGTTTGTACTTGGCTTGGACCTAGGAACTCTTTCAGGACACCTTGAAGAAAAATGACCTATTTTGTTGCAAGAGAAACATTTAATAGGAAACTTTCCTTTATACTTACCTTGTTCTCTGCCTTCTTTCTTCACAATCAATTCTTCTAGCTCTTCTACCTCTCTTCTTCTTCAAGTTGTTTCATCTCTTCCTCATACTTGAATGCATTTCTAGAACTCTCTCTTGGATCATATCTTTGCATGTTTCTTCTGGATATAGAAGCCTTAAATGCAGATTCAGTCTTAGGGGCAGAATCACCAAATTCACTCAATTCAAAAGCAACAAGTTTTCCAAACAACATATCCCTTGTCACATTTATCACTGTTCTGAGCTCTTCAATAGCAAGAGCCTTTGATTTGTAAGAGGGAGGCAATGATCTAAGCACTTTAGCTACAATTTCTTGTTCATCCAAGGTACCACTGACACATCTAATACCCATCACAAGTTCATTTACTTTTTGCATAAAAGAAAAAATATTTTCATCTTCACCCATCTTCAAATTTTTGTACTTGCCTTTCAAACTTGTTAGCTTAACAACCTTCACAAATGCATCTCCTTCATACAAAGTCTCTAGATTCTTCTAGATCTCATGAGCTATCTTTAGATCCATCACATTTTTCATTTCCAAATCTATCAGAGTACTCAACAAAGCCTGAATAGCCTTGATATTAGTCTCAGCCTCTTTAACCTCATCAAGAGTGGAAGGACCATAATGAGGAATAACATATCTGTTCTTTGTAATCTTCTAGAAGGGTTCACCAATACACCTCAAATGACATTCCATTCTTTCTTTCCATAGAGGTAATTTGTTCCATAGAATCTAGGACTATCCTTCTTGTATGATGCCATCTCAGATCACCTCAAGCTTTTAAACTTCTTTAGAGGAATTAGCTTTGATACCAATTGTTGGAAAAACAAGGACATACAACTGAGAGGGGGGGGGGTGAATCAGTTGTCACATAATATTTAAACTTTCCAAACTTAACTTTACTTAATCTCAGATCTAATGAATTAGTAATTAACCACAAACAATCAACACATTAGAAACACAGAGAACACCAATATTTTTTGCGTTGAAACCCTATTGGGGGAAAAAACACAGTGGATGTTAGTTCACAATATTATACCCTATTAAAAGTATAAAGAAGAATAATGGGAATGCACATGCATTTAGGCACACTACCTAGAGCTCACTACTCAAATACAAGAGGGCTCACTTCCCAAAGAAGATACACTATCTTACAAAAATTTAGATTAGATTCTTAGGGTGTGAACTGAGAAAATAGCTTCTACAAAAGCCTGATTATAGTTATAGTTAAGCACATAAACATTTCTTCATACTTCACTCAAACTTTTTCACACTCTGCTCTGCAATCGAGTGATTAGATCACTATTTGCACATTTGATCTTCCTCTGTTCTCACACACACTTTTAATTTTCATAAAAAACTACTCTTATATATCCACAAATGGATTTACACAAACAAATTTGTTGGATAGAATAAAATATGAAATATAAAATATATGTATTATTTATACACAATGTTGGCCCAAATTTACAAGTAAATTTCCAATGCGAATCAAACATTGTTTGCCACAATATAATGAAGACTTAAAAAAACCTCCTCGAGCATGCCAAACATTCAAATTTTAACCTGCAAGGATCCACAACACGTTAAGACCGCCATGTCCGCCAATAACATAAAAAACCAAACAAACAAGAGAAAAATCACTAACCACAAACACACCAATCAACACAGACATGCAACAAAGATAGAATATGATCTAGAAGCATCCAAAAGCATCATGCATCAATAGAGACACATCTGCAACAACTGTAATTACTAGAGTCACACCAATTTCAATCAGGAACACTAACTGAAACCACAAAAAGACTGTCAAAACACAATTGTTAATAACACGATCAAATCTTCATGTGGGCCTCTAAAACTTCCTATGGATAAACTAGATACACTCAGCGAGAAACCCTTTAGTCCACAACAACTAATCATCAATGTACAAATCACACCGATAGACTGATCTTCACTTCTCCACTGACAACTTGTAGCACTTCTTATTACAATTTTCTCAATATCCTCAACATATACAACTTACAATGCATCAGTTCTAATAGTGTTGACATTAATGACAACCACATTTCAGCAACACAACCACAACATCCAACATAAACCCCTTTCCAGTAGAACAAAACAACATTTTCCCCTCTCTTTATTATGTGATTTGTAGGTTTAGATTGAAGAAACATTGAAGAGAAAATTTGGAGAAAGTTGTCAAAGTGGCTTAAGTGTTCAAAGTTGTTAAAATTCTCACCTTACATTGGAGATACTTGGAGGACTTCTACAAGTTGCAAATCATGGTTTAGGATCCGAAAATCAATTGGGAAGCACAAAGTAGACCTTGAAGACCAGAGTGAGACTTTGAAGCTTCAAAAAAGCCTAACTAGACTGATTTGCCAGTTCTGGCATATGAGTCCTAGTTTATCTCCAAGATTGTGCAAGGAAAAATTCTATGGGATGTGAACAACTCTGTTATTCCAAACAAAGACAATATTTTTGTAGAGATTAGATGTGATCCTCAGTGAAACAATCTGTATAGACTTGCACTATATTTCAAACCTATAGTTATAAGAAGGAATTAGGTTTTATTTACTATTGTAAAATGTGTTACTTTCCAAGTTTTTGTAGGTCTAGAAAACACTATTGACTTCATAAAATTAGATACATTCAATGTACTTTTTTTTTTTCAAGAAGCGTGTACATCTGTGGATTGAAAAGGTGGAGATTGGAAGTAGAGGATGGAAAAGACCAAAAAGGATTTGAATGCTTGAAGGAAGTATATAGATGGTTGACCAACAAAAAATGTTTGAGAAATGATTACGATTGATTCAATGGTAAGAGATGGAAGATGATGAGAAGAGCATCTTTCATAGTTCTTTAGTCCAAGTTTTGTCAATTTGTACTGTCTTTTTTTGGGTTACTTTGTATTATCTTGTGTTTATGCCATTTCTGCTAGTTGGGATTAAATCATGCATACTAGGTTATGCATGTAAATTTATACATGTGTAGGTGGAGTTCTTCACATTTGATGATTAGAGATTTTTAATATATCTTAAATGTATTATTTCTCTCTGCATTTTTATAAAAAAAAAAAAGGAAACAAATTATTAAATGCATTGTTTTTTAATTTCCTTTCTTCACAAGTTTTTGTTTGAGGTAGCGAAATGGGAAGAGTAGGTAGGTAAAATATTAAGCACATATAAAATAGGCGGAATATGATTTAAAAAGAATTAAAAAATTTACTAAAAATGATCAACGACTAGACATGTTTCAATTGTCTTGCATTGTATTTTAGATGATATACACAGTTCATTAGAAAAATATGCTCGCCACTGTTCAAATAGGGAATGCCTTTAGCAAAATTATAATTGTAGTTCTACATATAATATAGTAAATTTCAAATATTAGGGTAAGGTTGCTTGTCAAATATTATTAAATGCTTTTTTTTTAATTTCCTTTCTTCATTATATTTTGTTTGAAATGAAATGAAATAGAATGGAGGAATGATGAATGAACAAATATGCTATGTTGCAACTCACCAAACCCTTGTAGCAAAGGCTGCAAACTTGTATGAAATGGCTAGAATTAATATAGATCTTGACACGTGATTGTATGTTATGGATCTTGACTTGAATGCTTGCTTGAATCATAAAAACCTACATCACAAATGTTAGCTAAAAAACAAACATGATGCATGATGACTTTGACATGATGCTTGAATCTTGAATATAGCTCCAAAATGCTTGATAATCAACTCTTGTTCATGCTCTTGTATTTCTAGAATGCTTGAATAATTATATCACACTTGCTTATTAAATTTTCTAGGAGAAAATATGTGAAATAACCTTGTATTTATACTTGTTTATGCCAAATTTCCCAAAATTACAACACTACAAGCCGACATCAGATCTAGGAGAATAAAATCCTGCTAAGAATTTGAATTTAAATTTAAAATAGGTCCAAGATGTAGTAACAAAAAATGTATCCCTTTTCCTTACTTAATTTGGGAATAATTGATACAAAATTAACCTAATAGTGCCTTGGTTTGGTGTTGTAATGTGTTGTACACATTCACATTAATCTAGGGCCCTTTTTAGTGCAATGTACTTAAATGGTACATTATTTATGGTGTTGTAAAGTGTTATAGTACACTTTCACACTTATTTAGGGTATCATTAATTAATTATGGTTAGCTTAATTATCCCCTTTAATTTAAATTTAAGACTTATTAAGGACACCTTCTGAAGGATCTATCCCAACACCCAATAATAAAATTGCATAACATTTAATTTGGAAAATAAAGGTCCTAGAAAATGGGCTAGGACCCATTTTCCTTTAGTGGAGAATGGGTCCTCTCCACATAGGACCCCACTTTCTATGCATTTTTGAGGTGGGTTTTTGATGTTCTTTCCACCCCCCAAAGCAAGGTCCTAGAAACTTGTGCTAGGACCCATTCAAATTTAGTGGTGAATGGGTCCTCCTCACATAGGACACCCCTTTTTGAATTTAATTTTGGCAGGATTCTAATGATTTTCAATCCTAGATCTAGTGTCAGCTTGAATTATTTGAATTTCAAGGTTAATCTCTAGATTTAGTATAAATATGGGGTTAATTCACATAGTTTCATCTAAGAATTATTATGCAAGCATCATAAGAGTTCACTGGAGAAAATTATAGAGCATTTCAAGGGCTTTCAAAGGCAGATTATCAAAATTTTATTGCAACAATTCAAGGTCATTTCATCATGTCAAAGGCATAGTGCATTCAAGCATGTTGTTGAACAAAGATTGTTGATGTAGCATTGAGGATCTACTTGCAAGCATTGTTTCACACCATATTTGAGATCAAGATCTGTATTTTTCATGACCACTTCATGTTAGTTTGTAGATTTATACTCCAAGACAACTTCTAAGGTATCATCACTTCAAGTTTCATGTTTCATGCTTCAATTTCATTATTTCATCATTTGGTTTAATTACCTAAAAGGGGTTTGATCAAGGAAAACCCCTATTCCTCTAACAAGATAACAAGTTAAATTCTTCCCTTGAATGTGTGTTTGCAGATTTATAGGTTGAAGATCAAGTGGAGAACAAAATTGGAACCAAAATTGTCAAAGTTGTCAAGTTGTAAAGTTTTCATTCATAGCGCAAGAACACAAAAAGAAGTCTACATAATTTTCTATAGGTTTTCAAGGAACAAAACCTAGATCTCAGTTTCAAAAACCTTAACAGGGACCCATTCACCACTAAAGGCGAATGGGCCCTTTGTGACCTAAAAATTGGCTTCTTGTAGCAAGGTACACACCATTCTAAGCTCTCAAAAATCCCCTCATAGTTTCCATAACAGTTAGGGTTAGTTTTTGATTGTTATTTGCATCATATCACACACAAAATAACCTATTTTAGGGTGAGAATTAGTGGTCTATCATTTTTATTTTGGTAAACCCTATTTTCTCCTTAAACACAAGCTAAGCGAGACTCATACAATATTTGGGGCATATGAGTCCTAGTAGGCTAAGCTTGGGACACAAATTTCAAGAAATGTTAAGTTCTATGCCAAATTTAGGACCAGGCCCCGAAACTTAGGTGGGAACCATATGCCAAGATGGCGTATGAGTCCTAGATCACTAAATATGGGCCATACAATCCAAAATCACTAAATCATGATTGGTTATTTTATGTGTTGGGATAATCCTTGAAAAGATGTATTAAATAAGACCAAGTGGATGGAAAATAGGACCAAATAAGGCATAAAAAATACCAATTTTAGGAAGGAGGGCCCAAAAAACTATGAAAGTGTAGAGGGATATATTTTTCTACACTACATTTAGCCCCCACTTTAGTGAAAGGAGGAACTTGCTTCAAATTCACACTAAAGTAGACCAAATCACATCAACAGGGGTTTGAGTGTACCAATGCTAGTAGGATAGGATGAAAATGATCAAGAGGGTTGTGCAAACCCCCAAGGATTGAGGTCCTATGGAAAAATAACATAGGGACAAGAGAAAACACATGCAAATGATATAAGGAGTAACAACAAGGCACAAGAATACACTGCCAAAGACAAAGAATAAAGAAAACAAAAACAAAAAGAGATGGATCAATCTTTGACCGTTTGTCCTGGACGTTGTTGATTAGATATAAGATATTTTTCCAAGAACATTTACAAGTGGAAGACGATGCCCACTATGCAAACCAACACATGCTCACAAGGGCTACTGGAACCTCAAGCCATCCACTAGGTGAGGCCCCAACGAGACACATATGCACGCGATCGATATGCGCTCACATAGACAAGCAAGTGGCTATGGGAAATTCATGCCTAAGTTTGACTCCTGTATGATAACCATACCAAAGTTATACCTCATGATAACTTTGATAAGGTTCCACACAACACGAACAATAGGATCAATGAGGCAAGAAAAGCTTCGTATGCTTCGCACCCATGAATGATTTCAATACCTAGAAATTATTCTATGACTTTATGTTTCTATCAACAACCAAGAGATATTATGGTATATATCTTTATTTATTGATGGTAGATAATGAAATTGACTTTTGGGTATTTTATATTCTACACATATTGCAATTGTATGAACATATGTATATGTATTCATAAACACATACACATATAATTATATAATATATTAAAAAATAATACATAATTTGTAAAGAGTAAACCAAGGGAGGTTTTAAATATGCATCTAAGGGTAAGTGTAGAAATATAGGGGACCAAAACATTGGTCCCATCCCAAAAATAATGCAAGTGTATTTTGTCAATCTTAAAATTAAAATACCAAAGAGGTAGAGCTCATTTGAACTCAAAATTTCACCTTGAAAAGTATATATACAAAAAATAACTATAAGAAAAAATGCATTGTGAAGATCACCAAACCACCCTAAAAATTCCATCATAATGTCCATGAGGTTGAGGAGGTAAATTTAGTTAGTTTTCTAGTGAAAAACATCAATTAAATAGGAAGAGAGAAATTGTTTGATTGAATTTTGTTTAATTTTTAGAAATTGAAAATCCCCCACCCATTCATGAAAACATTGGGGAAGAAAAACTACAAAAAAATCCCCCCACAATACCTCAAACTTCTCCTGGGACATATGAAAATATCCCAAGAAAAATAGAAAGCAATAAGAAAGAACTTCAAACTTTAATTGAAAAGTTGAGAAATCTTAGTGGAACAATCTCCTGTAAGGTCTACCCTTGCCACTTGAGTGGAATCTATCCTCTCACATAGATCTTGTGAGTGTCCATATCAACACCTTGCCAGACAAGAGGGAAGAGAAAAGATAATTTTATGCTGATAAATTATCCTACAAATAGATAAAAAAAATATTGAAATTCAATTTGTGTGCATTTTTTATTAACTCATGAACTAATGAACCCCTCCCTAAACAATAGTTTTAGGGAGTTTACCTATCCATTGGTTCTTACACAAAGGGATAAAGAATAATTTTTGAGATAGGTGGTGGACTATTTTTTACCATCCTTAATTCAACAACAATGAAATATCATAATACTTTTTGAGGAAACTCTATTGCAAGTTTTTCCTCAATGAGATCCCAATACTACTTTGACATGTGAGAGTTCTAGAGTATAGTTAGGGGCTCTATATATGACACAGAGGAGGAACATAATACCCAAGGCCAAGCATGGAGACTGGGCTTGCTATACCAACATTGATCATGTAACATTACATTCTATTGTGAATGAGAGTGTGAGTTTGAGACCCTATAGTCCATCAAATTTCTCACTCAAACCCTTTTATAGCACACTAGGCCTCTAACACATCACGATGAGGGTGAAGTTTCTAGGTATTGAAGTTCACCTCACATTTGTTAAAACTATGAATCTCTTTGTGATTATGGGTCTAAGGATGATCAAGATGCATGCGGATAGTAATAGGAAACATCCACATTGGATGAAATGGCATTAAAAAATGACCCACTATATGATACATTTGGCATTGATAGAAAAATAAATTTGAACAAGGTTAAATTCAATTTAAAATGTAAGATTAAATAAATTACTAAATTGATTGTAATAAAATTTTAGGGTCAGAGTGTTCACCCTATGTATGGTGGCCCTTTAGCTCCCGATTACACAACCATGTCAGGGCCATAGGTATATAATTAGTACATAAATAGTAAATCTGATACATGTAAACATTTTTACCTTACATAAATGGTAATCTTAAAGTTCACATTAGATGGTGAACATGTGGATGTTGGGCCTTCAACATGAGGACTTGTTGGTGGAAGTGGTCATACATCTTTCACTAAGGTAAGCTTGACTATTTTTAATCATTATATTTATAAAATAATATTATTTATATTTTTTAAATTTAATAGAATTCTATCATCTTCAGTTGATGACATCATTTCATACTCCTCTAGGTATTCATAGAATAGTGGAAGAGGGTTTTGCTACAATTTTTTAAATCTTTGATGCCTTTGACAAAGGTATGAGATAGATTAGAAGATTTCATATTCTATTTTTATTTTATCCCACATCTATTAATGAAAATTTTAATGATATTAATCTATAGTTTAATTTTTTTATGCTTGTTATAGGGGATCAAAAATCTAGTTCATCCACCTTCCCTTTAGAAAAATGAAGAGAGGAAATGATTGCTTCAGAGAAATTATGAGTTATTGGTAAGTGATTATTCCTTTATGTGTCATTATATAATTAATTTTTTTATATATTAATGTGTATAATTTTTATTGTATTAGGTGGATCTCCAAAAAATATTAGAAATGAGTTCAAGTCAATGGGTTCACAAGCAACCATCATTGCTTTCCTCTCCATCCACTTGAAAGGAAAAGGTTCATGAACTCTTCCTTTGTGGAGGGAATTGATTATATTATGACTTTGTTTTATGCCTATATGGAAACTATGTTCACCTATTTTTGTATTACAAATATGTGACATTATATGACTATATTGCTAATTTTTAAGCACATGTGGCTTTCTTGTACATACATGTATTGTACTTTTATATAACATTGTATGCCAATATGGATTTTTAGCTGGTTAATCTTTTTATATCATTTTTTAAACTACTTCTGTTAAAAATGACAACAACAAGCTATAATTAGGTTATAAGAGATTGCTTCATAGCTTGGCATAGAGTAATGGCAATAGGGAAATTTACAAGAAAAATGTTGGAAAATATTGTGGAATTTGGCTTTACACTTGGTGATAAACGATCTTTTCAAATATATGTACTCTTGGCTTATAGAATAGGTCACAATTTTGTATTTTGGTGATATTTCAATTGATATATATTCTTAGAATATTGGAGACATTACAATTTATTAATTTTGGTAGTATTCTACAATTTAAAAACTATGATTCTTATACTATTGGTGCTAAGGTAGGATTTATGGGTCTTTGTTTTTAGATAAGAGGTTTGGCATCAGGATTTAAATGAATATCATGCTCAAATAAGTCTTTCCTATAAGCTTTCAAGTCATCACAGGACTAGACAAAAATATTTTTGTATTTCCTTAGCAAAGAAATAAGCATTGTCTTGATATTCAAGCTTAATTTATTTTCTATGTATACCTTTTTCAGAGATGCATCAGTCACTAAATTTATTTCTTCTAGGAATTTTTCATGTATAGGGTATGGTTTGTAAATATTCCTATAATTTTCATCAAAGACTCTTTCCTGATCCACCAATCCCTTCGGGAGTTTGTTTATTTTCAACTAAATAACCTCATTCCTAAAATAGTTTCCTTTTATGGTTGTTCCATAGAAAAATGGCCCCTTGTCATTGTCATGGCCTTTTAGGTCTTGTTTCATGGTGTTGGAATTATGTTGCTTTGATTTTATGTTGTAACATGGCTTGAACATGCTTATTTAGGTACTAAAATTCAAAGAATGACATCTTGTGAAGGTGTTGTAAGACATTTCTACATTCTTCTAGACTCTATTTAATACAATTTATCTAAAAATCGCCTTTTTCACATCAACAAGTCCTATAGTGAAGTGTTGTAAAGTCTTGTAATAAGTCTTCACATTTTTCTAGGCACATCTTCACTATTTACACCTTTCTCATGCTTTATTTTGTCTTTTTATGCCCTCATATGACTTAATTAAATGTATTTTTGAATGTTATCTCGACAAATAACATTAAATACAACATTATTCCCAACACTTGTTTTTAGGTCTTAGGTGAGACCCATTCACCATGGGTGGCGAATGAGTCCCCGTTGGCCCCAAATTCAAAATATTTTAAATTTCCTTTCGGGATTTTATTCAAAATCGCTTGATGTTGGCCTGTGATGAGGTATGAATGGATAGTAAGGCACAAGAATTGTATAAATAGGAATTTTTCATCTCATTTTACATCTCCTACAATTAATTCATTCAAGCATTCAATCACACATCACATTAAAGCATTTGACATCATCAATTAAAGCACTTTTCACTTTGAAGCTGCCATTAACATTACTTCAAACTTGAATTATCAAGAGTTAGATGAGTTGATATCATTTTCATATTATTACTTTATCTTTCTCTTGCATTTCATTACCTTTTCAAGGGTTTAATTACCAAAAGTGGGGTTTGACCAAGGAAAATCCCTATTCACTAACCCTAATATTTTTCCCCCTTTTGCTTGTGTATTTGCAACCTTTTGTTTGTAGATTTGATAGGTTATTAGGTGTTGAAGATTGATTTTTATGTCAACTAGGTGCTTCAATTCAACATAAGTCAAATTCAAGCTTGGAGAGAGTTATTTGTCCATTTTTTGCATATTTGACTTCGACAACCCGACAAGTAGACATTCTCAGATCTAGTGTTGCAGAATTGTCTCCCAATTTTTCAAGAATTTAGGGGAGGAATGATTCACAACCTATGGTGAATGAGTCCCACCTTAGGACTAGAATCTTGAGTTTTGTCAGATTTCATATCCTGATAGACAAAAATTAGCTCCCGACAGTTTTTCATCATTAGTGAACTAATTCGCCACCCAGGGCGAATGAGTCCCACTATGAAAAATCAGTAAAATTCACCAACATTCCAGAAATTCTAGAAATCTCACACATCATCTAGGTGCACTCAGATTTACCCCTTTATTCTTTGTTCTGCATAATTTCTTCATTTTCATAGTTGTTTGCATATCACAATGTGTTTTCAAACATATCTTAAATTGCACTTTTGTATTCATTCTATTTCATTTTAATTAGTCAATTGCATTTATTTAATTTCATTTACATCATATCACATTGCACACATCCTAATTTGAGTGTTACATAAGCATTTTTGGACCTAAATCTCTCTCCATTTAGGTGAAAAACCCTAGAAGTGCAAGATCAAGCATTTGGGTTCCCAAAAATCTATGGTACATTTTGGTGAACCCAACTTTTGAACACTTTAAACTTCTAATTGCATTCATATGTTTCATCCTAGTTTTCATTTGCATTAGCATTCAATTAGGGTATTGATTTGTTATTGCATTATAGGAACTTTCATTTTGCATTAGTGAAACATTCATTTAGTTGTCATTTTTGCATTCAATTTCACTGAAAAAAGTAAAAATATGCATTTTGTATCTGTAATTGCATTATGTAGAAAATTTAAATCATCCTTAAAATTATGAAAAACACAAAAAAATTGCATCCTGGGACTCATTCACCACCCAGTGTGAATCAGTCCCTTTGCACTTTTCATACAATAGTTCTGTGCTTTTTCTGGCATTTTCCTGCATTTCTGTTTTCTGTATTTGCATCTCTGTTACAATTAGCAGATTTCTTTTTTTGGTTGTTGTTATTTGCATTCTTAGATTAGATTGCATTTCCATCCACCCCTCCTTTGTGGTACTTGCATGAGTGTTTGGTGCCCCATTGATAATAATTTAGTGAGAAGAAGTTCTAGACTCATAGCATCCCACGATAACACTTTCATTGTGGACCTTGGGATCTCATGAGCTCCTACTCCTAGTATGGACAATAGTGCATTAGGCCCTAACAATGCCACTTCCATTCCTTCACCTTTCCATCCTATGCATGTTGACAATCACAACAAATCCCTCCCACAAGAAAAGGTCATAAATATTCATGAAGACTTTGCACATTTACAACAAGATTTGTCACTTGAAAACATTTCCATAATTGCTATACTTGCTATTGAGAATCTTCATCACTTAATTGAGAGTGATGATGGCTTGCAAGTGCTGAAAAAAATTGCTAATATTTGCAATAAACATGCCTCTTCAACTACCCAATCCACAAACATTATTGTAAGCCAAGGAGCACCTCAAGTTCCTCCCCCTTCAACTATAGCTTCCATACCAACTTACACCAATCCGTAAGTCCACACAACTATGCATCAACCTAATTATGTGGCTACTTCTTTCCTGATTTCCACAAGCATTCCTACTTCTTCTGTGGCACCGCAAATTCCTTCCACCACATTCACACCCCTTAGCATTCCTTTCACCTCCCCTAGCATCACTTACACACTATCACCATTTTCCCTTCCACCTCAACCTAATTATCCTGATCCTCTTCTTACACATCTCCTTAACACTATTTCATCCATGCAACACCAACTTTCTACCATTAGTCAAGGTCAAACCACTCCACCCACATATCTTGTCCACAACAACCCCTTATCATTAGAAATATTATGTACCCTAATGCCACAAGGGATAGAAATGCCGAGGTTTGAGAAATACGGAGGAAAAGGAGACCCTATCAACCATGTCAATGCTTATACTGCTTTGTGTAGTGAATTTTTCCTTAATGATAAAATTTTAGCAAAAATTTTTCCAAGGACCTTGAAAGATATCGCTTTAGAATGGTTTTCCAACTTTCCCAATCATTCCATTCATTCATTTAATGAATTGGTGGAAGCTTTCATTAGTCACTTTCAAGTGCACATGACACCTAAAAATACAATGGCTGACCTTATGAGATGTAGAAAAAACACATATGAAAATGTGACAGATTTCATCTTCCTTTACCAATCCTTATATGCTCAAGTTGATGTCAAAATTCTAGATGCACATCTGTATAAGATGTTTATTGAGAATTTGCACACCAACCTTCAAGATAAACCTACCATAATGAAATTTCCTTCATTCACACATTTATTTACAACCTTATGTGATTATCAAAATTTGGTTTCAAGTCATGAGTCAAAATCCACTTCCAGACAAGTTGATAAACTTGAAAACAACAATCACGACCAAAACAACAGTCAAAATTTCTGCAAACCTAACTAATTCTTTTTATAGTTTAGTCCACCTCCTTCACCACAACCAAAACCAACTCAACAAGTTCAAAATTCAATAGCCACTACTAAGATATCTGTGCCTTATCATTATGGTGATCCAAACAGACAATTCACTCCTTTACCCAATACGCTCCATCACACAATGAACCAATTAATTCAAAAATGCATGCTCACCTTACCACTTGTTCGACCACTTGATCCTAATCAACCCTTACCACCTACCTTCAAACCTTCATCGTCAAAATGGCCAAGACACCGAACATTGCAAGTGTCTTAAATATTTAGTTCAAGACCTCATTGATTCAGGTGAATTGACCATTATGGGTGTTAATGATCAAGGAAATAAGTCTGTTGCAGCCCCTAACCAAAATTTACAAATTTTCACCAACCCTATGCCTAAACACACTACCTCGTTTGTCAAGGCTAGTGAACCTTCGAAGCCTGATGTAATGACTATTGATACACACAACGAACAACCTACTACACCTCCTATTGTTACCCAAGCTAGTCATGTGGATAAAATTGTAGCTACGATAGATGTTATTCCTCGTAAGGGCCAAACCACTAAATCTCTTGATATTTCTTTTTTTGCTAAGGAAATACTACAAAAGCTTCTTGATGTTCCTCTCTACATAGCTAGAAAAATCTATGATAAACCTACTAATGGGATATTAATAGATCCTGCTTGTGGTGAGAACGTGATTATAGAGGATTTTTTGGTATTACATGATCTATATCAAGATGACTATAATAAACTGACTGCATGGATTAAAACACATCATGGTTTTGCATGCCCTACGAATGATACCTTTACAAATAGGAGGTCTAAGACTTTGGAGATAACATTTTGCATTATTCCACAAATTGATCAATTTCTTTTGTGGCTAGGCCTCCTTGGCTTTGCTCAATGAAAGCGGTCCCATCAGTTGTTCATAAGTGCTTGAAGTTTCCACATGCAAATGAGGTATTCATCGTACACCATAGTGGCTTTAATCCTTTATCTTCCAAAGGTAACTTTTCAATAGAATCATTTTGGCCTAAACCCATGGAACCTATCACCCCCCATAAGGATTTCTTTTACATTGCTTATCAAAAGTTTAAAGCCAAAAAGATAACTGAATTATCTCTTTGTAACACATCTCCGTCCACCTCCACCCATCCTATCCTAGATGAAACCATGATTACACCTAAATTCAATATTGAAAAAACCATCAAACCTTCTGAACAATTCCCTCTTGACACTTCCCAACCATCGTTTAAACAACCATAAGAAAATGAAGTAACTCTTGTCCTACCTCCTTGTATCAAACAAGTGTATAAAGAAAAAGAGAAAGTGGTTGATCTATCCTCTTTGGTTTCTCTTGCTCTTCCCCCTTTAGAAGTGGAAGAACCTATGATGAATCAATCCGCTCTTACACCTCAACAACTCCAAAATAGAATTAAATGAAACCACGGTGCTTGGGAATGTCGACGTCGATGTCGTCTCCTTGCTCGTCAATCTCGTATGGACGACGATATAGACAATCAACCTCCACCCTTGACAGATGTGATAGATAACCACCTTCCCTCTCTTGACCTACCACATGATAGCTCAGCCCAACAATCGCAACAAAATGTTCCCATCCAACAACCAACACTCTTGATACATCCATCCTTAGAAATTACCGTTCGTCCTCCCATCGTTATTAATCTTAATGATGATGATGATGCGACGATCACTAAAATAGAGAAATAAGTACATAATGATTTGAGCTCTTTATTTTCATCTACAATGAGCTTAAATGATAAATCCCCTCCACCAAGTGAAGAACCTAGCACAACTCCTAGTTCGACACCTGTAATTATTCCTTTGGATAGTCAACCGACCTCGCATTACAATGAACATGATTGGGAGATGGATGACCTATTAGATGGTTGACTTGCATTTGCCTAACTAGGCTTTTTAAAAAAAAATTAATTACCTTTTCATATGTGTATTGTTTTCCCCCATATCATGCATTTGATGTTTCCTCTCTTTGTACACTTCTTCTATTCGTACCTTTATTCTTCTATTTGTCATGCTTTATTTTGTGTTTTTCCTTTTGGGGATGATGCAAAGTGTAGAGACACCCTATGTCTCTTCCATGTTGACCCAAACGGTGCTTGTCTTTTTCTCTTTTCTTTTGTTTTGTGTTTTCCTTTTGGGGATGAAGAAAAGCATAGAGACACCCTATGTATCTTCCATGTTGACCCAAATGGTCCTTGTTTTTTTCTATTTTATTTTGTTTTTTGTTTTCCTTTTGGGGATGATGCAAAGTGTAGAGATGCCCTATGTCTCTTCCATGTTGACCCAAACAGTACTTGTCTTTTTCTCTTTTCTTTTTTTTGTGTTTTCCTTTTGGGGATGATGCAAGGAATCGAGACCGCAATGTCTCTTCCATGTTGACTCAAAATGGACTTTATTTTCTTTATTTTCACTCTCTTTGTGTGATTCTTCTAGTTATATGTGTATTTGGGGAATGATGACAGTTTTGAGCTCTTTCATAACAACATTGCAACAACAAGCATACTGACCCCAAATCCATAGATCTCCCTTATGTGTTTGGTGTATTTTCTTTTCTTGGGGGCAACTCCCCTTTCTTTGTTTTTTTTTTTTTTTGACATGACACAACCTAACTTCAAAACATGACTTGGCATAGAGCTTTCCAAGTTGGCTCTCATGTCTTGTTTTCTTTTTTGCATTTTCTTTTCTTTTCTACTTTCAAGTAATTTATCACAAAACAATGTGTAGCAATTAATTTAAAGTGGGGGGCATACATTACCATTATTTCATTGTACATTCATGCTTCTTAGTGTAGCCTTGTCATTTATATGATGCATTTTTCACTTTGTGGATGACATTGGGTGTGATTTCCTTCATAAGTGTGATCTATCTAAGCATACTACATTCCTCTTGGTGGCCTGATGTGATGCACTACATCCCCTAAGTTGTGAATATACTATTCTTTAATTGGCCCTCTCTTGGAGACATTAGACACAATGTTCCCTAAGTGATTGACCTTGCATAAACTGAACAAGACTCCTTCAAACATTGTACATTTTTACATTTTTACATTCTTCTTTTTTGCCACCTTGCATAACGCAACTTGCATGATTGTGGTACCCCTTTCCTTTCCTTTTTGTCTATAGCATTTTCTTTGTGGTGACTTGTTAAAGTTATCAAGTGGTATAACTTTGGCATGGTTGAGTGGGAAGCCCAACTAGCGGGACTTTTCCCCATAGCCACTTTTGTGTTTTGTGAGTGCATACCAAATAGCATATGTATCTTACTTTTTGGGATTTATCACCCCACGGAAAACTAGTTTTGTGGCCCCAGAGTGAGTATATAGTTGGGCTTTCTCAACCTACGGACAACTTGTTCCATGGCCCTAGAGTGAGTACACATTCTCTTTTTCAAGCAATTAGCCTAGATCTCTTTTCACAACTAGTTGGATTGATGATCGAAGCTACATCTAATTATTTTCAACACATGTGTGTTCCTTTTTCCTTATGCCTATTCTACAATGTGATCTTCATCCTGGAGGCTTGATCATCCCTCTTGATCATTGTATTCCATCTTGCTAACGTAAGTGCATTCAAACCCTCCCCTCGATGTTCATGGCTGCTTTAGTGTGAGTTTGAAGTAGGTTCATCCTCTCACGAAAGTGGGGGCTAAATGTGCTATAGAAAAATGGCCCCTTTTCATTTTCATGGACTTTTAGGTCTTGTTTCATGGTGTTGGAATTATGTTGCTTTGATTTTATTCTATAACATGTCTTGAAAATGCTTATTTAGATACTAAAATTCAAAGAATGATGTCTTGTGAAGGTGTTGTGAAGTGTTGTAAGAAATTTCTACATTCTTCTAGAATCTATTTAATAAAATTTACCTAAGAATCACCTTTTTTTCTCATCAACAAGTCCTATATTGAAGTTTTGTAAAGTCTTCTAACAAGCCTTCACACTTTTCTAGGCACATCTTCACTATTTACACCTTTCTCATGCTTTATTTTGTATTTTTATGCCCTCATATGACTTAATTAAGTGTATTTCTAAATGTTATCCCGAAAAATAACATTAAATAAAACATTATTCATGACACTTGGTTTTAGGTCCTAGGTGGGACCCATTCACCATGGGTGGCGAATGAGTCCCCCTTAGCCCTAAATTCAAAATATTTTAAATTTACTTCCAGGATTTTATTCAAAATCACTTGATGTCGGCCTGTGATGAGGTATGAATGGATAGTAAGGCACAATAATAGTATAAATAGGAAGTTTTCATCTCATTTTACATCCCCTACAATTAAAAATTCAAGAATTCAATCACACATCACATTCAAGCATTTTACATAATCAATTAAAGCACTTTGAAGCTTCCATTGACATTACTTCAGACTTGCATTTTCAAGAGTTAGGTGAGTTGATATCATTTGCATGTTATTACTTTATCTTTCTCTTGCATTTCATTATCTTTTCAATGGTTTAATTACCAAAAGTGGGGTTTGACCAAGGAAAACCCCTATTCACTAACCCTAATCATTTTCCCCCTTTTGCTTGGGTATTTATAGCCTTTTGTTTGTAGATTTGATAGGTTATTAGGTGTTGAAGATTTATTTTTATGTCAACTAGGTGCTTCAAGTAAACATAAGTCAAATACAAGCTTGGAGAGAGTTATTTGTTCATTTTTTGTAGATTTGACTTCAACAAGCCGACAAGCAGACATTCTCAGATCTAGTGTTGCAGAATTGTCTCTGAGTTTTTCAGGAATTTGGGGGAGGACTGATTCACCACCTATGGTGAATGAGTCCCGCCTTAGGACTAGAAACTTGAGTTTTGTCAAATTTTAGATCCTGACAAACAAAAATTAGCTCCCGATAGTTTTTCATCAATAGGTCACGGACTGATTCACGACCCAGGGTGAATGAGTCCCACTGTGAAATATCATTAAAATTCATCAACATTCCAGACATTCCAGAAAACTCACACATCATCCAGGTGCACTCAGATTTACCCCTGTACTCTCTATTTTGCATAATTTCTTCATTTTCATAGTTGTTTGCATATCACAATGTGTTTTCAAACATAACTTAAATTGCACTTTTGAATTCATTTTATTTGATTTTAATTAGTTAATTGCATTTAGTTAAATTAATTTACATCATATCACATTGCACACATCCTAATTTGAGTGTTACATAAGAATTTTTGGACCAAAATCTCTCCTTTCAGGTGAAAAACCCTAGAAGTGCAAGAGCAAGCATTTAGGTTCCCAAAAATCTATGTTACAATGGTATTCATCAAGATAGTGGAGGAAATTGATTAAATATTGATCATGTAAATATTCCAATAAAAAATGTTGTCAGGGATTGAAGGTCTTGCTAGCACTTAAACCTTGGAAATTCCTACCAAGGTTATATCCTCAAATCTAATGGCTATATTATCATGGAAGCCATCCATGAAATTCTTCCCTCTTTCAACCTAGTCAATTGAAAAAGAATCAAAAAAATCAATGGTGTCCTACAAATTAACTTTATACTTTTAAGTCTTTATGCTAGGATATATACTTTTCTCTAATTTGAGAAACAACCAATTTGTAAATCTCCCTAAACCCTGAGTTTCTCAATTCCATGTTTCATAGCTAAATTCAATCCCAATAATAAGGAATAATTCTCAGTAACATTTTTTGTGAATTCAAAGGTACAGTAAAAGATAATTTGAGGGAATTACCATTTGGTGAAACAAGAACCACTCCATCCCTTGGTCCTTCTTTGGAATATGCACCATCAAAATGCATCAACCATATGCCATTAAATTATCAGTAGTTGTTTGAAATTATATGGGAAGAGGAGGTTTCCTTTTTCAATAGGATGAGACACTTTAACTCTAAAGCTATCCAAATTAGTGTTAATGAAGAAAGAATCCTCTCATGGATTAGTTTCTTCTACTATTGTAGGAGATATTTTCTCTCAGTTTAGTTTCACATCTTTTCCATTTATAGTAATTAGGGCATAAGATGAATCCATTTGTATACTCCCACCTAGAACTATAGACCATCTCCTTGATAATAATATCCCATATCAAGGAAGGATTCCCACCATTGTGACATTCATGTTGTAGGTCTTTTATGGGAATGCAACTAGCTTGAAATCAACATCCTTCATAATACAAATAGGTGACACTTCTTTGGAATCCATGGTAAAACACTTACCATAGGATTTTATAACTTGGAGACCTAATTGATTCATGATTGATAAAGGCATGAATTTGGTTGATGCCCCATAATCAATCATATTTTTTTTACCATCTTGTCATTGATCAATAACATTACATAGAAAGGGTCTACTTGGGATGGGAATTTTCTCAACATGGTTCCCAAGTATACCTAAGAAATTTCATGACCAGATTTTTAACATCAACTTTGTTTTCATTTTATTTTTCCCTTTCTTGTTGACTAACATTATATGTGTTATTGGATGAAATTTTTGAAACATCTCCAATAAGGGCCAATTCTCTATCCATGTGTTCATCTATATAGTGTTGAAAATTGCATACCCTTGCAATTTAACCTACACTCTTGTATCCACTTTAGTGTCCACTCCCTTAATATTTGTGTAGGATCTTCTTAGCCCTTACATCAAACATTTTCCCTCTTGATATGCTCAGGGTGGACCTATCAGCAACTACCTTTTTGTGATAGTTTTGCATTAACCTTGTGTTTTTCTTATTTCCTACCATTTTTTTAGCATGATTTGTCTAGAGACTATTACGTTGTGTGATGTTCATCTATGTGTTGCACTAGCATCCCACAATTCATGTTATCATTCAAAGGTCATTCTTGAGCATTTTTCCACTTGTCACCTACCTAGGTTAGTGGAAATGACTCAAGAAAATTAATAATTTATCAACAATGTCCTTTCCCCCCTCCTTTCTCTTTTAAATCTATCTTTCACTCCACACTCTCTCTGTTGGATTTATATTTTCATTCTTGGACATTCTCCTTAGCTATCTCTCTCTCTCAAGCTTGCACAACTCTCTAAAACTTGCTACAATAGTCTCAAAGCTCTCATAACTCTCTTGGCTCTCACAACTCTCTCTTTCTCTCCCTCTCTTTGGCTTCCTCAAGCCTTACAGGTAATATCTATTTGTCTTATATCTTTGAGAATCTTCAGATTTATCACATCCCCTATGTATACATTTATCATCTTGTCTATTTATCTTTTGATCTATCTATCTATTTGGCTCCTATGGAGGTGGAAACACCAAAGTAGGGACTTGATTGAGGTAAGTCCCCATATAACCCCAAACATTTCTCTCGGTCTCATGTGTGTAGGTATTGGAGAAATTTTCATTGGAGCTTCATTGCTTGGTTTTTTGTGAGTACTTTCTTTCTCTTCCTTTGTTTTATCATTTACATTTTACTTAGTTTACATTATATTCTATTTTTTGTCATTTTTTGTTATTTCCTTGCATTTTAAAGTTCTTAGCAATAAGAGTAGTAGTGGTCACTTTGTTGTTTTCTAGAATACTCTCATTTTTCAATCTTTACAAGACACCAATGCATCATGGGGAAATATGCACACCACACTATCATCCTTGGCCAAGAGCAAGTACTAGACCATCCATAAGACCTCTATGACCTACTCTTTTGGTTTTTGGAACTCTCTCCTTTTAATTTTGCATAAAACATAAATAAAAAAACTTCATCAATATATCATGTTACCTTATATTTGATCTTTGAGGTAGTTGAGGAACATTTTCTCCTTGAGACATCGTCTTTAGGGTAGTAAATCTCCTCCTCTACATTTTGGTTAACCTGATGTGAACACTACTCCTACATTATTGTGGTTCATCGCTTTGTGTTGAAACCAATATTGGAAACCATTCTATTTTTTATTTTATCATTTAAAACATTCTTTATTATTTTTGTAAGTAGTATTGATACAAGAAAAATGACAAATCCAATATTTTACCTTCTAAGAAAAAATATTTGGGTTGTTGCCCCAAACGCTATTCCATGCCATCAAAGTAGAAATAATACGTTAGCCTTTGAATAACTTGTTTGTGTATTATTTCTTATATTTAGCTTATTAATTTTAAAATGCATTTACTATCATCTTTTATTAGTGAACAATTTATAGTTTTATTCAAAGTGCTAATGATGTTCCATTCCATGCATGTGATGGTGACTTAGTTTTGTGCATGTCACTCTATACCTTTGATCCTTCTCATGAAATTCCTCTTATTTCAAAGGATATTTTATTGTATGAAGATGAAATCATTGATACTTTTCTTAATGTTACTCTACCTTCTCCTCATTACAATACACTCTCTTCTAGAGACAATGCATTAGTGAATTATGAATTTCCTCTCACATTAGATCCTCCAAGGATAGATGTTGAGCATATTTCCTTAACTAATACTTCCATGTAGGTTGTGATGAATCTACTAATGTGATTGTAGTGTTCATTTCCCCTAAAAGGCCTAAGAAACCAATCATTTACATGACTTTGGCTAGTCCTTCTCTAAAGAGAATCCATTCTATTCATGGTGTTTGATTTAATAGTGATTCTCTAGTATTTATACAAAGTTTACATAGTTTAATGATTCTTCCAATAATACAATAGCTCATATTTATAATACTAGACAGAAAAAATTACATGTTGATCAACTTGCTTCTCTTCCGCCTTCTCTCAAGTCCCTATATGAGTCTCAAGAAGAGTATGATCTTATAGAGAAAATTTGTGTTACTCTCGCTAAGATCTCTTTCTGGGATCTTCTTCAAACTTCTCCTCTTTATCATGGTATGCTTTAGGAGGCTCTATTGAAGATCCTTGTGCCATTTTCTACTAGATTGAGTGATGTGAATACTTTAATGGATTTTATGCACTTTGATACTTCAAATATTACATTATATTAACACGAAATTCCTCCTCATGAAGTACAAAGTTAGACTGATCCATTAACGGAAGCTCTGTTTGTAAATAATTTTGGTATTAGACGCACTCTCGTTGATACTCATTTGATACTCAAAGTTTTCATTATCGATATTTTACCTGAAATTAAAATTGATCCTAATTCACTTGTGGGTAAACCCACAATAGTGGGTTAAAATTTTCCCATGAGGAAAAATTAAAAATTCCCATGAAAAAAAAATTGCTTACCCCTTCAAATGAACCCTCTCCCTTCTAGTGAACCCCCCTTCAGATGAACCCCCACCCTTCTAATGAGCCTCCCCCCTTTGAATGAACACCAACTTGCACCATATAGGGGTGGTTTGAATGAACCCCCCTTTTTAATACTTTTATCCTTTAATTGCAAAATTAATGCATTTTTTGAATTTCAAAGCTCATTTTGGAGGTGAAAATGGAGTCAAATAGGGGAACCAATTTGGAGAACTATAGTCCTAGAAACGAGCTTCCCAAAAAGTGTAAATTTGATATATTTTTCTTTTAATTTTTATTTTATTTGTTAGTTTGACTGAACATAGGTTTTTCATCGAACTTGATGTTTGATGAAAACCCATTGCATCCAAAAATTGTAAATTAGTGGATTTTGTTTTTGAAAAATATGTACACTCTAGGTATTTATGTCCTCGTTCAAAAAAAATAATAATAATAATTTCAATACATACAAAAAAAGTTATGCAATTGAAAGTGCACCTATGTCTAATTTGTAATTGGTTTGACTTCAAAAGTTAATTAAAAGAAAAATATTTAACAAAACATTATGAAACAAAATGTAAGAACTAGATATCGGTGTTACCAACCTAAATTCAAAAGAATCAAAATTTTATCATTTGTAGAAAAAAAGTTATGCGATTGAAAGTACACATCACTTTTTTAAAATGTTGTTTCTTATTAGAAACTAGTTATCAAAGGAGATGGGTGATCCCATAGTACTAGTTTACAATTTTTGGCCAAAATGGACATTGAACTAATTTTTTCTAACTAAATCTTCACTGTCGGGCACCTATAGCAGCTAAACCGCGAGGAATTTGAAGATGATGCAAACTAGTGATTTGTGACATTTTGTTTGTAGATTTTGAATATATATATATATATATATAATAAAAAATTGGTATCAAATTGCACTTCTTTTTCCATCTCCTTCAAAAACTAGTTTTTTTTCAGTAAACACTATTTTTAAGGAGTGACACTCATCGTATAACACAATGATTTTTCTATGAATGATGTAATTCTAATTTTTTTGAATTTAGATTTGTAACTATGGTATATAGTGCTTCCAATTGGTTTCATAGTTTTTTATTGAATATTTTTTCCTTAATCAAGTTCCAGAGTCAAACCAATTAGAATTCAAACATAGGTGGATTGTATATAACACAACTTCTTTTGTATTTATCGAAATTCAATTTTTTTTCTTGGATCAAGGACTTCAATATCTGTTGCACTCGTATTTTTCAAATTTTTTTATAATCTTCTATTTTTCCACATGTTTAGAATAGAGAGCTTGATTTTAAGTGAAAACCCTACATTCACAAGAAATACAAAATAAATATAATAATAAAATTAAATTTACTTAAAATTATAATTTTTGGGAAGCTTATAATAAGGACTACATAATTACAAAAATAAATTTTAAATGAATTCATTTGATCCCCCAAAAGGTAAATCAAAAGTTGTTTTTTATCAATATTTTGATAGGTGTAAAGGAGACTTCCTTATAGGTATGGTTTAAAACTAACGGGGTTATATCCAAGGGGGCTTGATCTAAGGTAGTTTGATCAGACCCTCTTCAATAGAAATTTTTTAAATGAAAATTTTTAAGGCTTAAATCATTATATTTTCTAAAAATATGGGATTTAAGCAAAAATCAGAATCTCCCAGAAATTGTAAACCAACTTTGTGGGATCACCTAGATGCAAAAAAAATTACAATTTAATTTCAACATTTTTTTTAAAAATACATTTAAAATCTACATACAAAATCTCACAAATCACGAGTTTGGATCATCTTCAAATTCCTAACATTTTACCTACTATAGGTGTCAGAAAGTGAAGATTTTTCTCAAAATGTTTCTTTCAATGCCAAATTTGGGCAAAACGTGTAATCCACTATTGTAGGTTCACCCTTGTAGCCTCATGTCTATCTATTCGTGGATTCAATAATGTTGAGAAAAAATCTCTAGGTATAATAATACTACCTTTACAACTTGGACCCATTACTTTACCCACCCCAGTACATGCAATGCCAGGTCCTTTATCCTACAATCTTCTTCTCAATACAACGTTGATTCATGCTATGGGTGCACTCCCATCTAACTTACATAGATCTATCAAATTCATTCATTTAATAATCAAGTAGTTATAATAAAGGTCTATCCTGAATCCCTTTACTATAATCAAAAGGTTGTAGCAGATCAGACTTCAAGTTGTACTACTTTTAAAAATTTAGTTCATTATCTTCAAGTCTTATTGCACTACCGTTAGTTCCTAATCTCAATGATGACTTGCTAACTCACTTTCTTCTAAAGAAAATGCATGTCTCATTGATGATTGGGGTTCTTTAGACTTTACAAAATCCTTCATTGGAGATTATAATGTCAACCCTATCCACCTTGACATCCAAAAAATATCATTCACACCTGCTATTGAAGATGAAAATTTTTCTGTATCATGGGATATTGTGAACAACCATTGTAATGTCCTTAATGTTGATCCTCCCCATTTTGAGGAGTTGCAATCACATTATGGTTTAGGATATAATATTATTTCTAGAACCATGGATAGAAAGGAAATGGTCTTGGGCACACGGAACAAGGAATTAAGGTCCCTATGGAACTGAAACTACACTCTTTTATAGTGGGCATAGGTTACATACCATCTCCTTTGTCTACATACCCTCCTCCATTGTCTAATGTCTCTATGTTTTCTTCTTGTGAGAAGTCAAAATTTTCTTCACAAGAGAAAGGATTCTATATTGTCTAATGTCTCTATGTATTTGAATGTAAGAGAATATCGTATTGAGGTTTCTCAAATCCCACTCGATTACTCTTCCTCCTCCTACACAATAAATTTTATAAGCATGATCAAAGAAAAAATTATTTCTATATATATCACCAAGTGCTTGGCCATTCTATTAGTGAATGTCAATCCTTGAAAGACAAAATACAACTTGTTGATTCTAGTGCCATCACTCTTCTATCTATTGATGCTCCTATCTTTTCTTTGCATGACAAGTGATATCGAGGCTTACCTCTATCATGTTCAATCTAAATGATAAAACTTCTTCTATTGCATTGATCCTCACTGTGTGGCACTTGTAGCTTTCATTTTTTGATGGTTGTCATTCTTGGTGGTACAATCTTATGTGCAACCTTACCCTTTGTCTATGGTAGCAAAATAATAGTCTCTAGCATGCTTGTCCTCACCTACACACCGAGGACAAGAAAATATTGATTTTAGAGGTGTGAATCCTTCTTGAGGATCCCCTCTGTTCTATACTATACTCTCTTGTGCATTCTTACATGCACCCTATCTATCTTTTCCCTCTCCAACACTTATCAAAATATCTCTATCGATAATGGTTTTCCTCCATAGCGAGATTGGTCCCTATCAAATGTTGAGTAGTGTTTTTCCTTCATAGTGGGGTTGGTTCTACCAAATAAAATTGGTTCTACCAAATTTTTTATTTGGTAGTGGCTTTCCTCCATAATGGGGTTGGTTCTAGACTAAATTGTGATCACCTAGCATAACACAACTTGCTAGAATGTGATCTATATTTTTAATCATTATCATATGTGTGACCCATAGCGACACAATAAACTAGTTTAGGTTGAGTCATGTAGTCTCATTGAAATTGGTTTCTTCCTTGTATTTTAGATGCAGTCCTTGAAGAAATCAATCGTCACATTCTTCTCTTCATTTAAGAATTATTCTATGTTATTTCTTGTCATTTTGGGGACAAGACATAGTACTGAGAAAACCTCCCACATCAAGGTCTCTTTCACTTTGTTGACTTAGAAAATTTATTTTATTTGTTATGTACTTTTGTGTACATATGTTATGCACGTTTTTATTTCTAAATATCTATATATTCTAACCTCATGATTTGATAACTTTTTATTTTCTAACCTTGTTGTCTTATGCAAATATTTCCTATCTAATATGTTTGTGCTATAGATCTTCACCCTTGGGGCATGCTTCATTGGTTTGAAGAGCTATCTATTTACTCTACAACATCCTTTTGGAATCATGATGTAATTTATTTTTAGTAGCTTTACTTTAGTGTGCATATTCATGTAGATTGATAAGCCCACTAAAGTGGGGGAAAAATGTAGTAGCAAAAATTGCACACCCTTGCAATTTCACCTACACTCTTTTATCCCCTTTATTGTCCACTCCCTTAGTATTTTTTAGGCTCATCATAGCCCTTGAATCATCCTTTTTCTCTCTTGAGATGCTCAGGGTCCTTGTCAACAACTACCTTTGTGCATCTGTTTTGTGTTAACCTTGTGTATTTATCATTTCCCACCATTTTTTTAGCATGATTTGTTTAGAAACTAGCACCTCGTGCGGACATTTGTTCACCACAATAGTGTCCTATAACATAGCATCCCACAACATTTTATTGTTCAAAGTTTTTTCCTAAGAGTTTTTCCACTTGTCACCTACCCGGTTTAGTGGAGAAGGCTCAGGACGATTTGTAATGACTCTATAGCCTCCTTTTTGCCCCTCTTTTCTCTTTTAAATCTATCTTTTCACTCCACATTCTCTCTCTTGGATTTTTCCTTTCACTCTTGGACATTCTCCTTGGCTATATCTCTCTCTCAAGCTTGCACAACTCTCTAAAGCTCACTACAAAAGTCTCAAAGCTTTCATAACTCTCTTGGATCTCATAGCTAGATCTCTCTCTCTCTCTCTCTCTCTCTCTCTCTCTCTCTGGCTTCCTCAAGCCTTGCAGGTAATTTATCTATTTTTCTTATATCTTTGAGATTCTTGTAATTTATCTATTGGAAGCTTGAGTTTTTTGTTAGTTGTTTGGGTGTTGTCGTTGATGTCAACCCCTTGTATGAAGAGAACTCACGTGTTGGATTATCGATGTTGTTGATGATGTCAAGCCTTGAGTTGTTGGTATTAGTGTCAACACATTGTATTGGTGTTGTCATTAATGTCTTACTTCAGTATAGTTGCAGAGGTTGTTGGTCCCACTTGTGTTGGGGAATATTATTGATGTTGGAGAGCATTGCACTCTTTTTTGGTTTTTTCATCAATGTTTTCATTGATGCATGCAATAAGTAATATTTTTGATGAAGTTGGTTCACTTGGTTTCCAAGTGCTTTTGAGAAAATTTGAATAACAGAGAGTTTAGTGTGATAGAGTGTTGTTCAATTTTTTGCTCCACATTTCTTCATGATTGAAGATATGTCCATGCAGTTTGGAAATGATGATCAAAGGTTTCTAAAGGTGTTATATCCAAAGTTTTAGGTTTCAAATCATTTTGTAGTAGATGTGTTTGACAAAATGTCTGTCTAGTAAAATAGGATGTCTAGGAGAAATGAGATTGATCCACATTTCTCCACAGTGAAGGTTCTTGTCTTGCAAATCTAGGAACATGCTTATGTTAACTATATCTACCTTTCCTTGAAATTTTAGGTACTTTGGTACTCTACAAGGTTGTTTTGTGTGTTCGATGTTTGTGCTAGTGTGTCTAGTTACACAAAATGAAGGTGTTCTTAAGTTTCTGGTGGTTGCAATAGTAGTGGAGAATATCCTGATGATGTGGAATATTTTGAGAAGTTTTAGAATGTTTTTCTGTGGTCCATGAGATTTTTCTACACTTGGATAAGTATGTTTGGAGTCGCTTGTTAGTGTTAGTGTAGGTTTGGCTAACCTAGCATGCTAGCACTAATTATGGTGGATGGTTGTTGTTTGTGGAAGTTTTAAGAATCATTTCAATGTAGATTTGGGTCGCATTTAAGTTTTGGTGTTGTCTGCATTCACTTCCTTATACCTTGTAAGTGTTTTGTGTTGACCTATTTGATGTTGCACGGTTGAGCTACATATGTTTCCTTAAGGCTGGCATAATTGAGATTATTTTAGGTTGAGGATGGTATAAATACAAGGTGAGTTGGTGTGTGGATGAAGTGTAGAGTGTGTGTGAGTCAAATTATGTGAAATTGATCAAGTGTGGTGATTTAAATTTGAGCTCTAACGCCTATGACTCCCAAATGGAGAGAGCAGAAGGTGTCTACATTTTAGTTTGTTGAATGAGTTGTTTGTGCTCTAGTGGAACTATAGCTTTGGAATAAGTGAGATGCATTGTTAGAAATTCAAATTGGTTGTGAGCCACCCATTCTTTGTTCTCCTTCTTCTTCTAGATAGTGAGTCCTAAATTGTAGTTATCCCTTATTTCTTTTGGGCAGTGAGCCCTATGACAATGAGCCTATTGTATCTAGTATTTCTATTACTTTATATTGTGAGTTAATCCTCACTGTCATTTTTCCATTCTTTGGTTTTCCATGTAAATCTAGTGTTCTTATGTGTTTGGATGCATTTCTATTATTGTTTCTCATGTTTACATTCTACTAAGTCATGATAAGGGTTTACGGGCTAATACATATTTGGAAGTTAATGAGGTTTTTAATGTTTTGATTAGGCTTCTATGATCTAGTGTTTTAAATGGATTGACTAGAAATTGAGGAAGTCATATAATAACATGAAAATATACTCATGTGTTTAGATTATTTTAGTAGTGCAACAAATAATTATGTTTTCTATGAATGAATTACATTAAGTTTTATGTCTTGTCCTAAGATAAGGAAGACTCTATGATGTAGCTATAATCCTTAAGAAATACTCACAATAGTGTAGAACCAACAACCTACCCTAAATTACAATATCCTTGTGTATTAGTACATATTTTTTTTTACCAAAATAATGTTGGGTTTACCAACATGATTTAAGGAACTTAATTTTTCCATAAAAATTATTCTGGCAACAAAATCAATCATGAGAGCACCATAAATAACATGATCATAATAAATTTGAATTGATTATAAATATAAATGAATAGGAACTTCTAGAAAATGGTTTTGTGATGCCAAGTATGTCCCCTAAAGACATGATAGTAATTTTCTAAAGAAAGATACCACCTTATGATTTTTTGTTTAATATAAATAAGTTAACAATGTTACAACAAAAAAATAGCTTCTTTTCTCTTATTATTGATTTGATTTGATGAAAGGTCATAGTATTTTATCATGTAAAGATTTGAGATCAAGTTATCACTAGATGTGGAACCTAAGAAATCATATATTTTCAAGATAACATTTCAAAAGTTATGTATGAAACAAATATGATTTTTTTGTTGTACCCTCTAGGGTGAGTGTCATACCAAAAAATCAGGTCTAATAAATATCTTAATAATTCAATGGATAAATTTGTAATAATATTTTAGATGATATTTTGGTATGTTAATAGAATGACAAATATTAAGAGTATATGAGTATATAGTACTGCAATTCCTTAGATAAAATTATTATTGATCATTTTATAGGAGATTCAATACTTAGGACATAGTATGTTAGTTGATAGAACATTAGTCATTGCAGTGAAGAAACACACCATAATAGATTGGATTGTGTTAAATTATGTTGTAGAAATATATAGTATTTTTCATCTTTTGGGATATTGTCAAAGGTTTGTGTTGAGAGGTATCATACATATTGCATAGTATAGTGATATATTATTGATTTAATTTTAGTGTATCCCACTTAACATGCCACTTATGCCATGTGTAATTTATATTATGATGCATGCAAGACAATATACAATGTCATGCAAAATGTGTAAGAGAATCATTAACATTATTAAATGCATAAGATGCAAATATTCTATGATATGTATAAGAAAATGTAAGAGGGAGGTTACATAATGAACTAATTAAAATTTTGACAAACTTATGATGTTTTTAAGAATGGCTCATGCAAATAATTTGAGGTGAGATAATGAGACTAAAATATGTTATGATTGATTTATGACCCAAAATTTAAATCATATTTTTATCACATTGACCATCATAGAGGAAACCATTGAAATTTATGTTTTAGAATTAGATTCCATGTTTAGTCCACAAAATCTTAGTCCATGGTTTTTTAAACCACTCGTAGTTTAGGGTTTCAAGTTCTATAATGAAGGTTTTTGATTGGATGACATAAATGAGATCTATAATTAAGGTTTTAAAATTAAGGTAGCAAGCTAAGGGAACTTGATCTTAGGTGAAACTCCATGTTTAAGTGTACTTGAGTCAAAGTAGTATTAGGATGGATGACCTCCCAATAATTTTTGATGTTTCACTCTTGTGAGCATCACCTAAGTACAATATGTTCTTGTACTAATTGGACCATTTATGTTCATTATAAATAAGTTTGTGTGAATCACTACTCATTAAATATGGGTCAATGAATTTGAATAAAATACTACCAATTAAATCCTAATAAAACATAATAATTTTCTACACCATGAAAATACCTCCTAATTGTCATTGGATGAGCTAAGGATGATTTATAAGTAAAAACACTTATAAATTCATTACAAATAAGTTAGCATGCTAGTTGGTTTTTTATCTTGGATAAAACTCTATAGATAAGTGTGTTTGAGTCAAAGTAGTACTAGGATAGGTGACCTCGAACAAAGTCCCTATGCTTTTCCATTATGAGCATCACCTAGATTTAATGAGGGTTAAGTGGACCAGTCTATTGCACAAATGGTTGTCATTGTACCAAAAGATCAACATGTTAATTCCTGACATAATTACCAAAGTTAATGAATCCAAGAGAGGTAGTTAAGCCATGCCGCAAATCTAAGTGTTGCACTGCACATCACTAGGAGACTAAGGGAAAACACCTTGCAACAATCCCCCCCAACACAAGCGAGGGGTTCAAACCCATGACCTAGGCTCTAATACCAATTGTTGCATAGACGATTGTCATTTCACCAAAAGATCAACCTGTTAATGCCCGATACAACTTCCAAAGTTAATGAATCCATGAGAGGTGGTTAAGCCATGTCACAAACCTAAGCGCTATGCTACATATCACAAGGAGACCAAGGGCACACACCTTGCAACACATTCATGGTCATGAAAAAATATTTCATGTGAACCACTACTCATGAACTATGGGTTAATTAGTTTGACTCAAAAACTACATTATTGAATCCTAATAAAATATTAAAAAAAATAAAATAAAAAAAAGATTGAAATTGTTACATGTAGTTAATTTTATATCTCTACATGAATTTGATCTACCCTACAAAAAAAATTATGTCACACAAGTATTCTACAAACTAGTAAAACCTCAAAATTTAAATCAACAAGGTTTTTGATAGGGATAGACTATTACGAGCTAGAGGATGTATATATTCATTCCTAGCTAATTCACACTTTTTAAATGTAAATTAGACATGAATTTTTCGTTGATAATTTTCCAAAATAATAGCTCTATATCTTTAAATAAGATAAGGTTCTTGTGAAAAAATTGGCAATAATTCTCTATAATGAAGGATTTTGCAAAATACTTTAATACTATGTGAAAATCACTAGGAAGATTTATCAAAAAAATTCATGTGTAAGTGAAATAACCAATATTCTATTATGTTACAAATGTTATACTAGATTCTTATTTTATAGGAAAGAACATGATTCAAATTGAAGAAAAACACTTTGAATGAGTCATCATGTTTGAGTCACTAAGTTAGGAGATTAAGTAAAAATTAACATAAATGTGCTAAAATAGCAAGCTATCTACTTAAGAAAATATCTTTAAAAGATGTCTCTATATGTGACAAGACATGTCTACACTATACATATAACCTAAACAATATTATCCTAAGTTGTATAATAGGATAATAAATTTAACTAATGCATAAATATGATGCACTGAGTTGCTAGCATTCAAGGTCAAGACTATAATAGAAATATCCTAATTACTATAGAACAATCAACCATTTACATTTTCTTTCAATGCTCATTTGATAGGAACCTATGCTTCCTTTGAGACTATAACTATTCTTATCAATAGGCTTAATTATATATGTATGGTTGAATTCACTATTGAACGAGAGGAAAGTGAAACAAAAATTAAACCTAAATCGAAACCCATTGAAAAAAATAATGATATATGTGCATATTTGGCATTTCATTTGGTGATCTTGAACTATCAAATTGAAATTTTAATAAATTGGAAGTCCAATTTGATAGATAAACAAGACCACTAGATGTTTAGATGAAATCATTGAAGAAGAGTTTTCAAACAAAAAATTTATTCATATTACTATTGGTATGGAAAATTTGCTAGTATAGAGATACCTAGAGATACCTACAAATTAGGGAATTCTACAAATGGGCATGCATCCCCATGGTAGAAACAACTAAATACATTATTCTTGATGGAGAACAAGAGGAACCTCACCCTCTACATGAGTTTCTTGAATTTTAATAGTGTGCTACGTATTACAAAAACATGTTTAAAAACTCATGAGAAATTTTAATAACTTGAAAAAAAATCTATCCAAAAAAGAGTTCACATATTTGACACTAGATAATTAAATATCCTTCTTAATGTTGAGATAAAATCTAGTTTGAGACATAAAATTAGAGTAAAATTTAAAAACTTGAGAATATTTGTCTTTAGCTAATAAGATCATCAAATTACAAAATAGAATAAGGATCAAACCATATTGAGTTAAAGAGGGATAAGGAAATGATGCTTCTCATTTTTTCATAATGGAGGGAAAATAATTTGGTGAAACCATTAATGCATTCAACCTAAAAAAAATATTATATGCCAAAAATAAAAGAAAACAGTTCATCTACATTCATTTTTTCCTATCCACCTTTAATAAGAATGAATGGTCCACTTAAAACTCATTACATGTAAGTGATGCTCATAAGGGTGAAGCATAGGTAATTCTTGGAATGTCACCCATCCTAGTATGACTTTGACTCAAACACACTTAACCATGAAGTTTCCCCTGAGACCAATACAACTTAACTTGTTGAACCATTTGTAAAACCTTCAACAAGTTTTGTGCCATATGAAAAATTCATTAAAGAGTCTCTTTAGCTCATCTAGTAACAAGTAGGAGGTATTTTTATAATATATCAAATTACAATATTTTATCATGATTCAATTGTGTACTTTTTTAGTCAAATTGATTGACTGATCTATTTCATGAGTAGTAGTTAACAAAAATCCATCTCTCATTGATATGAAGGGTCCACTTAGCATTCATTACATCTGGTTGATGCTCATAAGGGTGAAGTTTTGAAACTTCTTAGGAGGTCACCCATCCTAGTACTACTCTAACTCTAGTGCACTTAACCATGAAGTTTCCCCTGAGATCAACACCACTTAGGTTATATAAAACCTTCATTGTAGAGCCCCTTTACTCATCCATTAAAAAACATTCCCTTAGAAACCCCTTTACCTTATACAATGAATACTAGGACACACAAGATATTTTCAAATTATATCAAACAGGGTAGCAAGCTAGGTGGTCTTGATCTTTGGGAGAAATTTCATGCTTAAGTTTGTTTGAGTCAAAGTAGTAATAGGATGAGTGACCTCTTGAGAAATCTTGATGCTTCACCCTTCTATACATAATAATAATAAATTATGATAAATCATGAAAATGTACATAAAAACCCTTTAACTTAAAATTGATAGCCATTAACATGGAAAATAATTAATACTTAATTACATTGAGGGACATCCTATAGTGACAACAAGACATGAAACATCACATCATGATCATGCACATAATAACTAAAATACAACCAATATATATTTAAAAAGTAAAACTAATATAGATATCTTAAATACATTTATCTAAAGATACAAAAAATCTAAAATAATTAAAATAATTCTAAAGTAAAATAAAATAGCTTATATGAACATAAAATAAATATAAATTTAAGATATCTATACTATTAATAAACATAAATTTAAAAAGTAACATATACTTATATAAGATTTAATACATTTTTTGACGTAAAAAAATAAATAAAGAATTAATGAATGTTGACTTTTAGAAAGTAAAATTGAAATTTTCATACGAGAAAATAATTTTTTAAATAAAAAATAAAATAAAATAATTCTTAAATAAAAATATAAAATAATTTAAAGTTATTTTTGTAAAATTGTTAAATTTGCTATCACAAATGCTGTGTGGGATGGTGTACCTACATTTGTTCGTTACAAAGAGAATCAATGCTCTCTCATTGGAATTTTTTTTTTAGGAAAAACTACAATATCAAACATACTTAAAAAAATTGTAATCACAAAAAAAATCTTTAAAAAATAATTTAATTTTTTATAATGATATATTACAAACCACCATTATCTAATAGATCATTTACTATAAAAACAATACATAAAGAAATACAAAGAAAAGCAACCACTAGACTACCTACCCTTCATCATTTACTATTAAAAAACCTACCCTTCTACAATGAAATTTTAAAACAATACATAAAGAAATACAAAGAAAAGCATACACTAGACTACCTACCCTTCATCATTTACTATTAAAAAACTTACCCTTCTACAATGAAATTTCTAAATAAAGTAACATTCATAGATTTTTACTTATAAACTAGATATCCCATATTATCCACTATTAAAAAAGGCCATTCTTTTATTTTATTTATTTTTTATATTGAAGAATACAAACAATAAATTATAAGAATGAAGCTACCAAAAATAACTGAAAGTGTACAGCCAGTAGACCAGCCATAAAGCAGGAAAAAACCAGTATTTCAGTCACAAAGAAACAAAATTACTAACATTTGATTATAGTTGAAATTATTATCAGGCTGAAATTTCGTAACTTATTTTTTAATCTGCTGTAGCTGATATCTCATTCTTCTTTGAATAAGACGTGCATCTGCGAGGAAAAACAAAACCACCCTTCCTTTCATTTTTACATCCATTATGTAGATGCTCCCGCTCCCCGACAATTTTTACATCGAGAAATTACGTGGACGCCCCCCACCTCTCCCCCCGGCTCGGGCAGTAAGATTCCCACACCATCCTAAAGATATAATTGACTGATATTCATAAATTTTCGCTTGAATTGATCAAAATGTACTCCAAAACCTAATGAATTAGGACCGACCAAATGACTTGTCCCAGTATGTGCCGAGATTTGATGTTACTTGGTCGGTTGTCTTGTTCGGTGCCGACCAGAGAATAAGCTGCCACAGACGTAGTCGGTACCAATGGAGTTTCAACACGATCTTAAGCTATTACCGCTGTGGATATGAGCATATCCACGTGTGTCCATTCCTTCTCTTACATCTCCGGAGCCACACGCTGACCAACTTTATGGATTCGTGCTGTTCTACAGCTTTAAAATTCTTATTTCCTTGGGGCTTAAGAACATTCTTAGAATAAAACTACATACAACAAATTTAAGTTCAAGACGATTTCAGTGCCAACCACGAGGACCACAAATGAAAACGCCATCATGCCATTCCAAGTTCGCTTTGCAATCAAAATCTGAGTGTCTTTGAACTTCAGTTAAAAGTTGTTTGGGAGCTTAGGTTGTTCTGCACGAGGAATCTTGCAAATCTTATGAGGATGGTTCTTGTAACTGTCGAATAATTGAGTTTTAAAAAATTGAGAAAAAAATCATTCATTACTCGTTTACTTCAAATTTGTCTCTTTAGTTGATATGGATTTATCCAATTTGGATATATTTAAGAGCAAAACAAATTCATAAAGATCACATACAAGAATAAATAATTTGTATTTATTGAATATTTGTTATTCTTGATTGAATATTTAGGAATTAACAATAGTTATTTCGGGTTATCTTGTTCAATATGAAAGAAACAAATAAATAGCTAATTCAAGCTCATATGTCTAGTGGGCTCACTCATCCATATAGGAAAATTAGTAAATGATGGTCACTTCTGACCAATCCTCTATCCAATATGGGATATGAAATTTAGACAATTGTACGGGCTTATAAGGATAGGCAATATTAACAATTAAACATTTGTCAAAGATTTTGACTCATTGGGACCAATCGGGTCTTGAGTCACTAACAAAAATATCATAGTAGTGCCAATATAATATATTTAGAGTTTTTGCAAGTGAATAAGTATCTTGTACACCCTTCCTTAGAATTTCAAGCTACTGACCAAGTACAAGATAAATCCATTCCAAGGGTTCTTTTGAGTATCAATGACAATTATATTTTTTTATTTTTATAACCAATTAAATTCAAAATTTTATCTTAAAAATTGGTCACAAAACCTCACAAATTTTCTCTATATCTGAGTATCATAAACATTTTATTTTTCCTAGATTGCCTACATATCATGTATTTATAGGATCAAGACACTAAAGAACCAAGTCTAGAAAATATGCACTATAGTTAGGTCTAAATCTAACTTTATGCAAGTGTATGAGTGGGTATATAGACTTTTCTAGGTTCAATTTCTCTAGATAGTTCTCAACTAGTTGCCACCCACTCAATTGAAATAGAGATAGAAAGTTAAGTAAAAACCTACATGCAAACATCTAGAAGTGAGTATTGTTGTTCCCTTAGCACACACGCCCCGTTCGGAACGGGGACCCTCTTTTCTTTCGCCTTGTCGGGTCTTTTGGGACTGCCTCGTTTTGCGTGCCCCTCTTTTTTTTGACGTTCCGCATGGTCGATATTGCTCCAAGGTTACATCCTAAAATCGACCGTGCCTCCCTTTTGGTTTTTGCTGCCCTCCGGGGCCTTGTGGGTTCCTTTGGCATTGTTTGGCCCTGGACGGCCCTGGGTCCCTCCGGGCCTGGGCCTCCGGGGTTCCCTTATCGGGCTTCCCCGTGTCGTTCGCCGCCTTTTGCGGCGTTCCCCGGGTGTCTTTCCGCCCTCCGGAGCCCGCCCTACCATCTTCCGTTCGAAAGTCTTCGAGGATTTCCTGGACGGCCCTTGCTCCTTCGGGCCTCGGGCTCCGGAAGTCCGTGTCCGGACTTCCATCCCGGGACTGCCGCCGCCGTTCCCCATATAGCGCGAGGTCTTCGGCGGCAAACTCCCGATGGCCTTCCGCCCTCCGGGCCCCGAGTATCCGGTCGCCGCCATCGCAAAGTCAACGCAAAATCTCGCGGCGACCGGCGTCTCAAGTCCCTCCGGCCTCCGGGCCCTGGTGTCTCATCCGCCGCCGCCGACCTAATTTGAATTCCACCAACCTTTTGGTGTGGTCGTACCTACAATAAATGATCGCATTAATGGCAGATAGGGTATATAATGAATGGTCTGCCAGTTTCATTTTCACTTAGCGAATTGGAGCGAGTTGATAAAGCCAGCATCTGGAGCCCACTGCAATCGGCGTCATCACGATCATCCGTGCTTGCATCGCTCCGTCGATCCACGCTGGATTTCGCACCTGCCCGCTTGGCGTATCCGAGGTAGGCTATTCCTGTTTGCCGTCCTGTGTTTTTCATCATTTTGGGGATTTCGTTAAAATTGAACAAGTAATTAAATTGCATAAAGTTCAAGAACACCCAGTCGCGCCCATAACCCACGTTTTAAAAGTTTGCCGAACCATCCAATATCTGCCGCCGCTGACTCGAGACTTTCCTCAGTCGCGGCTGTTCTTCACCCAGGGCGCTCGGCCGCCCCGAGCCCGATCTTCGCTTTTCGCAGCCGTAATCCGACCGCTGTCATAACCTTGCGGCGGCCGTCGCCATGCGTCCTCCCGTGGGCCGGACTCCGGGGGTCTCCTCGCCGTCGCCGCTGATCAGCGCTGCCTATATCTCTCGATGGCGAACCTCTGTCAGCTCCCCACCCTCTGGGCTCCAGTCTTGTCCTCGCCGCCGCCGTTCATAGTGGTCGAAGATTACGCGACGGCCTTCGCGATGCGCCCTCCCAGCCTCCGGGCCCTGCCACTCTGAATGCCGCCTGGTCCAAATGTAATATCTCATTGTCGGCCATCTTTTTGCCTCCCAGACTCTGGCCCTCAGACTTCCGTTGCCAGACTTCCTAGGCCAGACTTCCGCCCGCTGTTCGCCATCTCCAGCGGCCGCTCCTTAGCTGCCTTCCGGCCTGAAACCTCCGAAGTTCCTTAAATCAATCCAAACCAACTCAAATCCCGAATCTGACTTTGACCCACGTCCTAAATCATGCCGTTCTCCATCTTGGGCCTCTTAAAATACCAAAATTTGGCCGACGGGGGTCTCCGGGAACTTTCGGTCGTGTTTTCCCTCCCTGACAGCATTCCTGCCATGGAAGTCCGGCCCTTCGGGCCTGGATTATCCAAATGCTCTAAAATAAAATCAATATCATCTAAGGATAAAGTTATGATGTATTTGAATAATTATCTAGATGATATGCTCATGATATGGACTAACATTAATGCTGTTGATGTTTTGTGGTGCTGACTTCGCCCTTTGCTTGCAGAATATATGGAATCGACAGCAGGAACTTCAGGGGCCTCCGCCAAAAAGGATAAGGGCAAGAAATCCGGAAGGGCCACTAGGGGAAAAGATGACAAGGATCAGATGAAGTTCCAATTTCAGGGTGAACCGCTCTAGTCAAAGGTCTCGACTGACTGGAGAGAGATCCCATATACCAATATAGGCCAGGTGGACATAGATGAGTTCACCCAGAGGGTCAAGGTCGACCCTAAAACAAAGAATGCCAGGTTGATACGCCAAAGTGGAATCACCAAAGCTACCGGCTTCCCTCTGTCTCTGATAGCACCTGAATTAGTAATGGCTTTCCGAGAAGCCTACCAGACGGATACCAGAACAATCATGGACAAGGAGGGGAATATCCTCGCTGACATGTCTCTGGAAGGAATCACAAAAACCTTCCACATTCCCACATTCCCACATATGCAGACCCCCACGTTGGAGCAGTGTCAGGCGGCATGGGAGGCCAATTCATTGGGCTGCAAGAAGTCAATTAACATTTACTGGCTTAAGGAGAAACGGGGCAGCACTGCAAAGGTTCCCCAAGAGCTATTCCGCAGCAATTTTCAAGAAGATTATCACGACTTGGTGACTATGCTAAGCAGGGTCATGGGCCTCCCAGCAGCTGCCTACTTCCAAGAGTGGATGGCTTACTACATTGAACAAATCATACGAGGCAATGAGGACGTGAAAACTAAGATTTCATTCGCCTGGGGGAGTATCATCAGCAACTGCTTCCACTAGCAGTTTGTAAATGTGAAGAAAAGCTCCAAGTTCTACATGACCTCGTACCTGGTATACTCCTTGGCAGGACAGAGACAATATAGTGGACTATCTATGGCGCCAGATTAGGATCACAAGCGAGGGCTCAAGCCTTTTGACCGATACCCTTAACTACAATACCGCAACTTCAAAATGGAGTACTGCTGGGTCAATGACACCTTCATTGGCCATATTATCAGATTGATAGCCGGAGACTTCGAGAGAAGGGTATTCGACAGCACCCGGGCGCTCCTGAAGGAGTACGCCTTCCTGTTCATCCAATTCCCCAAGTTCACTTACATCCGTGCCCAAGGATTCACTGAACGACCGAACAAGTTGCCAAGAGACCCGAACGACCGGATCATTCTCCTAGAGCTTTCCCGACAGCTCCAACACATTCAGACGGTTTTCGGTAACAAGCACGTAGCAGGGATCCCCTATCCCATGACCCTCGGCCAGGGCCAATATCGATTGCAAACATCTCAATGCGCCGGCAAGTCAGAGAAAGAACTTAAAGAATATAACTTTGAATGGTACACGGCTCACCCATGAATGGACCCACACGGCCATGTCAGGAAGGCGCTAGGGCCGGCATACGCCCACAAGTACCATGTCAAAGATTTCTGGGCAGATTGTAAAGATGATAAGGAGGTCCGCGTGAGACACTACATGCGAATGACAGTACAGTTTTTGAGGAGGGTGCAGCTATTTTTGGTGCCTGATAAGCTTGAGGAGTATGAGTCCACCCTTGTGCACCCGAGGTACCCTGCGGTTGCCGACTTGGCAATCCCGTCCATCGACTGGGACGAGCAAGAGGTCGAGGACCTAGATACTATCACGCAACCAATTATAGCTCGCATGAAGGAGTGGGTCGACGGGCAGGTGGCACAACTGAAACAACAGGGGGTGGCTTTAACATACGAAGCACTCAAAAGCGAGCCAAGCACCACGGAGGACGTTTCCGCCTCCCCATAAGCTGGTGAGACTTCCAAGTCTCCCCCCATCACCAGGTCCCAAAAAAGGAAGGAAGCAGAAACAGCACAGTCTATGGACCCCAAAGAACAAGCAACGAAGGACACGAGAGGCTCATCTCCCAAGCAGCTCAAGAGGACCGTGATCACAACAGAGGCGCAGCCTCCCTTACTTCTTCCTCCCCCGACGGGTGTGTTGCCCACCTCTTAGGCCGCAATTGCCTCATCTCCACAGGCGGTGAAAAATTCTGTTCACCTTTCCTCTTCGCCCCCGGCCGGGTCAATAATCAATATCGACTCTTCCTCTAGCATGACCACTTCCCCTTCCTCTGCTGCTGCCATGTCACCCATTACGTCCCTCCCACTGGCAACAATACCATCGCCTGTCCCCCTTTCCACCATACTGGAGGCTATTACCCGACACCTGCAGAGTCTCCCCCCCAAGCTCTCACAAGTCCTAATGGACCCTGTTCTCCAGGCGGCCCTTGCCCAAGCCCTCGCAACAGCTCAGCCTTCGCAACCGCCAACAGGTCCACCGGCCATGGAGGCCACAATACAGATTTCCAAAGAGTTGGAGGAGCTGGAATAGGAGGCTTCAAAGCCTATCGAGGATGAGGCTAATGATTACTATGAGAAACCCGAATACGAGCACATAACCATTGACAAGGTGGCCTACGAGGGAGAAGAGACGGGCTCTTCCGAGGGAAGGGATGGAGAAGATGGCTCGGGTGCCAAGGAAATTATTCAAGTTTTTGATGATGACGTTGAACAAAAATTGGCTCAGCAGCCAAAGGATGTTGGGGAGGAGGCAGAGTAGTCGCCACGTGGTAAAGAGGGACAGCCGCAAGAAGAGCAACCTAAAGAGGATGTCACTGAGGCTGAGACCCACATTATGAAGGGCCCTGAGGCCGAGGCTGTTGAAGAAAAGAAAGAAGAGGAGGCAACGAAAGAACAAGATCCCACATAGATATTGACCACCAAGGTACCCATTAAGCACCTCGTGTTTTATCAGGACTCTGACGAGGAGGAGGATGCTGCCAAGGAAAATGAAGAGCTTCAAAAGGAAAAGGAGGCAGAAGTCTTGCCTCTAACTGAAGAGGGTGAAGGCAGCCATGATGCACCCAAGGACAAGTCTGCCATGCCCGACTGGTTGGAAAAATAGCTTGAAAAGACTACTCCTGTTCTGAGCGACCCGAGGTCGAGATTGGAAGCCATCCTGGCTCGATCCCTAACCACAACTAAGAAGGAGAAGAATTCTAAGGTCCGTTCCAAGATAACCATAGATGCTTCTGTCCCGGACAGCATAAGTAGCAACACCAACTGTTGACCAGGCCGGAGTTAGCTACAATATCTCTACAATTGACCTAGGGACGACAACCAGGGAACAGAAGGTCGAGCAGCTCGAAGAGTCGGTGGCCATGGTGGTGCATCTAATTAAACAGGACAAGGTCACCAAGGACGAGCTAAAGGCACAGGTTGTTGCCCTAACTGACTACATCCAGTAGTGGTCTTCAATAGACGACCTCCCCACTACCTCTATAGCTGCGCCACAACTACTCTCCAAGGAACAGATAGATAAGCTGGAGAGGAGGAAGAACTTGGAGAGGACCACTGAGGATTGGTTCTAGCAGGTCATAAGCATTGGAAACGTAGGGATCGGCTTGGCTGTGCAAATAGCCAACAGGTTCCTGAGCCTGATCCAATCCCTGGAAGGCACAAAGAAACTCTACGCCGGCTTCCCTGCGATCTATGACTCTACCTTCCCAAGGGTTGAGGCCATCCTTCAAATGCCAGAAAGTAGGTGGGAAGAAAAGCTAGAGCTAAAGAAGGAAGATCACTGGTTGGTGGACGTATGGCGCAGAGACCTCATCAACCAAAAGGAGAGGATGGAATAGATCCAGAGCAAGGTGGATCCAGATATCGCATGGATCAAAGAAATCTGGGCAGAATGCGCCGAGTACCTTAAGCTGATAATGGGCCATGATATGCCCATAGTGCAATTGGATGCAGAAATGGTCAGGCCATACTTTGAGGAAAAGATGAAGGATGAGACAACCGGAGATATCACAATGGACTTCCTGAGTTTTGCTGCCCATGCCTTCGATCGATCAGAGCTGTTCAGGGATCAAGGCTCTAAGTATGATGAAGACTGGAGGCGGCTGGAGGAGAATACCAAGGAATGGAGTTATCAGGCGTTGAGATGCGAAGTCCTCGAGATCGACAAGCTCCAGGCCGTCATCCTCAAGTACATTGAACATGCAACCTCTGAGGAGCGAGAAGACAGCCCAACCAAGGAAAAAGACCTCCTAGAAGAGTAGCTACAGCCAAGAAAACAACAATTAGCTACAGGATGAAAAAGTAATAGTGTCATCCACTAGATGACGAAATAGGGAAAAGACAAAAGATGTTTTTAAATTGTAAATCTATTTGGGGGTAGGTGAAACCCTATTTTGTAATGAATCTTGGCCACACAATGGAAATGAATCTTGGCCATTCATTTGACTTTTGGAAAACTATAAATAGAGCACTCCCCTCATTTGCAAAAGGGAGAGTTGAGTTGTTGTAAAGACATGCTGCAGAAATTTATAAGAAATAGCATTGATTTGGTGCATTTCCTTATTTTCTCTCATGTCATTTGATTCACTTCTCCAATATTAGATGTTTAGCTTAGATCTCTTTGCTATTTAGTTAGCTGTTTATTGTATTTGGGTAAATCTTAGGAATGCTGTTTAGTGTTTATAAAAATTCCTGCACTGTTGATGATCCCTTAGTCCATACTTTTTGCTATTTTCCGAAGGTAGATAGCTATGCAAAGTTAGCCTGGACTTGATTAAAGCTGCCCCAAACACTTATCTTTAGTTCATACATATATGTGGTGGATGAAGGATAAAAATCTGCAGCCCTTAAAAGATAGCACAATTTTCATGATACTGTTAAATCCCTGGTTAAGTGGGATATTGTTTTAAGGAATTGTCCATTGCAGGAACTCCATTGTCACTATTCATTGTAAGTTTCAGACTTAGGAACTTTCCTTCCTCTTCACTCTTTTTCACCTTTTTTAGAAACTGAACAATACCAAGGTTCATTGCACATTATAAAGCCAAATCTAATAACCAGATGGATTTTGAGACTACTGTTTGAACCTACAGCCAACACATAACTGCTTTCATGCTAAAAACTCCTTTTCGAGGATCCAACTTCATGCTTCCCATCCACACTTTGTATTTCTGTAAGGCCGCCTTGTGATTCCAGTAAATCACATCAAACTACTGAGGTATCTAAGTGTCATTATGACTTGACATCCGATAGACCTTGGGATAGTGTTCTGCAATTCAATTGTGAGAAATTGTCTTTCAAGAGAGGTAGTGCGCTTATGCACTTCCTGTGTTGAGAAGTGCATAAAAACACCATCAACAGAACTGGCGCTAGAAGGAGGGCCACGATCAAAATACTAAGCTACAGGATAAAGCGAAGCTGGATCGGATCGGATCATTCTCCCCGGAGAGATTTTAAAGGATTCTACGATCAGCACCAAATAAGGGAGAATTTGAAGAATTGTAGCCTCCCACGAGGGCAAAACGAGCACAGGGAAGCAGCTCCGCCTATTCCTCTTCCTCTACTCCATCTGCCTCTATTTCACCCCCACCTCCATTTGGCTGGCCTTCATCTTCCGCCCAACCATCTCAAACAACATTTGCACATCTTCCCTCTGGTAGCCAGGGGTTCGTTCCTCTCCCAGCCCTTTCAGCCCAAGGTGCAGTCTAGACAGCCATAGCTCAAGAGCAGCCCCACATTGTGGTTGTATTGCCAATACAGCCCCAAATCCCTGTTCTCCAACAGCAGGTGCCACCTCCGCCTCCTCCCATGGCTTAGCTTGCGCATAACCCTTCGCCGATACACTTTGTTGTTTACAATGACATGCCCAAGAATCTGGAGGGCTTTTGTTCAAAATTCCATCTGCGAGACATGCAAAGAACAGCTGAAGAGCATATCAAGATATTCGAAACGACGATTACCGAAATGTAGGTGGATCACGAGGATGTGGTGTCACCTTTTTTTGCATTCGTTGGGAGAAGAGGCCTTCTACTGGTACATCAATCTGCCGAGGGGATCCATCACCTCATGGAACCTGATGAAGAATGCCTTTCTACAGAAATACAAGATCCCTGTCAACCCCGCGGACCTCTATCAACAGTTCATGTCCATCAAAAGGGAGGTCAACGAACCTATTGACTCTTTCAATGATTGCTTCCATCGGGCTCACATGAGGCTTCAGGATCCGTACGTCCATAATGATGCGGCCGCTCTACCAGTCTACTACGCGGCCTTGGACAACCTCGCGTCGGCCTTGGTGAAGAGGATGCGCCCACCGCCCTCGACCCTACTGGCCGCCTATGCGAAAGCTGTTGTTGCAAGTGGGGACTTGGGATAAAATATCTCCGGCCCACTGCCCTCTTTGGGGCCTGTCGCTCACCCAATGCAAATTCAGGGGCTTAATCAGGCGTTTGCTCACCAAACTCCTCTCATGAACCAGGTGCCATAATTGCCTATGGTGCCGCATCTGGGGCAGCCATTGAATTATGCGCCTCCCGCGACGTCTTATTTGCAGCCCCAGCAGCAGTACAACTATTCTCAGTTGGCTCCGCAACAGCAAGCATATTCTCAACAGCCCTAGATGCCATTGTACTTGTCAGGATCGGACTTTCCTCCAGCCTATCAAAATCAACCGGCAGCCCCGCTCGCTTTTCTCCAAAATCCGGCCCCGTCGCCTTGAGGTGCGGCCGAGAAGGACAAGCTAGAGGAGCTGACCGAAATGATTAAGAAGATGTCCATGGAGATGACGCATCTAAAAAACCAGAATAATCAGCTGTAGGCCTCCCAACGCAACTTCTAGGCCAATCTCAACAGGGACAGTCGAGAGTCTCGGGACAATAGAGATAACAGAGATAATCGTGAAGTGGGCACCTCCTCAAGACAAAATTATGAGAGGGGGCAGAACTCCAGTCAAAATACAGAAAGGAGGCCTTCTTAGAGGCAAAATCGCACATGGAACACCAGGCCCAACAACGGTGGTGTCCCCACGCCATTTGATCAACCGTCGAGCAACGATAAAACATCCAGCGGTGTGTATCTAACCGAAGCAGCTCTGTCTGGATGGTGCCGACTTCACAAAACTAGCAGGCATTCTGAGTTGGACTGTCCTAAGTTCCAAACAGCTACTAAAATTTTCCAAGTGGAGGTACAAAATGTCGTCGACAATGCCAACTGCTGGGACATCGTCCCATCAAAGCCATACGATTCCTCATGTCTGGTGGTCAATCAGGCACCATTTCCGCAAGGCAATCGCAACGAACCCAAAGCGGAGCCCGCCCCTATCGAAGATGAGAAAGTGCAAGAGGTAAGTAATGAATCAGCTTTAGCTCAGCTTTTTGATTCAGTCGATAACGGTCTAGTGGATGAAGAAGAGCCATTTGTGGATGAGGTCCACATGTTCCATCAACGGTCGAGTCCCTATTTCCTTAGGAATAGACAAGTCGGCGGACCCTTCACAACTTCTACCCCACCAAACAATCTCGCCACTCTACCTGATCCAAATGCCAGTAACAACCCTGGGCTACCCCGCATACCTACCTAGTACCTTAACAAAAATCAATCTCAAAACTAACCACAAAGTCAACCTTAGAGCCAACCCCAAAATCTGCCTGGGCAAACCAAGATTCAAACCCCTAGTTCTCCCATAGGCCAAGCTTTTAGCTCCGAAATCGAGCAGATGGGTGAATATGTGGCGAAACAGTTCAAGAAGGTCAAAATTAGTTTGTCGGCCTTCGAATTACTCAAGGTTCCTGCCGTAAGGCACGCCTTCTTTAGGGTTCTGAATGGGACTCCCTCATCTAGCACAACGCAAGAGACCCCAGCCAAGAGGGTAACCTTTGAGGAGCCTAGGAAAAAATAGGAGATGCAGGACAATACCGAAAGAAGGAACAATATGCCCATGAATCAGTCGACAAGTAGATACATTGAAAAGGAGCCAGAAAAGGCTAGTAGATAGCCTCCCAAGGACCAACAATTTAAACAAACCAAGGATATAGGCAGTGATAGGAACAAAGGCCAAATAGCTCAAATGGACACACCCGTGGGCATCCTCCAAGGGAGGCCAGAAACTCCCTCGTTCCTAACTACTATTAGGGTCTTTGGGAAGAACTTGCACAACTGCCTGCTCGATTTAGGCGCGTCTGCCAACGTCATGCCCTTAGCCATATGTAAAGCTCTTGGTATCACCCCCACGCCTTCAAAGAGAAAGGTCACCCAATAAGAAAAAACAGAGATTAACATTGTGGGCGAAATAAATCGCATCCCCATGGACCCCCGGATACAACAGGTTGTTGATATCAAAGTGGCAGATATTCCTGATGCTTATAGAATCATTCTGGGGTGAGAGTTCACCAAGGCGCTAAACGGATACACCGCCACAGACCTTTCTCACATGTGGTTGTCATGGAAAGGGCTGCCAAATCAGATCCGTATTGACCGTGAACCCCGCATGAAGTATATGATCATGAAATACAATAATCTTAGCGAGGTGTTGTTCGCTAAGATCGACTTGGGGAATTATCGCCCTTTTGCTTGCCAAAATGAGTTTGAGCTTCAGGAAGAACGTGCAGATGAAGTATTGCTGGTATTGTGTAGTCCCTCGGTGGGCTCCGCACAAGTGCCCCCAGATGCAGGAATGTTGATGGAAGCTGATGATGAGCCGGATAGAAATGACGACTGGGGATTGCTCGATGGATTTCCAAGGCCTCTTATTGCCGAACTGGTGTAGGGTCCACAATGCTGCTCACTCTGAATTTGACTGTTGCTTGTGCCAAGCAGCAGTTGAGCATGTTAAGAGGGTCGCCGCTCCGCCGACAAGAATACCAAAGGAGGCGCCAGCAGAACCGCCTATTGATCATTGCCTTGAACCTGAAAACCCCCCTAAGATCACAAGGCCCGTCGTCGAGGCGAAAGAGAATGAAGGCTCAATCAAACCCGAAGATAAGGAATCCTCCTTATGCTGGATGCTCTGGTTTGATGGATCGAAGTCAAAGCAAGGAGCTGGAGCAGGGATTGAACTCATCAGTCCAATGGGTAAGACATTTCTCGCTGCCCATCGATTACAGTTTTATTGCACCAATAATGTAGCAGAATATGAGGCCTTAGTCCTTGGCCTTCTTATGGCCTTGAAGAAAAATGTGAAAGTGCTACAAGTCTTTGAAAATTCTGCACTTGTAGTTAAACAGGTCAGAAAATTGTACTCCTGTCATAATCGGAGACTCACCAATTATAGACACATGGTTTGGGATCTCCTCGAGGGCCTAGATGCGTTCAATATACAATTGATCCCTCATGCTCAGTATCGCACAGCTGATGCCTTTGCTCAAGCAGCCAACACTCTACAACCCCTCTCTTTGTCTGGGCTCAAGAAGTTCACTGTTGAGCTAACATCCACGCCATCAGTCCCAGATAATGTTACTCACCTACAGGTCTTCAATGATGATAAGCATATCCTCTAGTTCATCACAAGTTCTGACGTCTTTGCAGCCCAAATAATTGATGAAGCTGATCCACAGGAGGCTGAATTGGACATAGAGGGGGTTATAATTCTTAAAACCAATATGATCCCCAGAGGTATGGTTCAGTTGGAGCATGTATTCGACCTAGATCAGATTAGGGATTAGGATCAGCAAACAAAAAAGGAGGCTATAAGCAACCAGTGCAACGCTCACAACCTGGGAACGGCCGAGGATACCAAGAATGTTTTTGTTGGAAAGGTATGCACGCCCGAAGAAAAGAAGGGAATCACGGATGCTTTTCGTAGATATCCTGACGTGGTGGCATGGAGTTACAAAAATTTGAAAATGTACGACACCTCTGTCATCACGCACACCATCCCTCTGAAGACTGAAGTAAGGCCATTCCGTCAGCGGCAGCGCCCTATCAATGCCTTGTTAGAAGCTATTGTTTACAAGGAGGTGCAGAAATTACTTTCAGCAAGAATCATCTTCCCAGTCAGGCACTCCACATGGGTGGCTAATTTGGTCCTGGTCAGGAAAAAGAATGGAGAGATCAGATTATGCGTGGATTTCCACAATCTCAATTGCGCCTTAGAGAAGGACAACTATCTGGTGCGTTCACTAGATGAGGTGCTACAAGTCATCAACGGCTCCGAGATGATGTCGTTCCTCGATGGATACTCCAGGTATAATCAAGTAATGGTACAATACAAGGATTGCCACAAGACTACGTTCACCACTAAGTGGGGGACGTTTGCGTACAGAAGAATGTCGTTCGGACTCATCAACGCCGACGCAACTTTCCAACGCGCCATGGATATCGCTTTCAAGGACCTGATTGGCAAATGTATAATCATCTATATGGATGATTTGACCGTATTCTCCAAGAAGCGAGGTGATCACGTCTCCGACCTATGAAAAGTATTTCAGAGATGTCGAGAATTCAGGGTTTCTCTCAACCCCAAGAAGTGCATTTTTGGAGTGACCGAAGGTAGATTACTCGGGCACATCATATCCGAGCAGGGAATCTCCATTGATCCTGAACGGATTGAGTCGTTACTCAAGATTCAGCCCCCAGGCAGCAAGAAGGAATTAAAGTCTTTCTTTGGAAAGATCAATTTTGTCCAGAAATTCATCACGGGTTTCGCAAAAATCGTCAAACCTCTCAATGCCATGCTTAAACAGGAAGCCAAAGTTGAGTGGATGCCAGATGCCAAACAATCCTTCGAGGAAATCAAACGAGCCATCGCTGAGGCGCCTGTGTTAGTCAGTCTGGATTATCTAAAGCCATTCTATATCTACTTATTTGCTTCAGAGCACTCCTGTGCTAGCATGTTAATCCAAAAGGATGATGAAGGAAATGAGCATCCGATCACCTTCATGAGTGCCCCCCTCAAAGATGCTGAATTGCGTTACCACAACATAGAAAAGCAGGCATACACTCTCGTTAGGGGAGTAAAGAAATTTAGACACTACATTCTACGCAACAAGGTGTTCGCCATCGTCCCCGACCCAGCAGTCAAAACACTACTCATGCAAAACGAGTTGGGCAAACGGAGGGCTAAGTGGGTCACCCTGCTCCAAGAATATGATATGGAGATCCAACCAATGAAATTGGTAAGAGGGCAGGTACTCACCCGTACAATGGCCGAGACCGCAGCACAGGCCAGCCCTGAACTCACGGTACAGCAATATCAGATTGAAGATGTCTCCCCGGGAGAATGGTACCAAGATGTCATTTATTATTTGCTGAATCATAAGTGCCCGCCGCATCTGCAAGGAGTCTAGAAGAGGGCCCTAAGATTGAAAAGTAATGGCTATATGTTACAGGGGTCCATTCTCTATAAGAAGAATCACGAGGGCATTTATCTAAGATGCCTTGGCAAGGAGGAAGCAGAACGCGTTCTCAAGGAGTTTCACAATAAATTTGGTATGGGCTATGGCTCGGGCTCTTCTACAGCACACCAAATATTAAGAGCGGGGTATTATTGGCCAACCGTCTTCAAGGATGCCCATTGCCATGTTCGTTCCTATCATACGTGCCAGACCGCTGCCACCAGGGAGAGGAATGCTACTGTCCCACTGCTTCCCGTGCTGGAGGTAAGGCCTTTTGCACAGTGGGGTCTCGACTTCATCGGTCCGGCAAGCCCTCCATCGTCTGCAGGACACAGGTACATTCTGACCGCTACTGATTATTGTACTAGATGGACAAAAGCAATAGTTTGTAAGCATTGTACAACTAAAGTAGTTACTGATTTCTTAGAAAGTTTCATTTTAAATCGCTTTGGTTGTCTGTATGCTTTGGTATGTGATAATGGACCTGCCTTCGCTTCATTAAAATTTGCTAGCTGGACGTTTGACTATGGGATTGCCCTCAAATTCTCATCTAATTACTACCTTCAGGGCAATGGCCTTGCTGAATCCACGAATAAGAATTTGATTACTATGATCAAGAAGCTGTTAGATAGGAACCCCAAGGACTGGCACACCCAGCTCCGTTTTGCCCTTTGAGCTGATCGCACCCGCCATAAGGCTGCCCTTGGTGATTCTCCGTTCCACCTTGTCTATGGCCTTGAGCCTATATTCCCCATCCACCTGAAGATTCATACTCTTTAGTTCATCAATGATTTTTATGAAGGTGGAGATCGTAGGGAAGCTCATTTAGTTGAACTTTTATATTTAGAGGAAGTTTGAAACCGCTCAATAGAAAATTTCGCCAAACATCAGGGTGTAGTTAAGAGATGGTTCGACCGCCGAGTCAAAATCAAGGCCTTTAGGATTGTAGATTTGGTCCTATATTAGGACAAGGCCCATGAAAAGAAAGGGGGACACAACAAATTCGACAAGCTCTGGCTTGGCCCCTTTCAAATAGCTGAGATTTTGGGAGATAATGCCTTCCGCCTAAATAACTTAACCAGTGAAAACGTCTTGTTGCCAGTCAACAAGCAGTACCTGAAGCATTACTTCCAAGCTTGAGCTCCTTCGAGCTCTTTTTTGTAAATACCGGTACATAGGTTAGAGTAGTTGCTTTCTTGCTTGTTTGCGTTGTTCGCGTAGCTTTTTGCTTTCTCCCTCTCGACAGTTTTTGTTTCGAAGGTTGTTTCCTACTCCTTTGTGGTGGCCGTGCTTGCCTGACAAGCGGTTCACTTTGCTGACTCTTCTTCATGTTCTTTAGCTAAACATTCACTCTAAACTATTGGTCTTTGTAAAGCTATCCGCGAATGATTTCCCTATCTGAATTCTACTCAGAACTTGACCCTTCGCCAGATCTTCTTACCCACATCTCAGATCTTGCACAAATTACATAATAATAAATTTTGAAGGACCGTGCTATGGTTGTCACGACACCCAAGTGAGTGAAAAATCTTAAGTCTACTCCAGTGACCACTGCAGTCTCAAACCCATTGTAGGCTTCAATGCTTACCTGGTCGAGCTAAATGGTAAAAGAGAAGTGAAATATCAAAGCAAAAAGGAAGAGAAGAAACTCTGAAAAAAGAAAATAAAAGACCGTATGGGCGTTCAGATAACTCTACCAGGGCTATGGACGCCCAGCTGGTAGTAGAGCAATATCCATGAGATTGTAGCAACAACTCCGCCGGGGCTATGGACGCCTGACTGGCAGCGAGGCAATGTCCAGGTTACTTTTGGTGTTAGGCAACTTATGTAGCTCACTTGGTTAAAGTAATAACCCTAGTTACTATCCCTAGGAAATGAATGAACTCACTTCACACACACTTTCGAGATGTCATGTAAGCTGACCCAATTAAGGATCTTGTTCTCCCGGGTTCATCCTCGGAAGCCGCTCCTGGTTTGCGAAACTAGAGATTCTGGGTCCTGAATAAATATTTATCCCTAGAACGCTTCGGAGCGTTCTCTAGCGGAGTCGCCATTTGTTGTGCCCTTAGCACACACACCCCGTTCAGAACGGGGACCCTCTTTTCTTTCGCCTTGTCGGGTCTTTTGGGGCCGCCTTGTTTTGCGTGCCCCTCTTTTTTTTGACATTTTGCATGGTCACTATTACTCCAAGGTTACATCCTAAAATCGACCATGCCTCCTTTTTGGTTTTTGCTGCCCTCCGGGGCCTCGTGGGTTCCTTTGGCATTGTTTGGCCCTGGACGGCCCTGGGTCCCTCCGGGCCCTGGCCTCTAGGGTTCCCTTATCGGGCTTGCCCCTGTCGTTCACCGCCCTTTGCGGCATTCCCCGGGCATCTTTCCACCCTCTGGAGCCCGCCCTTCCATCTTCCATTCGAAATTCTTCGTGGATTTCCCAGACGGCCCCTGCTCCTTCGGGCCCCGGGCTCCAGAAGTCCATGTCCAGACTTCCGTACCGGGACTACCGCCGCCGTTCCCCATATAGCGCGAGGTCTTCAGCGGCAAACTCCCGACGGCCTTCCGCCCTCCAGGCCCTGAGCATCCAGTCGCCGCCGTCGCATAGTCAACGCAAAATCTCACGGCAGCCGGCGTCTCACGTCCCTCCAGCCTCTGGGCCCCGGTGTCTCATCCGCCGCCGCTGACCTAATTTGAATTCCACCAACCTTTTGGCACGGTCGTACCTACAATAAATGATCGCATTAATGGCAGATAGGGTATATAATGAATGGTCCGCCAGTTTCATTTTCACTTAGCGAATTGGAGCAAGTTGATAAAGCCAACATTTAGAGCCCACTGCAATCGGCGTCGTCATGATCATCCGTGCTTGCATCGCTCTGTCGATCCCCGCTGGATTCTTCATTTTGGGGATTTCGTTAAAATTGAACAAGTAATTAAATTGCATAAAGTTCAAGAACACCCAGTCGCGCCCACAACCCACGTTTTAAAAGTTTGCCGAACCATCGCAATATCCACCACCGCCGACTCGGGACTTTCCTCGGTCGCGGCTGTTCTTCACCCAGGGCGCTCGGCCGCCCCAGGCCTGATCTTCGCTTTTCGCCGCCATAATCCAACCGCTGTCATAACCTCGCGGCGGCCATCGCCGTGCGTCCTCCCGTGGGCCAGACTCCGGGGGTCTCCTCGCCGTCGCCGCTGATCAGCGCTGCCTATATCTCTCGACGGCCAACCTCCGTCGGCTCCCCGCCCTTCGGGCTACGGTCTTGTCCTCGCCGCCACCGTTCAAAGTGGTTGAAGATTACGCGGTGGCCTTCACGACGCGCCCTCTTGGCCTCCGGGCCCCGCCACTCCGAATGCCACCTGGTCCAAATGTAATATCTCATTGTCAGCTGTCTTTTTGCCTCTCGAACTCTGGCCCTCAGACTTCCGCTACCGGACTTCCTAGGCCAGACTTCCGCCTGCTGTTCGCCGTCTCCAACGGCCACCCCTTAGCTGCCTTCCGGCCTGAAACCTCTGAAGTTCCTTAAATCAATCCAAACCGACTCAAATCCCGAATTTGACTTCGACCCACATCCTAAATCATGCCGTTCTCCATCTTGGGCCTCTTAAAATACCAAAATTTGGCCGACAGGGGTCTCGGGGAACTTTCAGTCGTGTTTTCCCTCCCTGACAGCATTCCTGCCAGGGAAGTCTGCCCTCCAGGCCCGGATTATCCAAATGCTCTAAAATGAAATCGATATCATCTAAGGATAAAGTTATGATGTATTTGAATAATTATCTAGATGATATGCTCATGATATGGACTAACATTAACGCTGTTGATGTTTTGTGGTGCTGACTTTGCCCTTTGCTTGCAGAATATATGGAATCGGCAGCAGGAACTTCAGGGGCCTCCGCCGAAAAGGATAAGGGCAAGAAATCCAGAAGGGCCGCTAGGGGAAAAGACGACAAGGATCAGATGAAGTTCCAATTTCAGGGTGAACCGCTCCAGTCAAAGGTCTCGACTGACTGGAGAGAGATCTCATATACCAATATAGGCTAGGTGGACATAGATGAGTTCACCCAGAGGGTCAAGGTCGACCCTAAAACAAAGAATGCCAGGTTGATACGCCAAAGTGGAATCGCCAAAGCTGTCAGCTTCCCTCCATCTCTGATAGCACCTGAATTAGTAATAGCTTGCCGAGAAGCCTACCATACGGATACCAGAACAATCATGGCCAAGGAGGGGAATATCCTCGCCGACATGTCTCCGGAAGGAATCACAAAAACCTTCCACATTGCCACATTCCCACATATGCAGATCCCCACGTTGGAGCAGTGTTAGGCGGCATGGGAGGCCAATCCATTGGGCTGCAAGAAGTCAATTAACATTTACTGGCTTAAGGAGAAATAGGGCAGCGCTGCAAAGGTTCCCCAAGAGCTGTTTCGCAGCGATTTTCAAGAAGATTATCACTACTTGGTGACTATGCTAAGCAGGGTCATGGGCCTCCTAGCAGCCGCCTACTTCCAAGAGTGGATGGCTTACTACATTGAACAAATCATACGAGGCAATGAGGATGTGAAAACTAAGATCTCATTCGACTGGGGGAGTATCATTAGCAACTGCTTCCACGAGCAGTTTGTAAATGTCAAGAAAAGCTCCAAGTTCTACATGACCTCGTACCTGGTATACTCCTTGGCAGGACAGAGACAATATAGTGGACTATCTATAGCGTCAGATCAGGATCACAAGTGAGGGCTCAAGCCTTTTGACCGATACCCTCAACTACAATACTGCAACTTCAAAAAAGACTATTGTCGGGTCAATGATGCCTTCATTGGCCATATTATCAGATTGATAGCCAAAGACTTCGAGAGAAGGGTATCCCACAGCGCCCGGGCGCTCCTGAAGGAGTACACCTTCCTATTCATCCAATTCCCCAAGTTCACTTACATCCGTGCCTAAGGATTCACTGAACGGTCGAACAAGTTGCCGAGATACCTGAACGACCGGATCATTCTCCTAGAGCTTTCCCGGTAGCTCCAACACATTCAGACGGTTTTCGGCAACAAGCACGTAGCAGGGATCCCCTATCCCATGACACTCGGCCAGGGCCAGTATCGATTGCAGACATCTCAAAGCACCGGCAACTCAGAAAAAGAACTTAAAGAATATAACTTTGAATGGTACACGGCTCACCCATGAATGGACCCACACGGCCATGTCAGAAAGGCGCTAGGGCCGGCATACACCCACAAGTACCATGTCAAAGATTTTTGGGCAGATTGTAAAGATGATAAGGAGGTCCGCATGAGACACTACATACGAATGACAGTACAGTTTTGAGGAGGGTGCAGCTGTTTCTGGTGCCTGATCAGCTTGAGGAGGATGAGTCCACCCTTGTGCACCCGAGGTACCCTGCGGTTGCCGACTTGGCAATCCCCTCCATCGACTGGGACGAGCAAGAGGTCGAGGACCTGGATACTATCACGCAGCCAGTTATAGCTCGCACAAAAGAGTGGGTCGATGGGCAAGTGGCACAACTGAAACAACAGGGGGTGGCTTTAACATACGAAGCGCTCAAAAGCGAGCCAAGCACCACGGAGGACGTTTCTGCCTCCCCATCAGCTGGTGAGACTTCCAAGTCTCCCCCATCACCAGGTCCCAAAAAAGGAAGGAAGCAGAAACAGCACAGTCTATGGACCCCAAAGAACAAGCAACGAAGGACATGGGAGGCTCATCTCCCAAGAAGCTCAAGAGGACCATGATCATAACAGAGGCACAACCTCCCTTGCTTCTTCCTCCCTCGACCGGTGTGCTGCCCACCTCTCAAGCCGCAATTGCCTCATCTCCACAGGTGGTGGACATTTCTGTTCACCTTACCTCTTCATCCCCGACCAGGTCAATAATCAATATCGACTCTTCCTCTAGCATGACCACTTCCCCTTCCTCTCTGCTGCCATGTCACCCATTACGTCCCTCCCACTGGCAACAATACCATTGCCTATCCCCCTTTCCACCATACTGGAGGCTATTACCCGGAACTTGCAGAGTTTCCCCCCCGAGCTCTCACAAGTCCTAATGGACCCTGTTCTCCAGGTGGCCCTTGACCAAGCCCTCGTAATAGCTCAACCTTCACAACCGCCAACAGGTCCACTGGCCATGGAGGCCACAATGCAGATTTCCAAAGAGTTGGAGGAGCTGGAACAGAAGGCTTCGAAGCCTATCGAGAAAGAGGTCGATGATTACTATGAGCAACCCGAATATGAGCACAAAACCATTGACAAGGTGGCCTACGAGGGAGAAGAGATGGGCTCTTCTGAGGGCGGGGATGGAGAAGATGGCTCGAGTGCCAAGGAAATTATTCGGGTTTTTGATGATGACGTTGAACAAGAATTGGCTCAGCAGCCAAAGGATGTTGGGGAGGAGGCAGAGTAGTCGCCACATGGTAAAGAGGGACAGCCGCAAGAAGAGCAACCTAAAAAGGATGTCACTGAGGCTGAGACCCACATTATGAAGGGCCCTAAGGCTGAGGCTGTTGAAGAAAAGAAAGAAGAGGAGGCAACGAAAGAACAAGATCCCACATAGATATTGACCACCAAGGTACCCATTAAGCACCTCGTGTTTTATCAGGACTCTGACAAGGAGGAGGATGCTGCCAAGGAAAAGGAAGAGCTTCAAAAGGAAAAGGAGGCAGAAGTCTTGCCTCTAACTGAAGAGGGTGAAGGCAGCCATGATGCACCCAAGGACAAGTCTGCCATGCCCGACTGGTTGGAAAAATAGCTTGAAAAGACTACTCCTGTTCTAAGCTACCCGAGGTCGAGATTGGAAGCCATGCTGGCTCGATCCCTAACCACAACTAAGAAGGAAAAGAATCCTAAGGTCCGTTCCAAGATAACCATGGACGCTTCTGTCCCGGACAGCATAAGTAGCAACACCAACTGTTGACCAGGCCGAAGTTAGCTACAATATCTCTACAATTGACCTAGGGATGGCAACCAGGGAACAGAAGGTTGAGCAGCTTGAAGAGTTGGTGGCCACGGTGGTGCATCTAATTAAACAGGACAAGGTCACCAAGGACGAGCTAAAGGCGCAGGTTGCTGCCCTAACTGACTACATCCAGTAGTGGTCTTCAATAGACGACCTCCCCACTACCTCTACAGCTGCGCCACAACTACTCTCCAAGGAACAGATAGATAAGCTGGAGAGGAGGAAGAACTTGGAGAGGACCACTGAGGATTGGTTCCAGCAGGTCATAAGCATTGGAAACGTAGGGATCGGCTTGGCTGTGCAAATAGCCAATAGGTTCCTGAGCCTGATCCAATCCCTGGAAGGCACAAAAAAACTCTGCGTCGGCTTCCCTGCGATCTACGACTCCGCCTTCCCAAGGGTTGAGGCCATCCTTCAAATGCCAGAAAGCAGGTGGGAAGAAAAGCTAGAGCTGAAGAAGGAAGATCACTGGTTGGTGGATGTATGGTGCAGAGACCTCATCAACCGAAAGGAGAGGATGGAACAGATCCAGAGCAGGGTGGATCCAGATATCGCATGGATCAAAGAAATCTGGGTAGAATGCGCTGAGTACCTTAAGCTGATAACGGGCCATGATATGCCCATAGTGCAATTGGATGCAGAAAGGGTCAGGCCATACTTTGAGGAAAAGATGAAGGACGAGACAGCCGGAGATATCACAACGGACTTCCTGAGTTTGGCTGCCCGTGCCTTCGATCGATCAGAGCTGTTCAAGGATCAAGGCTCTAAGTATGATGAAGACTGGAGGCGGCTGGAGGAGAACGCCAAGGAATTTAGCTATCAGGCGTTGAGATGCGAAGTCCTCAAGATCGACAAGCTCCAGGCCGTCATCCTCAAGTACATTGAACATGCAACCTCTGAGGAGCGAGAAGACAGCCCAGCCAAGGAAGAAGACCTCCCAGAAGAGTAGCTACAACCAAGAAAATAGCAATTAGCTACAGGACGAAAAAGAAATAGTGTCATACACTAGATGACGAAATAGGGAAAAGACAAAAAATGTTTTTAAATTGTAAATCTATTTGGGGGTAGGTGAAACCCTATTTTGTAATGAATCTTGGCCACACAATGGAAATGAATCTTGGCCATTCATTTGACTTTTGGAAAACTATAAATAGAGCACTCCCCTCATTTGCAAAAGGGAGAGTTGAGTTGTTGTAAAGACATGCTACAGAAATTTATAAGAAATAACATTGATTTGGTGCATTTCCTTATTTTTTTTCATGTCATTTGATTCACTTCTCCAATATTAGATGTTTAGCTTAGATCTCTTTGCTGTTTAGTTAGCTGTTTATTGCATTTGGGTAAATCTTAGAAATGTTGTTTGGTGTTTATAAAAATTCCTACACTATTGATGATCCCTTAGTCCATACTTTTTGCTATTTGCTGAAGGTAGATAGCTGTGCAAAGTTAGTCTGGACTTGATTAAACCTGCCCCAAACACTTATCTTTAGTTCATGCATGTATGTGGTGGATAAAGGATAAAAATCTGCAGCCCTTAGAAGATAGCATAATTTCTATGATACTGTGAAATCCCTGGTTAAGTGGGATATTGTTTTAAGGAATTGTCTATTGCAGGAACTCCTTTGTCACTATTCATTGTAAGTTTCAGACTTAGGAATTTTTCTTCCTCTTTGCTCTTTTTCATCTTTTTTAGAAACTGAACAATACCAAGGTTCATTGCACATTATAAAGCCAAATCTAATAACCAGATGGAGTTTGAGACTGTTGTTTGAACCTACAGCCAACACATAACTGCTTTCATGCTAAGAACTCCTTTTCGAGGATCCAACTTCATGCTTCGCATCCACACTTTGTATTTCTGTAAGGCCGCCTTGTGATTCCAGCAAATCACATCAAACTACTGAGGTATCTAAGCACCGTCATGACCTGACATCCGAGAGACCTTGGGATAGTGTTCTATAATTCGATTGTGGGAAATTGTCTTTCAAGAAAGGTAGTGTGCTTATGCACTGCCTATTTTGAGAAGTGCATAAAAACACCATCAACAAGTATTTTACATTAACTTTTCATTGAGAATTCTTTTTGTTTATCTAAAATGCATGTTTAGTTTGAGAAATATTTCCCATGTTTAATTGGTAAAATTAGTTTTCAAATTTTTTTATTATAAAAGATTATTGATTTTTCATATTGGGTGTAGAATGCCAATATATAAGGAGTTTTTATTAAAATAATGCATATTAAATCCCATCAATTCAGTAATAAATTTACTCACAAAATCTAATTCTTATCACAACTATCTATAAACTGAGCCAATTAGCAATCATAAATACCCTTTCATGATGATAAAATTAATTGCTCAAAATTATTCAATTGAACTTAATATGTTGTGAAAACACTATACAAATTGATTGTTGACTAAGCGTCATATGCAAGAATCTAATGTCATTAGTAATCCACATCAATCTTAGACCCCTTCATGAACTATTCTCTTAGCTTACATTTTTTTCTTTAATATAATTTATGATATGTTATTATCAACTAAATTTTTAAGCAATAGGGCTAATAAATTTTTTACTCTAGCTTATAGAAAGAAATGAAATCAAAATCTATCTACAAATCTCAAATACTTAAAATCTAAGTGGGATGAATGATTAAATATAAACTATGTAAAAAAATATAATATCATCGCCAAGATACAAATGTAGTGTTTATCTCTAGAGATTAAAATGATATAGGATATTTAAAAAATGAACATACCTAAGTTCATCCCTACAAAAAAAAAAACTTTCATTAAAGTAAATTCATCTATTTAGATTGATAAAATACTTGAAATATAAATTCAGTGCTAATTTGAACTAAGATATTATTTACCATTTTCTAATTACCAAGGCCCCTATTGGGCAAGGTGAGAGCATATGATGAATAAATAAATCGATTGGTAATTTAAATAATCTATTTAGCAATAAATGAAGTTGTTTAACTAGAATCTAATTACATATACCGATTATAATAGAAATCGATGAATAATAAAAGTAAACTAGGTTTTCACCTAATTAAATGTTCCTAGCCAAGGACATAGAAAAATTTCATAGTAATGTTCTATAATTATTAATTATAAATCACTAGGACTATTTACTATAATTTAACTTATTAGTTCACAAAATATATAATCTCACTACAACACTAAGGATTGTAGTACTACTAACAAACACTCAATTGAACCATGTAAAACTAAAAAAGAAATGAATTAATATCTCATTGATTTTTTATTGTCAGGTAATGCTAAATAATTTCAAAATGATAATTATAACATGCAATACTAAATGGATAACTATGCAAAAAATAATGGCTATTCGGTTGATATCTATTCAACTATAATTAAGCATTAAATCGATAATGAATCAATATTAATGAATAAGAAATTGTTAACTTTTATATGCAATAATAATTAAATCAATAACTATGAATACCAAATTGATAACCAAGCAATACTGACACAATACTAACTTATAACATGTATGACTAATTGAATAACCATGAAAATGGATATTAATAATTCTAACAACATTTTTCATCAATTATCTAAAGACAATTAATCAATAATAAAAACCAATACCATCCAACTTTGAAGACAATGGAATATGATATCCAATAAACAAAATTCCTCAAGGAACTATTTCTATGTACTATGATGATTGCTAGCACAAAAGAAGTTTTATATGAAGGACATATTAAAACATATGAAGATAAGTATCGTTGAACTATAGTTAGAGCTATTCAATAAAATATATATATTCATAAGTCATATTTGTTCTATATTTTTTTAAATAATAATAAGTCAACCCTATAAATATGAGTTTATATCAATATTTCTATCACTTTCTGTTTGATGATTATAGATTATCATGGTGTTAACATAAATACAACAGCTTACTAGAATTCCCAAAGTCAATTATAAGCTTCCTAATGTCATTTGATTCTATAAACTATCAATAATATGATAAACATATCTCTTTATTTCTTTTACTAATCAATGACATGAAATTGGAGTTCATTCATCACAAGAATATACACAATATTTTGTGAAGAATAGCCTTACTAAAAGATACTTATAGATTCATGTAATTTACAAAGAAACATTACTACATGATTGTTAGGTTTTTATTTTTTATAATAAAAATGACTTTAATACTCTAGAATGGGTGATACATTTAATTATTTTTTCTATAGAATGTAAATTCTTGAAAATATTTTAAAATATGACAATAATATACTAGTACATATAGTAATAGATTGATAAAATCATCCCCCATTAGATAAGTATAATCATAATCATGGAATATAATCATATGATTTTCCAATTCTTAAGATATAACAATCATTGCCAGCATAATCATATGTTACTATACTTACATATATATTTCAATAGGAAAGATTCTCTTTACAAGAATGACCAATTTAAGATTTTGATTGGACAAGAACTAGGAAGGTAAATATATGAAAGGTGTGGTAACTTCTTAGTAACTTAATTGTCTACTATTAAGGGGAAATAATCCCATACTTGCTAATGGTAATGCCATTTTGGTGGGTGTAGAATGATTTAACACTTCTCATTTTCTACACTCCAATTGCAAACATAAAATTCCATTACCATCCATTACTCATCTCAATTTGACAACATTATGTAGAAAGGTTCAACTAAAGGAAGCTTGGTGAATGCTTGAAAAGTGTTCAACCACTTAGAAGAGCGAAACATCCTCTTGTGTAATAATAGTATTATAGCATATGACAATATGTAATGCAATCAATGAGATAATACTAGTACAATGTATCCTCATGAGACAATCTCACTATTTCACCACATGAAAGGAATATGTTTCCAATCCAATTAGTTCACATTTACCAATTTACTTCTATCTTATGTTAATTTCAAAGCTTTAGAATAGGGTATGAACATCCATAATTTAACACAAAGGATAAAGGAATTTAGTCAAATTTTATGGTTGCAACTGCCTTGGTAGATATGTATGCAAAATGTGGAACCATAGGTAATACATGAGCTATTTGACAACTTGTCTCAAAGGAATGTGTTCTTGCAAACTGCAATGATTATAGGATATGCACAAAATGTATATTTTCTTTAAGTATTTAGAAAATTTCACACAAATACAATTGGTAGGTGAAAAACCAAGAAAAAAATGACCTTTACTACTATCTTCTTTTCTTGTGTTAGAAATGGGAAATTTGGAACATGGTATAAGGTCATCCATCAAACATACATAACATAAATGAGAATTATATATTCATAGGAAATACAAGAAAATTGATTTAATATACAATACCTCCATAAATGAGATCTCATTGAAACATAAAGAAAAGATGGTTTAAAAATTTCACACAAATGTAACTTAGATTGTAGAATAATTATAAATATGGATTTGTAAAAAAATATTTTTAAAATGGTAGGAAGATAGTAATCACATTTTGGGATCTTTTCCAATATGCATTCTTCTTATGCTAATAAGAGTGATTTAAAATAGATTAAAGACATCCATCAAAGCCAAAATAGAATGCAAGTGCTCTAATAGCCATGCATGTTAAATTTGGAAGCATCTAGACATAGCATTCAAACTGTGAATCCTTGCTTCTACTTAGCTTCCCTTATGCCAAAAATTTCCTCTACACTTATAAATAAAATGATTCCACATGAAAATGGCAATTTCCTTTTCCCATTGTGCCCACTACTTCTGACTATTTTTAGCCTTTTCCAAGTAATGACATCATAATGTATCTTTTGTACTTATGTAATGCTTAGAAACATATAATTACACAACACAATTATGTAATAAGTTAATTTACAATAATATGCTTATATCATTTTTTCTTTGAACAATTATGGTAAATTCATATTGCTTAAAATCATAAGATAATTTTTATCAATTCATGAAAATATTAGTGATCATATAAAAATAAGTAGAAAAATAGGGTCATGATACTTTTGTCTCAATAATGCCATTTGCATTGATATTAGATATAAGGATGATCAAGCTAGTTGTCTACTCAAGAATGACTGAATTAAACTACATGAAAAAATAGATGGATTGAATGAAAGTTGCATAAGGATAGAATATATTCTTTTGTAGTACTTTGATAAGATATAATTATTAACAATTATTATTAATATAATTTTAATGTGATTAAGATATTTATATGTATTATGATTAAATTATATTAGGATATTAAGGTAGAATTTAAGGTATAATAATTTAAATGTATTTATGTTAATTTTATATCATATTGATTTTATTTAATTATTATTCCTTTTATTAATATACACTTTGATTATATGATGGTTACTATCATATTTAACTTTTAAGTTGTGATTGCAAGCTACTCCATTCCTAATTAAAGGGAGAACATTCATGGAGGAGGAGGATGTCATGAGTATGTATAATCAACAACAAATGGCTAAGTTGTCCAGTGTATTAGTAATTTGGCCAAATTCAAGTTACCCCTCCGTTTTGGTCATTCTTGAAATTGAGGAAGTTGGTTGTTTGGTGACCATGTCATTTTCACTTGTTACTTGTGGTTGGTAATTTGCTAGGTCATGAGGACTTTTGGATTGCATCATTTAATTTGATTTTTATATTAGACAATATCACTAATCTTATGACTAGAAGTAATTTATCAAATCAATATAATTTTTAAGGTCACTTGATTTGGTTTGGGATCAAATAAAGAGCTAGATTTAATAATAAATATTAGTTGTATTATCAGTGAAAATTTCTTATTTTAAGATGAAAGAAATTGTAAGTAAATGAATTTAATAAAAATAATTATTGTCTAATAAGTGAATTTAATTAAGAAATTTAAAATTGAGAAAAATATTATCGTAGATAAAATATTTAAAATTTGAACTCAAGTTTGAATAAAGATTAAAGCAAAGAAATTAATTTTAAAAAAATGGAAAAAGAATTGTTTATTGCTAAATAAATAAATAAATGATTGTGGAAGTCGAACGGTTCTCCGAGGGGAGTGGAAAAGACACCATGAAACAATTATAAACAAGAATTATTCAAAAAATAGGGGGGGGGGGGAATGCTCATAGTTTGATCTTATCCCACAGCTTCAACAGTAAGTCATCTTCTGCAAATCTGGAATACCAACGGTCACATTCATGAATGGTAGCTGGAGATGGAGGATAGAAGAGGAGAGAAATCCAGAAAGCCATCGATACCCTATGGAGTAGTAGCTGCCAAAGTACCATCTTCTGGTTGAGAAAACCCAGGTCGGTGTTGTATTCAATTTCTTTTTGATTTCTCATACTTTGTTTGTGTAAGCAGACATTCCCCTCCTTATCAAATGAATTGTTTGAATTATGTACCATGAATCCAACCACTCTGTTAAGGAGACTACTGCTCATAGATGCAAAGTGTGGTTTACGGATTATTTGGTTTCAGTATTAAGATTAAAGAAAGAATGTAACCAATCTTGGCAATGGAAAGTACTGCCTGTGAATAAGTTATTGTGCATGTTAACTAACCCTATTGATTCTTTCATATCGAGCCAGAGTAGATATGCTTTCTCTTTGTTATCTTTTATGGTTGTCCAATTGAGACTGTTATTATTAAGGATTAGCTTAACCTTTGGTTGCTGCCCTGATATCCCTTGTTCTTAGACCCTTTTTGCAAATTTCTCTTTTGCTGCTAACACAGCTTTCTTTAATGGTTTTTAGGATTATCAAAGTTGATTTATCGATCATAGCATCCACTTTGTTTACTTGGCTTCCGCATTGTATTAGTCATTGTTTCGTTTTTTTATTGCTTTTAGCATTATCTTTGAACGTTTCAAGAAAGTTTCTTAATGCATGCATTCTAGCTGTATCTCAGATTAACCACTTCCTTTACGATTCTGCGCCTTTTTCCAAATTAGGAACTCCAAAGTTGTGTCCTCCTTAAGCTGCAAGTCCGTGGATTATCCCTGGGCATTCCTTGGTGTTGCCTGCCTTTTTACTCCTAAGAGGTTAAGTTTTGCATATAATCTTCCTTATTTCTTTGTCTCAGCCGCAACTATTGAGCATGGTAGGGTGTATAGATTTAATAAACTCTCTGATTTTATTATCAAATCCCAAATGATATCCACAAGACTGAAGGAAAATGGCTTCTCACATTTTTTGCAACCGTAACCATCTCAAACTTGGAGGAAGCCTGGTTCATGTGTCTTCTCTGATGCCGTCAATGAGCAGATTGTTCAAGTGAAGAAATTGAGGACCAATGAGCAGATTATTTAATTCTCTTGGTCTGCGCAATGTTTCAAGCCTTTGCCAATTACCTCCGTTCAGTTGAAGCTGAGAGAAATTGATGTTATTGGATACAATGTTTAGATGAGCTCCTTCGCATAGTCTGGTAATCTAAATTTATATAATCTCCCTGATACCGTTGGCAACCTATCACAGCTGCAGTGTTTAGACTTTGGATCGTGTATAAATTTAAATGGTCTTCCTGAAACCATTAGCAACCTATCATTGTTGCAGTGCTTAAATTTCAAATAATGTCCCTGGCACCTTAGGCAACCTGTTACATCAACAATATTCGATCATAGAAGTCTGTAGAGATGTAAATAGCCTTCTTGCTTCCATTTGTAACCTGTCACATCTGCAGAACTTGAAGTTTCCTGTCAAACAAAGTGTGCGCCTTGTCTTTGCATCGAATGCCTTGATGAATGACTTTATGTTAACTTTGTTATAAGCTTTGCGTAGGAATGTTTCTCTCACTGCATTGATGTATGTTGTGTTCATATGCTGAATGTCATTAAGATTATGATATGCTATTAGATATACTTAATTTGTAATAACAACAATTATGTTTAAAATATAAATTTATTAGATATATATATATATATTTATATGGTTACTTTTATATATCTATTTTGTTGTTTTGTAAACAACATTTTGAAGTTATATATATAGGGAGAGATGTATATATATATATATATGCGTCTATAGTTCATTGTAAGATATGTCTTGGTAATTGAGGGCAACTTCAAATGAATAAATTTCATTTAATAAAAAGATCCTATGTGGAGAGTTTAAAATAAATTAAGCCCTTACACTATAAATATATTAGATTACTTTACATAATCAAGCTTTGTAAATATATGTATTTATAAATCTAGTAGTTATGCATTAAATAAGTATCATTTTGTAATTCTTCTTTAGTCTCTCTAAACTTCATGTTGATGGAATGATTTTATTTGGATGGTCTGGGAAATTTATGTGAGCCTCCTTTATGAGGTCAATTATAGGAGTCTAAGTATGTTTAGTTGATCAAAAGTCTAGGAATGTAATGTTAGGCTATCTCATATAGGTTTCGTTTCCATGTTTATACTTTCTTGGTTAAACTCGTAATATTTCTAAAGGTAGTTGGTTACTTAGAATAAGTATCATTACAAAACCTTGAAACACTGTTTAATGAATCTAACTAAATAAGTTATGTGGTTAAGTTAAAGAGTTATGTTAGTTATTTGAGAAGTTTCTTAAGTTGTTATTTTAGTAAGTGATAATAAGGTAGAAGAGTAAATTTGAGAACAATTAATATGGAAAATTAATTTATAAGAGCCCCAAGGAAATATTGGTACTTTAGATATCTATTGTTGACAAGGTCGTAATTATTGATAATTGCTTAATCAAAAGGTTTCGTTAAATGCTTGTATTTGATAAATTATTTGGATTCTCAATTAATGGAATTAGAAACATTAAATTTTTAGAGGATTGCTCCAATAGTAATGGTTATATGTGAGTAAAAGAGGTAATAGCTCTATTTACTTATTTCGAATATTTCTAAAGAAGTTAATTGATGAAATGTCTTTTGGATACCTATAGTGGTAGGATTTCTTCAGTTCGACTTAAATGATGCCTCAATAATGGATGAGATAAGATATAAAGTAAGCCTTAAATGCTAGAAGAATGTTATCACTCTTTGTGGATTAGCAAAAAAAGGTAGTTTGTCAAATATAGTCTTTTAGGTGAGTAAGAAATTGATAGATTATTTAACTTAGAATACTTTGAGTTATTGGTGATTACTTAGTATTTTATATGTGGAAGAAATGTCTTACTATTTAGTTGATAATGGGAGGTGGTTTGGAAAAGTGAATTTCATGGAAATAGTAAATGCTTGTTTGTGTGGTTAATATATGATCTGATGTTCCATCTTGAGGTGATTTTTCCTTGAGTTGATTTTGGTTGGGATTCCTTTGAATATCTTGAAGTCCTTGATGTTCTAATGAATGTGACCCTCTTAATTTATTTTGTTTTGAGGATATTTTATTCGTTGGGTTGGTGTTGAAATTGGCTTGAAGCCCTGTATCATTGACTTACTCTTGTGTTGCTTCATTTTACCCTCGTTTGTGGGTTTTCATTCTTATTGGCTTCTAGAGGCTTGAGATGATTAACAGTTGATGTTCTCTCTCTTTATGTGCCCTTGATGTGGCAAGTGTTTTGGTTTCATGATTTTGAAAGGGTTGTACGAGAATTGTTGAGACTCTGATTTTGTACTTGTTAGCGAGATGGGTAATGCCTCGCATGCTTTTATGTTGTGATTCTTTGTTCAAATTATGATGGTACAACCCTTGGTTTTTATGTTGTTGGGTCTCTAGGGAGAGTGGCTCTTCATGGGGGCCAGCGCCCCGTGTAAGGGGAAGGGCACAGGATAACCCACGAGTGAGTTGGTAATCAAGTGAAAACCTAATAATTAACTTAGGAGGGTTGGGTAGTAATATCATTATAAGATTTAAAAAAATGGATGCCTCGTCTTCATTAGTGCTTCCGCAGACTAATGGAAGGCTGAGAAGGCTGTGGTTGGCAAGGTCGTAACCTCATCCTCATGAGAGGTTATCGGCTCTGCATGAGCTACCCTATGGTGCCGGCACCTCAAGTAGGAGGAAGGGCTAGGATATCCATAGATGGGGGCCAGCACCTCAGTTTGGAGGAAGGGCCAGGATAACCCATGTAGGCTATGCAATGACACTCTCCCCTAGTTGCCCATGTGTTTTACTTTATTGTGTTCCTCTGGAAGTAGGTTGTGGGAGTTGGTTTAGATTGTTGATATATGGATTTATATTGATTTGTGATTATTGCCTTGATACATCTTTGGTGTACTTTGTGATCTTGTATGTTCTCATTGATATTTGACTTATGACCTTGTACTCTTTTGATACTATGATATGATGTTATTATATTGTTTTGTTACAATTTGGAATTGTATTATGTTTATTAATTTAATTTGATTTGGAAGTGTTTCATGATCATCCTTTGGTTACTTGTTTACTGGTCATTGTTTTGTTTAATGTGATGAGAGTTATGATTTTAAGTTATGTCATGGTAATCCTTGAGTTTTATGATACTTTTGTATGGTGTTGAGTCTTGTGGTTCCTTGCTTGGATGTTCTTGGTTGAGGTCTCTTTCTTGTTAGCTCCTAGCACGGTGGGTGGGTCTTCGGACTCACATGGTCAGGTGGAACGTGCTAAACACCCCATTGGGTCCCCAGTCGAGGATCGAGAGGTCGAATTGGTGTTGTTGCAGTGACTCCAGAGTTGTATCCATCTTGGAGCCAGTTTTCATCTGTTTATTTGTATCATGTTATCTTGTTGTATGGTTTCCATGCATATTGGAAACACTCTTGTATCATTGTACCTCTTGAGGATTATACTGTAATGTATTGTTAAACTCGGTGTGGATATTGGCCGTGGCAATTGTTATTCAATGTGTTAAGTTATTTATGCATATGTTGTATTTATGTACTCAGATGGTTTCTTTTCAATGATTATCATGTATGTGTTATATTTGATGACATTTACTTTGTTATGGATTATATCTTTGGATTTTATTCTTTATTGTTGTTGTGTGGATCTAAGTCACGTAATGACTCCTCGTGTACCCCAAGGGATGTATGTGTTAGTGAATCTGCTTAAATGAAATTCATGTCATGACTTAATGTGTATTACATGTATGTTATGTTTACTTTTAAATATATATATATATATATATATATATATTTTGTGCAGTAATTATGGTTTAATTGTCCTTTGGGGTTCACACGGTGGGGCGTTACATGATGGTTACTATCATATTTACTTTTTAAGTTGTGATTGCAAGCTACTCCATTCCTAATTAAAGGGAGAACATTCATGGAGGAGGAGGATGTCATGAGTATGTATAATCAACAACAAATGGCTAAGTTGTCTAGTGTATTAGTAATTTGGCCAAATTCAAGTTACCATAAGAGATCTTATCTTAGTCAACTCATGTCTTGATTGATTATATGAACTTTAGAAATTATTATCTTTTTTTTATTAATAAATTTGGTTACTAGTCATTTAGACTGATAAATAAACCATCTCCTTTACTTGATGTCATTAGTCAATCATAATTGAGTTTTCAATGTATTATTTTATAAATTTAAATTTATTCTTAAGAAGTTGTCATCTTGTTTGTTTGTATGTATGTTTATGTATGTATACATATGCATACATATATATTGTGTACATACATACATATGTGCGTGCATGTGCATATACATACATACATATATTTGTATGCATATATACATATATGTACACAAATATTCATATATACACATACATAAATATATATACATACATGCATATATACATATACCTAATATATACATTAACACACACACATATATATGTACATATATATACATACATTTAAGTATATACTTATATGCATGTGTGTGTGTGTGTGCATGCGCAGGCGTATATGTGTATATATATGTATATTGTTATACTATGAGAAGCTTATATTATAGTTGGATATTGTAATCTTTAAAGTGCATAAATATTTAGACTTGCACATTTTTATCCTTTATGTGAATTTGATGTAAATTTATTATTCAAAGGAGCTTTAATTATTATATATAAAATGAAATTCTTCCCAAATTATTTAGAATGATTGTGTTCAATATATTTAAAAAAAAAAGAGTATTTGTTATTTTTACATATTTAATGTTTTTTTTAAAATCTATTGAATCTAAATAGGATTTCAATATTTTATATAAATGAGCCAATCCTAAAAGAAAATCGATCTATTTTGAATGGGATGAGTTTATTCTATTGATTAATTTCTTTGAATTGTATAGTTTATAGATAAATAGAAGAAATAGATAGCCCAACATGCAATTGATGAATAACAAGAAAACAAAGAGACACATTTTTAAAAAAATGTTATTTATGATAAAAAAAATATTTGAAATTTCTTTTTTGTAAATTTAAAATAAATTAAAGATTATATGAAAATAATGCTTAATAGATATGAAAATATGTTTATTTCATAATACCAATTTAATATATTAACTTTCTATTTATAATACATTTTTAAAAAAGAGTTGTAAATGCCATTTTAAATTTAATAAATAAAATAACAGTGATACAATTTATTAATAATAAATTTACAAATGAAACCTATTTGTTCATCTTTGCAAACTTTCCTACTCATGCATTAATAAATATTAAAACTTCTTTTTAATATTGGGTGTCGTATTTCTTTCTAATGATGGCCTTAGGAGTATAGCACTTTGCAATATGATTAGACTGATGTTACACTCTAGATTGGCTAGTGTTGCACTTTTATCCTTCGATTCATTTCTTTCACAAGAACTTTGATTTTTCCTAGCAATAGGACTAATTAAAATACAGAGTTTGATATTTGTGGAATTTTGAAAATAAAATGCAATCCAATTTAATAATAATTAATGTGACGATGTCATCATTCCCCAATGAATAGAAAAGCGTTAATTGAAAACCCCATTTAATAATAATTAAAGATTCAAATTAGTTTGAAAAGAGTGGATAGGATTTGGCTTAAATACATCCACGACTCTTAAATACAATGCAAATTCTTCGATATTCCTAGGTCTTTGAAAAGGACACTGATATGTGAAAAATCATTCCAACACTCCCAAAGAGAGTTAATTGTGTTGTGGACCATGTCCTTGATTAGGCTTTGGTTTAGTAGGTTGGAGTAGTGTACGAACCTTAAATACTTTCTGCATCACATCTACACTTCTCTGCATTAAAAAGATTAAACATTAAAAGTGTGAGGGGAAATATTTATTTATGGAATAAAGCTATATTTATATGCATGTTACCTTAAAATAAAGATCTCACTAACAATAATATTGGGTGCACAAAAGGTTCACATGCTATTTTTAAGTAAAAGTTTATGAAAAAGAAAACAAAAATGATAGTTACGAAAAGGAAAATTAAAAGAAAAGCTTTACTAAAATTTATGATGAATGTATTTTATAATATGTGTCCTAACAATTAGGAAATATAAAACATAAAACTAAAAATTCTTGTTTCATTCTGTCCTATATATCACATTGGAAGCTCTTCTAGAGGAAAAAAAGTATAAGTGAGAATACAATGAATAGTGGTTATTTCAGACAAATATGGTAATCTAATTTTAATCCAATTTTAGTTAGGGGATTGGAGGAGAAATTTAGAATTTTTACATGCATAAATGAAAAGGTGATTGAGTTAAAGACTAAAGCATGGAGAGGAAAATAAAAAGAGTAAGGCATGAGTGAGAAAACTAAGAATAATAGTCATTTTAGACATATATGATAGGTGATGTCAATTCAATTACAGTCAAGTGATTTAAAGGAAAGGCTTGAAATTTTTAGTTAAGTTCAGAAATAAAGTAGAGAGAAAAAAAATAGCAAGTCATGACTTAGAAAATGAAAGATAGTGGCTAGACATATATGACAAGTGATGTCAACCCAATTTCAATCAAGGAACTGGAGGAAAAACTTGGAATTTTCACATGTAGAAAAAGATAGTTGAGTCAAAAATAAAGAATGAAGAGGAAAATAAAAATGGTGAGATGTGAGTGAGAAAACAAAGAATAGTGGTCATTCTAGACATATATGAAAAACTTGTGATGTCAACCCAATTTGAGCTAAGTAATCAGAAGAAAAACTTGAAATTTTTACATACAGAAAAAAGGTAATTGAATTAAAAAATAAAACAGAGAAAAGAAAAAAAATGATAAAATATGAATAACAAAATGAAGAATAGCAGTCATTCCAGACATAAATGGCAAATAGGATAACCCAATTCCAACCATGTAACCAGAGGAAAAACTTAAAATTTTACATGTCCAAAAAATGATTAAATAAAAGGTAAATAAAGACAAGAAAGGTGTAATGAGTAGCTTAATAAGATAATCTCGACTCTTTCTACCTGAATAAAACGTTGCTCGTTGAACTGCTTACATTGGCCAGCCCACAAATTTTCTCCCTGTCTATCAATACGACCACTGCCCATCAGAGTAAAACTTTCCATTTTAGCAAATTGCAACCATTTATTACTCTTTTTCCTGCTTTCTGGAGTTCGGACTGCAGCTATCATCCCATCTACCTACAAATCCAAATAAACCATTTAGTTAATAAACATGCATAAAATAAATTCAGTTACTGCAAGTAGAATAAGTATTTCTCCTTTTAAAATATAGACCTTAAAAATGAAGCCAGGTTGACAGGGCCCTTGGAAAAGCAAATAGTTTACAAGAAATATCTTGTTGGGTGGCACTAACAACATGGCTGATAGCTTTCTGCATGCTGCGTACCATGCTCTTACAAATGCCTGCCATAAAATCACAAAATTGTTTGAAATCAATATTTTCCATAATTCTTATTGTTCGAAAGCCTACGTATAAACGAATTATTCGTGCATGTAAATGAAATAGAAATAAAAGCCATTAAGCTTTAAACAAAAAAAAAAACAAAATAATAGTTTTCGCACGAAAGACCTTTGTATACATAAAATATTCGCTGTTGCTAGTAATTAACAGTAAGGAAAATAAAACAAAATGAGGACTGACCTGAGTAGAATCATGCTTTCCATCGCCTACTGCGCCATACTTTTCTACATTGAAGACGCTCACAGAAGCATGACCCGAATGAACAACTGTTTCTGAAGTACAATTCGCTGCATCATATTGGTTGTGCTCACTAACGGAAATTATTTGGGCAGACTGAGTCGCTGCTGCTACTGCTGCTATTATAATGAATTGCAAGCCCAAAATAATGAATTCCATGGCCATTATACTTGTGAGATTTGTCAGAAGCTTTCAATCAAACATACAGGGTTTTGACTGTTATATAGGGAAGGGTTGACGTGTTACGTTCTCCGAACGATATTATTTTGGTCTAATCTAATAAATCTTTATATTTTTGGTCAACATATGAATGGATGAGAATCGTCCACATGTAAAGTATAGAAGAAACAGCGATATTTTTCTGGTCTAATCTGACGCCTTGTTCTCACAAGGATAAACAATAATCTTAAAAAAAAAGGATGACGTGTGAAAGAGGCTAAAAGCTCTTTGGATTTAATTTGTGTGATTCGATTTTTATGAAGTTTCTTTACAAAAAGTATAAAGGATTTTTTTTTTTTTAATAATGTTGAAAGCTTGAAAAGTCATCCATCCAACAAAGAGGTCACATATTGGACGCTAGTTCATTAAACAGCTTTCATAATGTTAAGAGAACATATAGTTTGAGACTTCCTACTAGAGTAAAATCTAAGAATTTGATAAGAATTAGTTTTGGGAATAGAATAAGGAACAAATCATATTGAGTAACAAGGGCTTGGGAAATGATGCTTTTCAAGGGAAATTAATTTGGTGAAACTTTAATGTATTCAATTTCAAAAATAATTATATATATATAAAGAAAACATTTTATCTATATTCATTTTTTCCTACTCACTTCTTATTGGGATGAATGGTCAACTTAACATCCATTACATCTAGGTATGTTCGTAAGGGTGAAGCATAGGGGCTATTTGGGACATTATCATTGCAATACTACTTTGAATCAAGTATAGTTGATCATGGAGTTTCTTCTAAGATCAATATCATTTAACTTGTTGTCCCATTTGTAAAATATTTAGCAATTGTTGTACCACATGAACCATTCATTATAGAGGCCCTTTAGCTCATGTAATACCAAGCATGAGGTGTTCTTATGGTATATCAAGTTATGATGTTTTATCATGATTCAATTATGTACTATTTTAATCAAACTCATTGACCCATGTTTCATGAGTAGTGGTTCACAAAAACCCATCTCTCATGAACATGAGAAGTCCACTTAGTAGTCATTACATATAGGTGATGCTCACAAGGGTGAAGCATTGAAACTTCCTAAGAGGTCACCCATCCTAGTACTACTCTAACTCAAGTGTACTTAACGATGAAGTTTAGTACAAGATCAAGACCACTTTGGTTTTGTAAAACCTTTATTATAGATCCCCTTTACTCATCCATTACAAAACCTTCCTTATGGAGATCCTTTACCGTATATAATGACAACTAGAAGGTACAAGTTATTTGCACGATATATCAAATAGGGTAGCAAGGTAGGTGGTCTTGATCTTTGGGAGAAACTCCATGGTTAATGGTACTTGATTCAAAGTAGTAATATGATGGGTGATCTATTGAGAAGTCTTGATGATTCACCCTTCTAAACATAATAAAAAATTGTGATAAAATGAGATGTTCAATAGTGGCATCATAAAGTCTTGTCACAACCATGTACATAAAATCTCTTATAATTGATAGTCATTAACATGAAAAATAATTAATACTTAATTATGTTGAGAGAGATTCTATAGTGGAAACAAGACATAAGCATCAAATCATGATCATGCACATAAAAGCTGAAATACAAATAACATATATTAAAAAAAAAAGTTGGTATAGATATCTTAAATTCATCTATCTAAAAAGTGCAAAAAGTATCTAAAGTAAATAAAATAATTCTAAAGTAAAATAACATAACTTTTATGAACATAAATTTAAGATATCTATACTAGTAATAAACATAAATTTTAAAAATAACATATAAATATATAATTTACTATTTTTTAAAGTAAAAATAAAACAAGAAAAATAATCAAATAATGAATGATAACTTTTAAAAGATAAAATATGAATTCTAAACCCATCATGCTAAGGAGAAGAGATCAATGACAATAAAACACAACATTACTTAATCCCATAAAAGTTAAACTAAATTTTCATAAACAAAATAACTCTTAAATAGAAAATAAAAATAAAAATAAAAATAATAAAATAAGATAATTCTGAAATAAAAATTGAAATCTATAAAATATATTTTTTATTTATATTAATACAGATTTTATAAAATTGTAAAATTTGCTATCACAAATGTTGTATTGCATTTTTGGTAATAGAAGCTACGACACAACGACATCTAGAATTTACTGTACCTTTTCCTACGTGTTCAGTTTGACCGACGTACAACCGACCTAATGACTTGTCCCAATCAAATCTAGATTAGGTTTGATGTTAATTGGTCGGTGCACTTTAGGTGTTTCGGAGTGTTCCACGATGGCTGTTTCATTCATCCACAGAAGAACTTCTCAATTTATGCCACTCACCTTATCTTGCTTACGTGTTCAAACGAACTTGATGGAATCGTGCTGATGTAGAGCTTTTAGGATACTTATTTACTTGGGATTCAAAATTCTTTGTCACGCTCAAAACTGACTCCATGGAATAAGACCACATTCAACAAATTCAAGTTAGAAGACTTGAATGCCAACCATGCCAACCAGGTGGACCACAAAATTGAAAATGCCATCCTCTCAATCCAAGTTCAAAATCTCAGTGTCTTTGAACTTAAATTCAACCATAGTTCTCGCATAAATTGAATTGTAAAGATTATTTGGATGTATTAACTCATCATGCTGCCATAGCCGGCTACATTATTGGATTTGGGCGGTTTGTTTTTATTGTAATGACTAGGCCCAGTAAGTTTATTAGATTCCCTTATGTCAGTAGTGATCTTGACGGTGAACTGTGTCAAAGATTGAAAGAGGCCATTATTGTCCCCTGAGCTTTTGACTATATGTTTTTTTATTGTTTGATTTATGATGCAGCAAATCCAAGTTGCTTATGCAAACGAAAATTAAAAGAACTAGTAACCACCAGGTAAAAGTTCCATATATTGGTATAGTGAAATCCCAGATTACTTACCCCTTATTACAATAAAAACAAACCACGCAAAGAGCCAAATCCTGAAAATTTTATGGGGTTGGCTCTGTCTCAATAATGCCATTTGAATTGACATGGGATCTATGAGAATGACCAAGCTAGTTGTCTACTAGAATATGTGAAGGAAACTACATGGAAAAAATTGGATGGCTTGAGTGAAAGTTGCGTAAGGATAGAATAGCTTCTTAAATTTTTTATTTATTTTTATCTTTTTATTTTATCTTATTTTCTTCTTTTTTTAGACTGCAGGAATCAGTCAAGTATCCATCCTCTTATAAATTGCAGTGCGTCTGGTAAACATTTTTCATGTGACCGGTGACACTGGCATGACATGCTCTCCGACACCATAGGGACGGTGGGGAGACTAGACCTCATGACCTCTTGCCCACAACAAGATGCTAAACACAACCAAATTGAAACAAATACATTGACATTTAGTGAAAAAAAACATTCACAAGAAATAAAATATAAATATAAAATTAAAGTTAAAAAATATTTAAAGTTATACCTTGATAGGTGCAAAGGAGACTCCATTATGGGTACGATTTATGAGTAGAGGGGTTCTATCTTGTTGGATATGACAACAAAATTAGAAATAAAGAAAAAAAAAAATCTTTAAAAAAGATAAAGGAAATAAAGAAAAATCTTATATTTGGAATTCTTTCAAATGATTTAAAACAATAAAGACAAAACAAACCAAAGCAATAAAAATAAAGCTATATTTTTCTATGTTCAACATACATTGATGATATTATTTATATCTTGCTGCCTTGAAGGCTAAATTATTATTGTAATGAATTGTAATTGAAGAGCAACAGTTGTGTGAAAGGTGTTATCAATTTGTCTGAACAATAAGAATACCAAAACTTTGCCCCATGTATGTTTCCTTTGCATATTGTCAAGGTTCTACCATGTAAATCTATGTCTTATTTGTTATTTTGTTATTTCATTGCAGTTTCTTCATTAATTCTTTGCAACTAATTTTTGTTGAAATATTATTAGTTTTATGGGTTTTATGTTTCTGTTTACACAACAAGTGGTATCAAAGTAGTTATTTTGCAACATCTGTGTTAGGATTTGGTGTCTTTTTTGTAGCATCAGATGGAAAAGGTTTTGAATGCAAGGTTCGAGGTGGAGAAATTCAATGGGAAGAATAATTTTGAGCTATGGAATCTCAAGATGGGTGATTTTTTAGTGCAACAAGGATTACACAAGGAGTTGGTAGGAAAGTCAAAGAAATCTACAAATATGATTGATGAAGATTGAGAGAATCTTGATACAAGAGTTCTTAACACAATTTGGTTGTGTTTAGTAGATGATGCATTCTTTTTAACCTATTGATCTCAACTATTCTTTTTCTTGATACAAGCATATTGCAAACATATAACACCATGATAATGAATAAACCATTTTTCAATCTTTTAAAGTAAACACAATCATCATACTCAATCCTTGTAATTTTTCGCTCACCATGAAGGAATCAAACTTCTTTTACCATTTCTTGGGAGACTGCTTCAGGCCATACAATGACCTTTTGAGTTTACAAACAAATTTCTTATTGCGATCTTGAAAAAACTCTTTAGGTTGTTCCATATATATCTCGTCATCCAAATCTCCATGTAAAAACTCTATTTTAACATAGATAATTTCTCCAACTCAAGATCAAGTAAAGCAACAAGTGGTAAAAAAACCTAAATAGAAACTAGTTTAACAACTAGTGAAAAAAATTCATAAAAATCAATACCTTCCTTTTGAGAATACCCTTTTGCTACCAGTCTTGCTTTGTACCTTTCAACTTTATCATCAACACCCTTCAATTTGAAGATCCATTTGCAACCAACAACTTTCCTACCCTTCGGAAGTTCTACCAGGTCCCATGTTTTATTCTTCTCATCCATTTCTTCATTCATTGCTATTTTCCATTTAGCATTTTCAGCACCATCTACTATTTCCTGATAAGAACTAGGTTCCCCATCATCATAAATCAAATCAATGGATGAAACATAATCAACATACCTTTTAGGTGGGTAAGTGCATGGATCTGTGACATTGGCTCTTAAGATGCCACTTTTTTTTTTCTGAAATCAACAAAATCTTATTTGCACGAGAAAATGAAGATAGTTACGCTCAAAATTTCAAGATGCAAGAATAAAAAAAGTTGAAGTGCTTTGAGTCTAGTTTCTAAGCTACTAATTCTTTTTGAAATTAATGAAGATTAAGGATCTCAAAAGGGGGGGAACAGGTCCTGTTTTTATAAAAAAAATAGCATAGCGTCTGAGCCCCCCCTTTTTGATTAACTTTTTTTAGAATTTCAAAACTCTTAACAATGAAAAATTAGCTAACACCATGTAGTTTATCCTCATTCTTTCGGATAATTTTTTTAATGAATATATAATATTTTATGAAATTTCAAAGTGGACACATCCTAAAAAGCTAAATTTGAGTGTGCTCCCCCTAAAATTTGAAAACTAATCAAAAATTGATTTTTTTTCATCACGTGTAGAATGGAGTCTAGTTTTAAAAAATGTAATTTTTTTCATGTTTCGATGAATGAGTAAAAATATATCCTAAAACTAGCACATGTTGGTTTTTGACCAAAAATGGAGGCATTTACAAAAGAATTTATGGATCAAAACCTTAGCTGAATCAAAACAAAAAAAGAATTATATATTTAGATAGAAAAGAGAGAGGTTAATGTCATCACGGTTTTTATATAAAATTGCATTGAAAGATGTGCAAATGTGATGGTGAGCACAAACAAAAATATGAAGAATTTTGTTTCCCTTTCAAAAATTCACATCTTTTGCATGAAATAGTTGTCCAAATCTTTGGGTCAGATGCCCAATGCAAAATCCAACCCATTGGGTTGGTATTTCCCAATGCAACCCATTTGGTGAGCACCAAATTTGGTGCTCACCAAATGGGTTTCTTCATTTGGCTAGCATCAAATATGGTGCTTGCCAAATGTCATTCATGAATTTTGGAATGCATTTTTCTAAACTTTTCATTTTCTCTCTCTTCCAGGGAAACTATATACATGAAATAAAAAGGTAAGTATAAGTTGACATTTACATATGGAAATTTACTTTCTTATACTTTAAGCTATATTTCATGTATTTAGTTTCAATATTTTTGAGAGTGGTTTAAATCTCTAGGAGTTATAATGCAAATTCTTGTTTTTGGAAGATTTTAAAATTTTTTAGAATTGGTAAAATTTCAGTAATTACGTCAAATTTCATCTTTCTCTCTCTATCTCTCATTTTCATCTCTTATTCTCTAGACCTTTCTCTCTCACTATCTCCATCCCTTTATTTGACACTCTCTCCCTTGAGCTCAAGAACTACGTCTCTACATGTCCATCTCTCTCTCCTTCCCTATCTAATATCAATCTCCCTCCCTCCCTCCTTCCCTCTCTACATTTCTCTATCTCCCCTTCATCTCATTATATCTCTCTCTATATATATCTCTACTCTCTATATCACTTCTCTCTATATCCCTACCTATCCCTCCCTCCCTCTCTCCCCTCTTTCTATCTCAATCTTTGCTTCCCTCTCTACTCTCTATCTTGCTATTCTCTCTCCTTCCCTCTCTTGTTCTCTCTATCTCACCTCTCTCTCCTTCCCTCCCTGCCTCTCTAATTTTCTCTATCTCCCCCTCTCTCTCCTTCCCTTTCTACTTCTCTCTATCTCACCTCTCTTTCTCCTCCTCTCTCTCCCTCTCTCTCTTCCTTTCACCCACTTTTTCTATCTACTTCTCGCTATCTAACCAATACCTTTATACCTCTTTCTCTCCCCCCGCCTTCCCTTTTAATCTCTCCACCTTCCTGCTTATCTCTCTACTTCTGTCTCCATCACACATAGATCTATCACCTATCCCACTTCTCTCTCTCCCCTTCCCTCTCTTCTCTCTTTCTCTCTATCTCACCTCTCTCTCCCTCCTCCCTCTTATCTCTCTCACCTCTCTCTCTCCCTCCCTACCTCTTCCTCCCTCTCTCCTTCCATCTATACTTCTCTTTATCTCCTCCTCCGCCTATCTACCTACCTCTCTCTATTTTTGTCTCACCTCTCTCTCTATCTCTACCTCTCCCTCTATCTCTCCTTTCATATCTACTTCTCTCTACCTAGCTATCCCTCTATACCTATTTCTCTCTCCCTCCTTGCCTCCTCTCTCTCAATATCTCCACCTTCTTCCCTCTCTACTCTCGCTATCTTTCCCTTCCTCCCCCTCTTTCTATGTATCCTCTCTCCCTCTCCCTCTTCCTATCTCTCCTCACCCTCTCTCTACCTACCTCTCTCTCTCTCTCCTTCTATTTATCTCAATTATCCATCTTTGCCCATCCCTCCCTCCTCTCTCTCTCTCCCTTCCACCAAACTTCACTCTATACATATCTCTCTCTCTCTCTCTCTCTCTCTTTCCCTTTCTCACTCTCTCTACCTTCCTCCTTACGTCTCTACTTCTATCTATCACCTCTCTCTCTCCCCCTTCTATCTCTACTTTCTTTCTCTCTATCCCACCTCTCTCTCCCTAAATATTCCTCCCTCCCTCCTCTCTCTCTATCTCACCTCTCTCTCCCTCCCTCCCTACCTCTTCTCCCCTCTCTACTTCCCTCTATCTCGGACCCCTCCCTCTCCTTACCTACGTCTCTCTCTAAATC
>VDFB02252616.1:33786582-33914285 GCA_007258455.2 Sequoia sempervirens
TAAGGTGGGACGCATTCGCCACTAGTAGTGAATCATTCCTCTCCCAAAATTTTGAGAAATCAGGAGACAAATCTATAACACCAGATCTGGAAATGTCTTCTTGTTGGGTTGCCGAAGTCAATTCTGTGGAAAACAGATAGAAAACCTTCTCCAAGCTTGAAATAAAGTTGATTTGACTTGAAGCGCCTAGTTGACTTGTTGACCAATCTTCAACACCAAAAAGCTTGTTATATCTACACACAAAATTCTACAAACACACATGCAATAGGAAAAAAATGGTTGAGGGTTAGCAAATAGGGGTTTTTGCCTTGGTCAAACCCCACTTTTGGTAATCAAACCCTTAATGAAATAATGAAATGAAAAAGAATGATAAACTAATAACATGCAATTGCTATCAACTTACCAAACCCTTAGTGATGCAAATATGAAGTAATGTCAATGGATGCTCCAAAGTACTTGAATAATGCTTGATTTGATGTTGAAAGATGCTTGAATGCTAGAATGAATGGGACTGTAGATGTAAAATGAGGTGAAAATCACTTATTTATACAATCTTGTTCCTTAGTTACCCGTTCATACCTCATCACAAGCTGACATCAAGTGTTTTTGAATAAAAACCCAAAAAGAAATTTTAAATTTTTTGAATTTGGAGCCAAGGGGGACTCATTCACCACCCATGGCGAATGGGTCCCACCTAGGACCTGAAAATGGGTGTCAGGAATTATCTTGTATTTAATGCTGTTTATCGGGTTTACATTCAAAAATGAGCTTAATTAAGCCTTATAAGGGCATAAAGGGACCAAATAAAGCATAAGAAAGGGATAAATAGTGAAATTATGCCTAGAAAAGAGTGAAATCTTGTTACAAGACTTTGCAACACTTCAAAATAGGACTTGTTTAGTGATGAAAAGGTGCTTTTTAGGTGAATTGTAATGAATAGAGTCTAGAAGAGTGTAGAAATGTCTTACAACACTTCACAACACCTTCACAAGACGTCATTATTTGAATTTTAGTACCTAAATATGCATGTTCAAACCATGTTACAACATAAAATCAGAGAAAAATAGATCCAACACAATGAAACAAGACCTAAAATTCCATGAAAATGACAAGGGGCCATTTTTCTACAACACAGTTTCTTGTTATTTTAGTATTTTTCTTAACCATATAATTTTATGGTGTAAATATAATAGATATTTGGTAAATGTTGTAGAATTTTAAATCAATGAATGCTAGGTTTATTTTGGTAATTTATGTGTTGCATGGGAATAATTTTAGTTTGATTAAGGGTTAATAATTATATTTTCTTGCACAATATCATATCTTTGTCAGAGGTTCCTATTTGATATTTTAATTATTGTACATGATTCTATTACCCAATAAGGCATTGGTCTTGAAGCCTCAAGCCATCTGAGCATCATCTTTAAAATATTAAAAAATAGTCCCTAATAGTTTAGGAATAAAAATCACTATGGTGCAGGTTGTTCCCACAATAGTGGTTTACAATTTTTGGCCAAATTGGACAATGAAATTATTATTTTTAACTAAATCTTCACTTTCGAGGACCTATAGCGGCTAAACTGTGAGGAATTTGAAGATGATGCAAACTAGAGTTTCATGAAATTTTGTCTATAGATTCTAAATATATTTTTTTTCAAAATTTTTGGAATCAGATTGCACTTCTTTTTCCATCTCCCTCAAAAACTATTCTTTTTCAGAAAACAACATTTTTAAAAAGTGACACTCACTGTATATCACATAACTTTTTTTCCATGAAGGATAAAATTCTAATTCTTTCTAATTTAGATTTGTAACTCCGATATCTAGTGCTTCCACTTGGCTAGATAGTTTTTATTGAATATTTTTTCCTTAATCAAATTTTGAAGTCAAACCAATTACAATTCAAACATAGCACGACCGTATAACGCGTAACTTTTTTTGTATGTATCAAAATTAAATTTATTTTTTTGTTAGATCAAGGACTTCAATATCTGGTGCACTTATATATATATATATATTTGATAATCTACTATTTGTCCACATGTGCAAAACAAAGAGCTTGATTTTTAGTGAAAAACCTACATTCATAAGAAATAAAAAATAAATATAATAATAAAATTAAATTTATTTAAAATTATAATTTTTGGGAAGGTTATAATAAGGACTACATACTTACAAAAAATAAATTTTAAATGAATTCATTTGATCCCCCAAAAGGTAAATCAAAAGTTTTTTTTATCAGCATTCTAATAGGTGTAAAGGAGACTCTGTTATAGGTATGGTTTAAAACTAGTGGGGTTCTATCCAAGGGGGTTTGATCTAAGGTAGTTTGATCAAACCCTCTTCAATTGTAATGCTTTAAATGGAACTTTTTAAGGCTTAAATAATTATATTTTCTAAAAATATGTGATTTCAGCAAAAAAAAAGAATCTCCCAGAAATTGTAAACCAACTTTGTAGGATCACCTTGCATCATTCAATCATAATGAAAAGTACATAAACAATCTTAAACCTTGAATAAAATTAAATCATGTGGATTATTCTTACACAATTAAATCAACTATATATACAAAGGTTATTGTAGCTAGTCTTACTTGAATTTGTGACAAATTTTTGGGTCTAGTATTCAATTTGGCTTTAGTTGTTGTCATTTTTGGCTATTTGGATTTTGATTCATTTAAATGATTTTTATTGTATACCTCTAGGAAGAGCCTCATAAGTATAATTTGAGTTCAAAGTGTAGGAGGGATAATCCACTCTCAATTTTAGCCTTTAACAATACTAAGTTTGTAGATGATACTCTATTTACCTTATTATTGTAAGAATCAATGACCTTAAAGGTGGAGAAAATATATAGGATTTGGAAGAGAAATTTTATAACCTAAAATTTTGGTGATTTTGGGAGAGCCACTAGATTTGTTATGTAGGTGGTTATGCCATTGATAAAAATAATATTGTAGATACTAGTTTTGATTTTCCTAACAATGGGTAGAGGTTTCTACTTAATTGGGAGAGTATTTAAATGATTTAAATGTTTCCAAGGACACATGATTTCTTAAGAGTGAAAAAATTTTATGCTAGAGTAATTCTTTGAATTGTGGCTAAGAAATGTAAACTATTGGTGGTGCAACTAATGTTGAGGATATTTCTTTGCTCTCTTTAAATGACTATAGTGATTTTGAATATTCTAACCTTAGGATTAAGTCATGATTTTGTGTGGATGAAGTTGAGTTGTTCATGAGGAAATTTAATATAAGGCACAATGTCCTTTATGATAATCCTACAACTTTGCTAGATTTTATAAGTTTAAGATCTTAAGGGTTTAGGAATAATACTCTCTTTGAAAGTGACCTAGAATATTTAAGGCTTGAAGAGAATTAGCTCAATTAGAAATCAAACTTGAGGAAGTGGAATTATTTGATTTTTTATCAAAACAGACTTCTTAGCATGTTACATGGACCCCTAAATTATATCTATTCTATTTTTCTGGTTTGGAGGTGAGGTGTGATTCTAATGAGTTTTACTGGGTATGTGTCAAGCTTGATGAACTTAAAGTAATGCATGGTTGTGAAACTATTAAGGTAATACATTGAAATGAAGGTGGGGGAGAAAAGTTTGTTGCACTAGTTAGTATTTTATTGCATACATTGATGAATGGGAATTTACACCATGGGAAGACAAGATAATTATCAATGTGAAATATTGGTGTACATGTTGATGCGATAGTGTTTGATGAGGTGAATTTTAAATGCACATCCACCTTATGTTATATAAATAATGTTCTAGGATATATGGATGATTTTTTCAACCTAGAAAACATGAAATAGTCATGTTCAAGGAATAATGATCAACATAGGGCTTTTAATTCATAGATTCATAACTGTATGTTGATGGTAGGAAAAAATAGAAAGGGTGATTCTTGCGGATATGGTGATTCTTGGATTTATGTGGATTTTTTTCTTGATATGTTTTGGAATTCAAATTACTTCTAAAGGTTAAGTTATGGTACAATGGGGAGAGATTATCTTTACATCTCATGATTTGGATAATGGATTCATCATGTTTGAGCAAGTCCAATGATTTGCGCATTCATTGATCTTAATGGTGCAGGGGCACCATGTTAATGCATTTTGGTAAATAAGGTTTTCAATAGGTTTTTGGTGTGTTGAGTCCTATTTTGATTCTAATAAGGTCATAATAGACCATTCATAATTTAATTGGAGTCATTTTAGTGCTTATGGTCATAATTTACAAATATTGTCAAAATTTTGTCCTGCAAAAGTGCAAAAATGCACAAAGTTGGAATACCAATGGTCATGGAAGTTAAAAGGAAGTTTGAGTCATTTTTTTGGTTGTTTTTGGGTTTTCTAAGGTTCAAATACATTGTGTGTGGGTCGAAGATAATCTCTTGGTGTTTATTTTGTGGAATAAGCAATAAGAAACTCTATTTTTTTTGTGGTTTCCAGCAAACTTTGCTGCTCCAGTCCATTGTACCGCCTTGTACAGTTTGTTCTTTCTCCAAAATGCATGATAAATTTGATGGATATGTGAGTTAGCAACATTTTGGTTTTGTTCTGAGTTAATTTCGTAAAGATTAGAGCATTTTATAGCCATTTTACTGTAGGCAGCTAGAACTCAGATTTTGAAGGTTTTAGGGTATAAAATGAAGATTTAAGCCATTCCACTTGGTGAAATTTCTTCTAATTTGGTGGAATGGCCCAAATATATGTAGGTTATTGTTTTATATAGGTTTTAGGAGCATGGAAGGCTGTTTAGATGAAGTTTTCTTGCTTCCCTAAGTGATATTTTATGAATTTTGACTTGAAGATGATGGCTCTAAGTTGAAATCTGCTACAAATGCAATGATAAGGAAATGGAGGTGGTTTAGAGAGCATGGGAAGACCTTAAGTGATGTTTCTGAGGCATTGGAAGAGTGAAACAATGTGTGGAGTTGTTAGATTCAATAAACCCTCATTGTTTCAAGCATTTGAAAGGCCTAAAGCAATGATCTTTAGGTTTGGTGTATTAGTGAGTGTTTTAATATTTAAAAGTTGTTGATTTTGGGGTTTTGTAACTTGATAAAGGTTTTTCAAAAGAGATTTGTGATTGGAATATTTTTTAGAGTGGTGTTGCTTTGGAAAAGAGGGCTAATTGTAGCCATTTCCAGCGGGACATCAATTATTTAGAGGATATATTCTAAAAAAATCATATGGAAAATTTGGATATGTTGATTTTTGTCAAAAAGGGTATTTAAAAAGATAATTATTTTGTGGGTTTGTAGAGTATTCTAAAAGATATGCATGAAAAACCGAGTTTGGAGACCTACAAGGAGAATGAGCAAGAATAGTGAAAAGTTTATAAGATAGGGTTTTGTGGATTGAAGATTTGTTTGAAACACCTTGAATTGTGATTTTAAATGGTTTTCCTCCCTTCTCTGTATCACTTAGTTGGGGATGATAGGTGATGGATGGATATGATTGATGAAATGATTAGTGGTGGAAATGATAGTAGTGATGGGGGTTAAGGAATCAATGAATGGACTAGTAGCAGAAGAATTTTTATTTGAGTGATAGAATGCTCCTATTGGAATGTTATAAGAAATTACCATAGCATTAGTAGGATATTACCAACACATTTTTTTTCTAATATTTGTAGGCTAAACCTCAAAATCATTGATTTTATTTCATTTGAATGGGTTCTAAGATACCTTAATGTCCTCTACCATGACAATTCATTGTTAGGAAAATAAAATTGTTAATGAGATTCTGGTTGCTTTTGAAACAAGATGTAAATCCATTATTGAATCGGTAAGGAGTGTTGGTGGTTATAGTTTTTTAGCAATAATAAAACTAGATCATATGAAAATGAAGGAACCAAGGTGATATGGTCTTGGCTTGGGAATGGTTTTGATGGGAGTGATTGGATCTTGAGATGATAGGGGATCATGGATGGGAATAGTTTGAATGATTGTGTTTTGAGATAATAAGGGATCTTAAGTGAATTAGTAGGGATAACTAGCTCATTAGATTGTAGTGAGTCTTGAGGTGGAACAATAGGAATATTTGGCATTTGGATCAAGATTTGGATAAACTAGTATGCTAAAAAAGATAATTTGGATAATAAGACCAAACATTAATGACATCTACATAATGACATTAAAAGAAGGTATAAGAATGTAGAGCATACACTTTTCTACCTTATAGAAAAAGAACCAAATAAATAAATTTGAAATCAATATTATGACCCCATAGACTTTAAGTAAAATGAAATTATTTTTTCAATCAACTATATGCATGACATTGTGAATTAGGTTGTTTGTTTAAAACATCAACAAAATGGGAATCCAAAGAAGATTGTAATTCGATGTTTTAGATTTCTTTTAGAAACACATTTTAGAATTGGTTATACATTTCTCATTTAAAAAGAGGGATCCAATGATAATTGTAAGTTAGCAAAGTGGTTCCTTTTCAACTTTTTCTTTATTGTGTTCTCTAGGATTTTACATGTTGAAAAGAATAACACATTGAGTTGATCATTGAGATTACCTTAATTGGTCTTGGTTGTCACTTTAGATAGCCCAAGACATGGGTTTGACTCCTAATTTGTCTATATATATATATACTCACACGATGAATTATGCTGACTTCGGGACCATATTCAAATTGTTGAATTATTCAGTCTCTTTGATCAATATAAATGGTGAGCAGGATAATCTGCCTTGGAACTTTGAGAACCCAAAGCTCATGATTGTGGTTGAAGTAGATTGAATGACAATGCACATTTCCGAATGCCAATGACATAGGCTCTCCGTCTCAGTCTCAATCTCACTACATTAAGTAGGAAGGGTTTAATGAAGGATGCGCGACATATTCTGCTTCCTATACCTGTACATTCTTTTACATGCCTTCAACTATTGCAAACCTATATTACAAAGAATGCACTTTCACAAGGTAAACAAATCCACACTCTCATCAATTTCAAGGGATTCTCATTTGCTACATGTACAATTTATCAAAATAACCTTATCAGCATGTATGCTAAGTGCGGTAATTGTGTCGATGCCCGTAAAGTGTTTGATGAAATGACAGAACGAGACGACCCCTCATGGAATGAACTTACCGAAGACGTGGTTATCCTCACCAAGCACTGGCTCTGTTTCACCAAATGCAGCAAACAGGTGTTCAACCCGATCGGTTCACCTTTTCCAGCATACTCCAAGCATGTGCTAAAATAAGGGCTTTGGAATCTGGTATGAACGCCCATCAAGGTATATTGGAAAGATGATTTTTGTTCTGACGTCGTAATTGTGAATACCCAGATAGACATGTATGCAAAATGTGGAAGCGTACGCAAGGCACGTGAACTGTTTGACAAAATGCCCCAGAGGAGTCTGATCTCATGGAATGCTATGATTGCAGGGTATGCACTATGCTCAAAATGGTGTTCTTGACAAGGCTTTAAGGCTTTTCGATGAAATGCCTCAAAAAAATGTGGTCTCATGGAACGCAGTGATTGGAGGGTGTGCACAAAAAGTGTTGTTGACCTGGCTTTGAGGCTTTTCAAAGAAACGCCTCGGCCAGATGTCATCTCATGGGATGCCATGCTTGCGGGATATGTGCGAAAAGAGCTTGTTGAAAAGGCCTTCGAGATGTTCAAACAAATTTTACTGACAGGTTTAAAGTCAAATTCCTCAACCTTTGCCAGCATCCTCCCAGGCTGCGCGAAAATGGGAGCCCTGGAACAGGGTATGGACATCCAGTAGAGCATAACCGAAAGCGGATTTATGCCAGACGTTGTACTTGTAAGAGCCCAGGTGGATACATATGCAAAATGTGGGAGCATACAAAAGGCCTTTGAACTTTTCGACAAAATGACTCAAAGAAATGTTACCTCATGGAATGCTATGATTGCAGGAAATGCACAAAATGGATTTTCCCAGGACGCTCTCAACACTTTGAACTAATGAAGTGCTCCGGAATATACCCTGATCATGTAAGCTTCGCTTGTGTTTTATTTGCATGCAGCCATGCAGGTTTGGTATATAAGGGTTGTAAATACTTCGACATGACTAAGGCATACTGCATTGCGCCAATAATTTGACCACTATGTGTGCGTGGTTGACCTTCTTGGCCGCGTTGGCTCTTGAGGAAACTCTAAACTTTATCATCACAATGCAAATTAAACTTATGGTGGCTGTTTGGATGTGTTTGCTTGGTGCCTGTAGATTACATAAGAAAATAGAGTTCTGAGTATTTACAGCAACTCTCCTTTTTGAGATGGATCCTGAATACACTGCGACTTAAGTTCCTCTGTCAAACACCTATGCAGAATTGGGCAGGTTAAATAAGGTTCAAAAGGTAAGGAGATTGATGTAAGATAGAGGAATTAAGAAGATACCAGGATGTAGTTGGTTAGAAATCCATAAAAGGGTACATACTTTTTGGTAAGAGACGGATCTCACACATAGGCACAGGAGATCTATGTAAAGTTGGAGACATTGTCTCAGGAGACGAGAATCAGGGTGTCTTTCAGATTTAAGACATAATAAATGATGTAGAGAAAAAATAAAATTTGAATTTGAATTGATGAGTGCTTAAATTTGAATTGCTAAACATATGTCACAACTTTTTAGTGGTCAAGAATCTTCAGAGTATATGTTGACTGCCACACTGCAACCAAGTTCATCTCCAAGATTGTGCAAGGCAAATCTCTGTGAGATGCGAAAAGCTCAGTGAAACAATCTGTAAGTATAGACTTGCACTATAACAAAGCACATCGTATCAGACCTGTAATTATAAGAAGGGATTAGGTTTTACTACTATTTTAAAATGCGTTCCTTTCCAAGTTTTTGTAGCTCCAGAACACACTATTGACTTCATTAAATCAGACACATTCAATGTACATTGAACTGTTTTTCAGGAAAGTTGTACATCTGTGGATTGAAAAGGTGAGGATTGGAGGCGGACGATGGAAAAGAGGAAAAAGGATTGGAATGCTTGAAGGAAATGGATAGATGGTTGACCAGCGGAAAATGTTTGATAAATGCTTGATCGATTCAGTGGTTGGAGATGGGAAGATCATCTTTGATAGTTCTTTACTCCAAGTTTTATCAATTTGTATCGTCTTTTTTCTGTGTTACTTCGTATTATCTTGTGCATATGCCACTTCTGCCAGTTGAGATTAAATTATGCATACCAGGTTATGCATGTAAATCTATACATGTGCAGGTGGAGTTGTCACAATTAGAGATTTTTAATGTCACTTAATGCATTATTTCTCTGACCATTTTTCCATTTAAAAAAAAAAAAAAATTTAAAATAAATTATTAGAATTTACATATGGAGAAGTAGAATTACAATTATATATATATATATATATATTTTGTGGGTTAACGTATCTAATGAAATTTATAGATTTATAGATTGATTTATATAGAATAATTATAATTAATGTTAGCTCGTCCGAGTAGCGGAGTTGGCTTGGGCTATAGGTTTGCTCCCCATAGGTCTTGGGTTCAACCCCCTACTCTCGTGGTTGACCATTGAGCTTGTATGCTGGGCTGAGTCGCAGGGACATGCTGCATAAAAAAAAAATTATAATTAATTTTAGCAGATAGTCTAAAAATTATAATTAATGTTAGGAGATATTCGGCAATAGAGTAAGGGGTGAAGTGTAATGACAAGAACATGCTAACAAAAATTTCTACCTTTTATTATAAATTTGACAATCATCTACATGTCCAAAATATTAATATTTAATAACAAACATAATATTTCCAAAATAAGTAACAAAATCCACTTCTCCATCACATTTACATAAATGTTCAAGAGCTTTTAAAATAATAATAAAATAAATCCCTGAAAAATAAGTAACAAAATCCACTTCTCCATCACATTTGCATAAATGTTCAAGAGCTTTTCAAATAATAATAAAAAAAATCCCTTGTAAAACCATTTATATATTTTTTTAATTTTTTAATGAACTTTTTGAAATTAAATAAATTTTTCAAAATATACATACGACTTATCAAAATAATGAATCACTAAAATTAAATAATTTGAACATAAAATAAAATAAAATAATTTTAAAGTAAATAAAATAGCTTTAAATTGATATATTTTGGTATCTTGTAAATAGATATATTTAATATATCTATATTAGTTTATATATTTATATATGAGTAAAAGCACAAAAAGTTTCACATTTTCATCAATTGAATAGTTTCTCTGAAATTTTCTCATTGAAAATTTGAAGTGTGATTAAATTTATATGTAAGTTTTGGACAAAAAGTAATTTTATGAAAGTCTAAAGAAAACCTTTTTTTAGAATTCAAAGTTTAGAATCCAATTTTCTGTTTTGATATTTTGATTAGTTTTATTATGATTTTTTTTTTAAATTATTATAAATAAGTTTTTCTAATGAAACATGAGACTAATAAGAAATTAAAAAATATAGTAAAACATATTATTTTTTTTGAAAATTATATGATGCATAAAAGAGAGAAAGAGTATATATTTTTTTAATGATAAAAAAAACAAAAATCTACATCTTATAAATTTTTTAAAAAATCATTTTTTTTATATGGTTATAGGGGAGAGGAGCTCATAGTGGAGCACCCTAACTTTGTGTTTCTGAAAATTCTATTTGGAAATTTCAAATCACTCTCAATTTTGTACAATAGTTTATTTGGCAACTCACATACTTCTATATTTCGTTTTAGGGCTACATCATCAAATATGATGACACATCAACATGTTTTTTTTTGTTGAGGTATCCAAAAAGGCCCAAAAAAGAGTGAGATAAATAGTGGTGCACTAAGTCATGTTTTATTGGTGCGCTGATGTGGCATCACATGATTTGTCAGTTTGTGTACTTTATGGATAAAAAGTGTTTTGTAATTGGATATTAAGGTGCTCCACTATGGGGCCCACTAAGCACTACTTCTATCTGCACTATTAGACCCCACTCCACTATAGCCCCTCTCCCATATCATTCAAACCTTTTGGGACCTTAAAAAAGCTATCCTTTCGTGGCTTGAGAAATATGCTTAATGAGAGGTGGGGAAAATAGATCCCCATAATTATTTATTTAGCAAATGAATGTCTCCCTATTTTTTCTTTCAACTCTTTCTCTGAATAGCTATAGTGCCTCTGCATATATCTTTTTCTTTAGCACAATGTTCACATAAAATCCCTGCAATTGTACGTGCAATAGGTGTCTTGTTGATAGTTAGTATTTTCCGTATCAGAGAAATTCACCGTCAGCAATTTACACTCGGATAATTCACTGTCAACAATTCACTGCGGAAAAATTCACCGCCATGACAAATTCACCTCAAGGAAAACTCACCACCAGCAATTCAATTAATCACAAACTTTTAATGCCATGAATTTTCCACAATAAATTACTATTGGTGAATTTTTCTTGAGATGAATTTGTGACCACAGCAAATTTTCCCATGTTAGAATTTTCCTAGAACTGGTATTTCCTTCCTTACTGCTTCTTTCATGGTACGGTTGACCAAACTTTCAACAACAATGTGATCCAAAGTCTTTCTCCCTAATAACTGTACCATGTTGGTCAGGAAAATCTGAAACACTTGCCCATCGTACTGCAAATGCCTATTCACCCATTTTGTTGTGCCAATGATCTTTATTATGGCCTCCTTTGTGTCATTGTCTTCTACCCTAAATAGTCTCCTTATTTGTGCCTCGACCTCCTCCTCCTTGCAATTGCACTCCACAACAAAGCTCTTTTAATTGGCCATTTTGCATAAGACATGGATATCTTGATTTTTATAGAGTTGCTGGGAACCTGTGAGATGTTCCATTTTCCTTTAGGACTTGCAGAATCTCGATGAGGATTTTAAAATTCTTTGTTGTGTACCACTTTTGATCTGTATTAATTCCACAATCGAACATCCTGGTGATTGGCACATGGAGCTAGTAAGACTTGTCCTATTTATTAGTCTTCTTCTCCCTTATATGGTCACTCCATTCGATTCAAGATGTTTATTTAGCCATATGTCCTTATCCTTTAGTCGAGGCTATGTATGCACAATCCTGAGAAAGCTCCAATGCTAGGGCAAGACCATAAAAGGTTTTTCGGTTTCTTCGTTCTTGATTATCTTTGTCCCTTCCTCGACACATCATGGTGAATGTGAGAAAACTATATATGTAGTATTGTGATCTTGAGGCTATAGATTCTTTTGTTTGTTGAGTGTCTCCAATGCCTTTCTCATCTTTGAAGATCTAAACCAGGCTCGACCACATCTCTGCATTAACCAAAATAGTGATAATATCTTCTTGTACTATTGCATGATTTTCCAAAAAATCTACAGCTCTGTTAGATTCCTTTAAAACATGCACTAGAGTAATATATTCTAATTTTTCTATCAGCCCCATATTGTGGGTACCCACAATTGCAACCTCCAGCTTGAAAACTTCTTGTTTTTTATGGCTTCAATACAGATCTTTGAATCTCCCTCAATAACTATTATTCAAATATTCTTTCCTTGCATATTTGAAGATCATCTACCAATGCTTAAAATTCTACCTCATTGTTTGTTCCATGTAGGATTTTCTTTTAGATAGAGTCTATTTGATATTTCTTTTTCTTTTTTCATCCCTGATAACGCATTCAACCCTTGAAGCCTTGGGGTTTTCTGTTAGAAAATTAAGGTTTACATATAATAAATTTGCTATTAGATTAGTTGGATGAGAATTTATTCTTTTAACAGGAGAAGGAGATTAATGACTTTATGAAGCCAATGCATATGAATGTAATTGATAATCCTGAAGAAATATAATATGTACTATTTTTTCTTTTATTATTGATCGACAATGATATAATTTGTGCAATTTTCTCTTCAACTTAACATTGGTATCAAAGCGTTCATCTATCCTATACCTATAGATTTTATTCAAATGGAGCTTGTATTGGCATGAGAAAATCTACTCTACTAAGGGTGATGGATAAAGAAAGATAGGCATCTACATGGTTTGAATTTTCTACACCATGAATGTTGGCGTGTGAAGAAGAGTGGCTGGCAAAGTCAGAACAATAGGCGTTGAAGATTGACAATGGTGTAGTAGACTTGTACATTCCCTATTGCCACGATCAAGTGTGTGGTGGTAATTTTTAGAGGCATAAAAAAAAAACTGTTGTGGTTCAAAAAGAATGTAAAGGGCACAATTTTGAGCAGGAATCATCATTAGTTTTATGTATTGTGTTGTTGTATCAATGTGAAGAAGAGTGTCCACTATATATTCACAAGAGAAAATAGGGACTCTATAATAAAGCTAATTCACTAAACATTCAAGACTATAAAAAGACGAAGGAATCTTCAACTTAAGATTAATAGTTATTATTATATATGATGAATGTTTGTCAGTTCTTTCAACAATCCAAGGGCATCTCTCTAAGATTTTTTGGTTTAGGATTTTTAACCTCTAGGGATGATTCTTTCCCAATTCCAAAGTTGGACAAATTTCGAGGATTTGACTTTCTTACCATTTTCTTTCTTCATTTCCCTATCATCTTGACATAAGGGCTTTTCAAACATCTACTACTGAAAATGTTTTAAGGAGAAACTTATGTAATGAGCTCAAAGGTCCAAGTGTTGAATCTAATAGCTTTGATACCATATGTAACATCAAACTCCTCACAGTGAGTTACCATGAATTATTCACCAAACAGTAAATAACTAAAAACATAGGTGAAAAGAGATGCAAATTTTTTCTTTAAATATGAAACATGCTACTACATACTTGTTACCATAAAGATATGACAAAACATTATACAATGCTTTCAAACTGAAAAGAATAAACTTCTAACACTTTTGCATTTCAATTCAATGATTACAATTTAGTAAACTATAATCAAATACTAAAAGAGAGTTAGGTTAGTGATCCTTATCTGGATTCTTTCTGTCTTTCAAGACTCAGCATGCCATTTACAAGAGGGAGGGCATCACCTGGGTGCTTTACCTCCAACCATTGACTTAAGTGGTCTTGTGTACACCTTCCTAACTAGAAGGGGCCCTCCCTTCAATTAAGGGTTAAGCTAGAAACCATCTTAGTTCTGCCATCTGAGCTCTAGTGTTATGCCCTACTTAACTAATACCGTCACACAACTATGGATACCTTCCAACTATGTCTGACATCTCTGACTAGCTAAGTATTTGGTTCACAGTGAACCGACAAGTGCACGTAGAGAAAATTGCACTCGCTATGGCCATAGTATTTGTATCATGGTTACAATCACTATTAAGAGAAAATTCATTTGTTCACCCACCCTGCTTGATTTGGAATACCTTTCCTAACCTAGGGTATACTAGAACTAACTCTTCCACCTAGTAACAACCACAAAGGACATGATTTGGCATAACTTGTCTTACTAGACATAACACGACTGCGTTGATAAGGTGCCAGACCATTCTCGAACCCCTGTGTTACTTAGCGTAACTATTGAGTCTTGGCAATTGCCATTAATTCAAGTCCTTATTTACTAAGTTGTTAAATGACTAGGATATTTTGTGACTTGAATACCCATGTTACGTTCTCGTAACTTGTTGGGACTTGTCAACTGTTCCTATCCTAGTTTTTAATATAATCCATGAGAGTATCTGATCTCCCACTTTATGATAGCGTAGTTATTATTGATGACTTACCACCATCAACTAGTTTCACTTAATCACAAATTGAAAGAACTGATAAATGTTCATCATATATAATAATAACTATTAATCTTAAGTTGAATATTCCTTCATCTTTTTATTGTCTCAAATGTTTAGTGAATTAGCTTTATTATAGAGTCCCTCTTTAGGAAGTGAAGATTCACTAGGTGAATAGCTCATGTGGATAGATGGTTACTTCTAACTCAAACAACCGAGTTACTTCTACGTAACTAGCTAGGCCTTGGCTACAAGCACTTGCTAGAGTCTTAACACTAACCCTTGAGAGCGCATAATCTAGAGTTATAAAATTTTAGTAAAATTTGACACAAAATGATATCTTCTCGACCTTCCTGTTCATAATATAGTATGAATAATACTAAGAAAAACTCTATACAGTAATGGTTAGATATCCAATAAGAATATAACTAATTTTATGTTTTACTCCTTCATGCATTTCAAGTAAATCTCATTAACTAAGGATTAACACAATTGAAGACCATCACAAACCCAAAGGTTTTTCCTTCTCACCAACGTTAAGGATGTTGAGCCATCATTAGGAAATACACCTGAGCATTTAAAAGATTCAGACCTAAGTTGAATTGAACTTGTTATTTGATCAAAGGTAAACATAAAGAAGACTTTGTCTCAACATTGCTTTAATTTCTAGTCATAATTGATTGAGTTGCTTTAGCAACATCTCTCTCCAAAATCCCGAATTAATGAATTAATGGGGCATTCCTTATCATCAACAATGGGTGGTTTCAAACATAATACAATTCCCTTGAAGGATTTATTCTTCAAATGAAGAAGCGAATACTACCCTACAAAATATTTTTTCCATTTACATCATCCTCACGAAGAGGTGGACAAAATAAACAATACCTCATTTAGCAAACATTCTTTCCCTATCTAGTACTTGACTTCTTTTACTCTCCACCTTGTAACTAGGTTCCCTAATCTTAAAGAAACAATGGTTTGATATTATTTTAGCAAGAGTTCATTTAAGAATTTATTTGCATATCCTTGCATTCATAAAAAGGCTCGAAAGGAAATAAAACCATTTCTTTAAGAAAACAAGAGAAGCATATTGTGTGTAAGAAAATATGCGTGAATTATATCAAATTAACAACACACTTAGATGGAAAGTATTACAGTAAGGAAATCTAACTTAATCAAACACAATTTCATAACAAAATTCCTTAGAAACTTCTCATCTTCCTCTAATCTCAAATGTATTAGTAATTTATTCTCTCAAATCTTATTCATGCACAAAACACTGAGATGTTATCTAAGAAATGAGTAGCCTATTTATCTATAATACAAAATCTAAGTCTACATCTACATGATTGAATGATTCAGCTGGATGAAATGATAAAATGACATGATGAATGAACTGTTGTATACAAAGTGATATGTAAATGATACAAAACATAATTAAACTAATGAAAGTGATGTGGAAATGATTCTAAATGTTGAATTGAAACAAGCTAAGAAACATCTAAAGGAGCCATTATTCTAATCTAAATTGATAATCTATTCTAAATGCTGAATTAGAAATGCAAAACTAAGCTCTCAAAACATGCATGAATTCCTGCAAAGTAATGTTATGCAAATGCTCTTTATGAAAAGCTGTAAATGGGCCTTAATTTATAGATTTTTCCAAGGCATTGGGTGAGTTTGCAGCCATGAAGTATTGAGATTTGATCTGGAGAAATCAATGGTGAAGAATGAAAGGGATGGTGAAAACAAGGAAATTGTTCCCTTTAGTAAAACCATCTTGCCAAGTGTAAGAAGGAATCACTTGAATGAAGAAGCCATGTGTCTTGAAGGTGATTAAAATTGTTGAGAACAAATATCCATTTTAGAAAATAAAGATAATTATTTTTATGTGACACATGGTGAGTTGGAGGATGAGGTGGAAGGTAGTTAGAGAAATATGTAGAAATGTGATGAAATTCAAATTAGATGAGAAGGAATCAATTACAATAAAACAAATTATTTAGATTTGTTTATTTCAATTAAATCATGAAGAGGGTGAATTAGAATAGAGGAATTAAGAGAATAGGAACTATGTAAATAAATTTGCAATTTATTTATATAGTAGAAGAATAAGGATTTCATTAATTAAATAATCAATATTTAATTAATATTTTCCAGACCAATTTTGAGTGTATACATTTTTCCCCTCTTTGAAGTGATGTGTTTACACAATACTTCAAAGAAAACTTTACCAGTGTTGCTAAATCTTTTTTATTTTTTATTTTTTTATTTACGATGATAATGATGATGATAAAATCCCGATTTGATAATATTCCAATGATTTATCTCCCAAAATGAAAGATTGTCAGCTGTCCCAATTAATTACCCCTCAAAAGAAATTAAAACAATGCCACCAAAATTACTCCTTTAATTACCTTTATTAAGAGGTAAAAAGTGAAAAGGAAATCATTTGTGCAAATTGTAATTTGAAAATTGTTTGAAGTGAGAGAATTTTGGAGCTTCTGAGCAAGATGGTGATCCCTCTATAGACACATTGATTTGAGCGGGTACGACGGCATAATTGGCCAGCGCGATATAGACCTCCCGTAAGAACTTTGAAACCTTCATTTGTGATTTTGAAATGATTTTTTCACATTTTTTAATTCGGATTTTAAATGTCAAAAATATTTCGGCGCTTCTGATGTTTTTTGCGGCACTAAGGCTAGATTTTTTAGCACTTTCGCAAAAAAATTTAGCGCCTCAGAGAGATTCTCTGGCGCTTCCAAGGTTTGTTCTGGCACTTTCACTTTTGGCGCCTAGGAGGTCTCAAATGGCACCTCCAAGCTATCCATAGGTCAAAATTTAGGAAATGACACTTTTTCCCAATGTTTTAGCACATCAGAGAGATTCTCTAGCGCTCCTACCGGATTCTCTGGTGCTTTAGATGGAATGGCACTCTTGCCGGATTCTCTGGTGCTTCGGTGGAATTCTCTAGCACTTCCGCGAAATGGTGCTTCAGCCCGGTTCTCCGACACATTGGGGGAAAGTTTTAGTGCTTTGGCTTGAAATGGTGCTTGCACATCATAAAATGGCACTTTTGCCCCTTTTGGCGCTTTGAAGGTTTGTTCTGGTGCTTTTAGGGCAGATTGAAGATTTTGTGATTTTTCTCCTTGAATTTTGTGATGTTTGATTGCACGTTAACCAATGATTATGTGTTGACGAGAGACCAAATGATTTAGTAACCTCATGATAGGCGAGATATACTAATGATGATGTTGTTTTGACCTCATGATAGGTGAGAATCAAAACAAAATGTTGTCGAGATTTGATGAAAATCTCATTAGGATTGATAGGTTGATTGATTGATTTGTTGATTTGGTTTGATTGATATGCTAATTTGCAATGTTTGAAAATGATAGGAGATGGATTTAGATAATCTTCAGTCTCAAGAGTGATTTTTGCTAACATGGGAGATGATTCCACAACTATCTCATGCTGATAGAGATATTATTGAGAGATGTGGTTTGTCCTCGTTGATTGATATTCCCCAGGTTAGGATTGATTGGGGATTGTTGACGACATTGGCGGAGAGGTGGCATAGCAACCACAACACTTTCCATTTTCCTACTGGAGAGATGACCATTACACCATATGATGTGTATAGGATTTTGTGGATTCCTATAGTTGGTGACATTGTGACTTATGATTCTACTGAGCAAGGAGGTATAGATGCATTATGTCAGATTTTCCAAGATGATCAGATTACCAGATGTTGGATATCGTAGCTGGAGATATTTTCCAGTTATGCCCCTTTTCCTTCTGTTCTTGTAGGATTTGTCGGTGGCTTCTTATGTCCCGACAAGAGGGCAAAGGGACTTTCTATCAGTTGGGGTCATACTTTGGAGTAGATGATCTAGTTTGGGACTTGGTTTGCATGGGGGTCATGTTTGCTTGTGCACCTATATCATGATTTGTACTAGGTTGAATATCTGAGAGGATCTAGCTTGTTAGTAGGAGTTACATTGCTCCAGGTCTAGGCCTGGGAGCATATTGCAGTGACATGGCCAAAGACAGATAGATTTCAGCCATTTGGGAGGCCTTATATCTATGGTTATCTAGGTGCAGTTGTCCAACATAAACTAGGAAAACTAGAGTATTGGAGATTGGTGCTCAATGACATAGATGCAGTTACCTAGCAGCCGTATGTGGATTGTGAGTAGTGGGTAGAGGATCACTTAGAGTTTCCTTACTTAATGACTGCCAGATACCTTATTGGATGGACTCAGTATATCATCGAGAGATTCCTATTGCTGAGAGTGTTGAGGCAGTATGGAAGAGTTTAGGGGATGTCGTAAGGATCAACCCTATATACCCGCAGACAACAAGATACGACTGAGTGGGGACTGACATTGTCCTATGATGCTGCATGTGACGAGTACTTTCACTTACAGCCAGTGATCTAGGATTATCATCCAGAGATTGTTGAGGGATCATATATGAGTGAGGAGTATACAGTGTACTTTGGTCAACATCTGTTTCTGAGGCTTTCAAGTCATGATGAGCCCATGCTGAAATTTGAGGATGATGAGGATAGACCACCTAGATGGAGATGAGGCAGAGATGGCGGAGATGAGGAGGGAGAGGGTGGAGATGAGGGTGATGATGATGATGGAGGGGATGATGGAGGTGATGATGATGGTGGAGGAGATGGAGGAGGTGGTGCACATCCCAGTTTCGATGCCAGAGTGCCTCATAGGAGGTGATCCTTGGTGGCAGCAGCACAACAACGTTTACAAATATGCTTGCCTTCTCAGCAACAACAGTCATAGATCTCTTCTTTGTACATGTAGGTTCAGACTATTCAGGGGTAGCTGACACAATTACAGGGGCAACTACAGACACAGACACAACTGTTGACTCAGGTATAGGCACAACTCCTACAGGCCTAGGGTAGATTTAAACATTGACAGCTGAGAGGGATGTTGCCTGACAACAGCTAGCACAGGTACAGGTCCAAGGACAGGTACATGGGCAGGTTGTGGCATTGACCACTGAGAGGGATGCACTAAGACGACTTGCTATGTTGGCATAGGCCATTACAGAGAGGTTATAACAGGCTGCTACGATGGTTCAGGAGGTGGAGTTTTACAGGACTCAGTGCCATGAGTTGCTTCCTCCTGAGCGGCGAGAGAGTTTCAGTAGATCTCAGACGAGTAGATCACAGTCTCAGATAATGAGTGTAGGTGTGACACAACTATTGCTAGGAGATCAAAGGGATCTAGGTGCAGGTCCCTCAGGTGCAGCAGGGGGTACAAGTTCAGTGAGGCCAGTAGCATCTGGGGGCAGTACCACATAGTTTTAGTCATTGTATGTTATATAATGATACTAACTCTTGATGATATCACCATTTTGATGTTGTATTTCTTGACATTCAAATATTTTTGTACATTTGACATATTTTGAGCTATATATGCACTGATGATGATGATCCTATGTGTTTATGCACGTTGATTTATGATGGATGCATTTAATTTCTATGTCATGCATGTTATGCAATGTTTTATGATGATGATATTATATGTGTCATGGATGCAATAAAAATGTCTGCATGCTATTGTTTTTGTATTTTCCTAATGCAATTACATATGATGTGATGGATGTAGGATGATGTTAATGCAAAGATGAATGATTCTAATAATGAATGACTTTATATGGTCCTATGGATGTATGATATGCATGCTAATTTATGTTTTTGTATTTTTCCATTGCAAATATTATGATCTAATGCATGTATGAAATAAATGAATGATAATTTACATATGTTGATGCCTAGGATGTATGAATAAATGTATATGGATGAAAATGATATGATCAATGCATTTGTTTTTTTTTGGGTTTTTTCATAATGCAAATATATGTGATTGATGATTTAAATGAATGCCTAGATGATATGACAATGCTATGATTGATGTCCTAATGCTCATGCCTCTAAATTTTTTTTTTGGCAATGTCAAATGTACTCAATCTGTTAATGATAGAAATAACATCAACCTTGGAAAAATCTATAAATTCCATTACAACAACCAAATATGAATGCAACCTAGACATGCAATTCTAATAATGCAATAGTGACATCCGAGGATATATTGTGCTTATTGTCATCATTGAGCTTTTAAAATTTTGAAAGTGGGTACAAACATCAATGGTATAATTGAACCATGATGACCTAAGTACTACTTCCATGATGTTTGATAGTGCAAGTTAACACAAGCATCTACATATAATTGGACCAAGATGACCTAAGAATTCCTTGCATAAATAGACAAGAGCTAACCATTTTCCTATGTGAATTCAAAATGTCATCATTGATACTTTGTAGAGCACGTCCTGCGACAATTCTCATAGTAATAATGATTAACTCAATAGGCAATAGACAAAGAAAAATATAATTCTCGATCATAGCTTTTCTAGTTCTTTGACATCCTTGAATTGGTCCTGAGAAATGATAACATTGAAATCATACTGCAAACAATTTAAACATTCATGTGGAAGTGGTGAAACCATGATTTAGAATAGCATCATCCTTGTAACCTTGATTTTTTGTTGTTTTTTGTATTTTTCAATTTCTCGATTTTTAGGTGTTTTCTAAGGATTTTTCCAAGAACCTAACCTAAAGACCTATCCTACGGGTCTTGGGGGATGATCAAAGATAAGCCTTGCCTACATTATACACACAAAGACCATGTAGTTCGACTGACTCAACCGATTTACAGGACCAAGATATGAATAGACACTTAATTACAATGAATTGTGACAACACAATTCAACAAGGTGACTCTATTTTTGGCTTTTTGGATTTTTCACCTTTTTTTTGGATTTTCTGATGTGACAAGGATGTTTGATGCATTTGTGATGATGATTTATGTTCAATGTTTGATTTCATTATGATCATTGTTTTCATTATGTTTTTCCTCCTGCTATTTTTTTGTTGATTCAAGCTCAAGATTTTTTCCCCAGTGGAAACAAACTAATTTATTGTGGATATGTACAATTTTCAAGAAACCAAGGTGAGACATGACCAGCATAACAAGGTATGCATATGTAGCTCAAGTGAAGGATACAAAAGGTAATGGTACCAAACAAGTGATCAACACACATTTGCATAGAGGAATAAGCCAGCCTGTCACAAATAGCGCATGTTGCTAGGTTTTCACCACTTGCTTTTATTGCACATTTTTAGATTTTATGATTTTTTTTAAATTTTTTTTGTATTTTTTCATTTTTTGATATTTTTTGTATTTTTTCATTTTTTTAATCTTTTTGTTGTCACCAAGATGCCTATTTGCTAGGTTTTCACCAGGGTGACCATTTTTTCAAGACATTTTCTAATGTTTTTGGATTTTTTTAGGACTTTTTCTAATGTTATTGGATTTTTTTAGGACTTTTTTAGATGCAATAGCTGAATTATGCATAGAATTTCTTGAGATGAATACTTTTCATGGGTTCTTCGAACAGGTCCCCTTCTAGCATGGAAAACTGATATGCTCTTGAACCATAAACTAATACAATGACAAAAGGCTCCGACCAATTTGGTTCAAATTTTCCTTTCTTCTCTTTGTCTTGCTGATTGTCTGGGTTTTCTTTCAACACTAAGTCACCAACTTGGAATGTTCTAGGTTTGACCTTGTGGTTGTAACTTCGAGAAATTCATTGTTGGTAGGATTTTAGGTGATTCACTGCATGTTGGCATTGCTCATCTAACAGTTCTAATTCCTGCAATCTTGAGACCAGGTAGTCTTCATCAGGGATGATACCTTTCAAGGAAACCCAAAGTGATGGTATTTCAACTTCAATAGGTACAATGGCCTCAAACCCATATATCAACACATATGGTGTAGCTCTTGTCGGTGTGCAAATATTGGTGTGGTACGCTCACAAAGAAGGGTTTAATTGAGTGTGCTAATCATGTCCTATGTCATTGATAGTTTTCTTCAAAATCTTCAAGATAGTCCTTTTGGAAGCCTCTGCTTGACCGTTCCCCTGGGGATAATATGGTGTAGAAAAGCGATGTTGGATATTGAACTTCTCACATAATTCTTGCTTGTCTTGATTTTTGAATGGTCTTCTATTGTCAATGACTATGGATTGGGGAATGTCGTATCGATAGATGATGTAGTTGAGGATGAATGATGAAATCTGCTTTCTCGTGATGTTGGTTAAAGGAACAGTCTCAATCCATTTTATGAAGTATTCTATAATAGTGATGATAAACTTATGTCTGTTTGATGAAGGTGGATGAATTTTACCAACAAGATCTAGTTCCCATTGAAAAAATGGCCATGTGGATGCAAAAGGTTGGAGTTCTTGAGCTAGTGCATGGATGAGATTGCCGTGAATCTAACATTTCTAACATTTCTTCACAAACTAGAAATATTCCTTTTCCATAGTTGGCCAATAATATCCTAAACGAAGAAGTTTCATGGCTAAGGATAGGCCACTTGAATGTGTTCCAAAGACACCCTTATGGACTTCTCGTAAAGCTATTTTAGACTCATCACATTCTAGAAATTGTAAGAGAGTTCTATCAAGACCTTGTCGGTATAGTACATCCACTATAAGTGTATGTCAGGTGGCTTGACGAATGAAATTGCATTTTTGGTTTCCTGACAAGTCAAGTAGAAGAGCGTTATCTTTCAGGTAGGTATAAATTTCACTGTGGATTGAGGTATTGGTATCAGATAGGTGACAGATAACATGGGATTCAGTATCATCATAGGCAGGGGAAAACAATTATTCCACCAAGAACTCGTAATGACTTCTTTTTTCTAGAATTTGTAACAAGGAAGCAATAGTAGCCATGGCATCAATGACTTTATTTCCCACTCTTGAAATCTATTCAAATTTGATATCCACAAAATATTTCATGAAATAATCTAGCATTCTCTTGTAAGGCATAAATTTTTCATCCCTTGTTTGATAATCATCATTGACTTGGTTAATGACTAACTGAGAATCCCCATACACTTGCAATTCTAGGAATTTCCACTCTATAGCTGTTTTGATGCCAATGATTACTGCTTCATACTCCACCATGTTGTTGGTACAAGGGAACATTAGTTTGTATGATTTTGGTATGGTATGTCCTTGTGGAGTGACAAATAGAATTTTGGCTCCTGATCCATGTTGGGTGCGTGGTCCATCAAAGTACAGTGTCCACTATTTCGTAGCCATGGTAAGAACATCAACATCTGGAAATTCAATGTGTAAAGGATGATTATCTGGTAATGGTGCCTCCACCAACTAGTCAGTAATTGCTTATCCTTTTATTGCCTTCCTATATACATATTGGATATCAAATTCATTGAGTATCATGACCCATTTAACCAATCTCCCTGTTAGGTTTGCTTTGCTGAGGAGATATTTGAGAGGATCAATTTTAGCTATCAACTTGATGGTGTGAGTTAGCATGTAGTGTCGTAGCTATTAGGTAGCGAAGACTATTGCTAGACAAGCCTTTTCAATGGAGGTATAGTTTATCTCATAGCCATTTAACATCCTGCTGATGTAATAGATTGCTTATTCTTTACCTGCTAAATCTTCTTGTGCTAATAAGCCTCCCAATGATGTCTCTGTTGTAGTGATATATAAAAGTAATGGCTTCCCTTCTATTGGTGGTACAAGGATAGATGGATTCATTAAATATTATTTCAAATGGTTGAAGGCTCCTTCACATTGCTCATCCCATCAAAAAGAAACATTTTTATGCAATAGATGAGTGAAGGGATGGGTCTTGTTTGCCAGCTGTGAAATGAATTTGTGGATTGACTAAAACCTCCCTTGTAGAGGATGGAGTTGACTAATGTTCTTTGGTGGTGGCATTTCCATAATAGCTTTGACTTTGGCTAGGTCCACCTCAATCCCTTTTTTTGATACTATGTAACCTAGGATTTTTTCCAATGTCACCCCAAACACACATTTCTTGGGATTTAGTCGTACATTGAATTTTTCCAATCTGGTGAAAATTTTATCTAGGATCTCCAAATATCCTTCCTTGGTATATGATTTGTCCAATAAATCATCTACATAGTCTTCCATGAAAGTATGCATCATATCATGAAAGATTGTTGTCATGGCATGTTAGTAGGTAGCTCCTGCATTCTTCAAGCTGAATGACATAACATTCCAACAGAAGGTTCCCCATGGACAAGTAAAGGCCATTTTATCTTGATCTTTTAGGGCTATTTTGATTTGGTTATACCCAGAAAAGCCATCCATCAATGATAGCATGCCATGTCCTACCATCAATTCTACTATGATATCTATATTGGGCAGAGGAAAATCATCCTTAGGACAAGCTTTGTTAAGACCTCAGAAATTTGTGCATATGTGAATGCTATTTTTAGGCTTTGAAACTAGTACTATATTGTAGATCCACACATAATAGTCAATGGGTCTGATGAATCCTACATCTAACAATTTCTTCAACTCTGCCTTTACCAATAAGGCGATATGAGGGTGCATTTTTCTCAACTTCTACTTGAATGGTTTCACTCTTGAAGGTAATGATAGATGATGCATGATGAGTTATGGGTCAATTCCTGAAATGTCATCATATGACCAAGTAAAATTAATTTGTTTTTCTATGAAAATTTTAAGAAAGCTTGGCTTTTCCTGGTCCATCAAGGATGCTGCTAGATGGATAGTCTTTACTGTCTCTTCAATACCGATGTTGATAGACTGTGTCGGTTCAATCAAGAATTTTGATCTTTCCTAAAAATGATCTAGGAGAGTATCAAATATTCCATCCTTTGACGCCTCAGAGAGGTTTTCTCCATTGGATGTGCTCTTTTTTTTACTTTTTCCATATCTGACACTACCATTGAATGGTTTTCTATATCAGATCTATTTCTTGTATTATTCATTTTGCAACTGGAAGACTTGACACTCCCTTGTATGGAAGCCTTGTTACGATGTTCATTGGTGGAATCTGTTTTAGGATCATTGGGACAAAGAAAATTGATGATGGCATCATCATTTGAAAATGTAGGGATGTCAAATGGCTCGGTTAGGTCCCAATCTATAAGCTTAGGATGTACTAAGGGTAAGTAGTCACCAGATGGGTTAAGGTCAAAAATGGTAAGGGTTCGGTTAGCAATGTCTTCAATTTGTCCAAAAGAAAAATTGAGGTCTAGAAGGTAACTCTCTTCAGAATTATCTATTTCACTCTGAATTGAATCATCTTCCCTAGAATCATTGGGGTGTTGTGATCCAAATTCAAATGGTTTAGAACCTGACCATTGTCCTTCTTCGAGTAGGGGTGCATATTTGTGTACTACATCAATTTCCTTGTCATGCCAAGACTCTTCTGATAGTGAATCCCAATCATATTCATTGGAATCAGTCTCATGCTCTTCACTGGCTTGTAACTGTAGGATTCTTTCAACCACCTTTTCTTTTGTGTCCTCTTTATAACCCAGACCATTCTTATCTCTTGGATTGATTAAAATGGGTTGAATTGGATCTACAATTCCCTCTTTCCTTTTACCCACGAGACCTTTCCCTTCATATCCCATCTTTTCCAAGGTAGTGAAACCTTTTCCAAATTGAGCTATTTGTACATTTGTAGTTGCTACTTGGGATTCTTCCTCATCTTTATAAAGCTAGTTTAGAACATCATTGTCTTCTGCTTCATCAAACCTGGGGCTTTCTTTTATAAACCGTCCATCAAATTTGGTAATTGGGTGTGGGGTCTGCTGCATTGATGTGGAGGGTTGTCCATAAAATTTTAGAGAAGAAAAGTGTGAAAGATATAGGGACCGTTCAAAGAAGTATTCACCAACACCTTTGTCTTTGACTTGGAATTTTTCATCGAATTGTTTTGATAAGGCATTCAATTGGGCTTTAGGATTTGAGGTGGTGGATGCAGCACTTTCTTCTTTCTTCTCAGACTGTTTGGACATGGAACTGAATTGACTTTCATGATTTGTGGAAATGACCAATGGTTTGGATGAGGAACTTGGCTGACTCTGCTCATTGGAAGTAGTGGGAGTGGAAGCTTCTCTATTATGAGGCACAAAGATATCTTGGACAAATTTTTGTGTATTTCAATACTAGGGACTATTTGAATAAGCCAAAATGGTAATTTCCTAGCCACCACAAGGAAATTTTAGACATTGATGGTATGTTGAAGGGACTACTTGCATTTCATGAATCCATGGTCGACCCAATAGTATGTTATAGGTCAAATCCTTGTCTAAGACTTGGTAGATTACATCTTTCTAGATTGGTCTCACTTGAATAGGTAGGATGATCAATGCCTGTGAAGCTCTTTCCTCCTCATCATATGCTTTTATTGTAATCTTTTTCTTTGAATCAATTGCATTCTCAGAAAATCCTAAGGCACGGACAAGCTTTAAAGTACATATATTCAGGCTGACTCCTCCATCTATTAGGACATGTTTGACATAATGTTTATGGATTAGGACTTTGATATGAAGAGTAACATTGTGTGGATGAGAAATGGATGCGTCATCATTTTCAGAAAATGATATGTAATGTGGCATGGTTAAATGTCCCACCATGGTTTCAAATTTACAAACTTCTAGATTCGTTGGCACTATTGTGTCCACTAGGGCTTTTTCCAAAATCTCTTTGTGGGCAGGTGAAATCTTGAGCAATTCCAATATTGATATTTGTGTAGGGATCTTTTGTAATTGGTCCACTATGTTGTATTGATTGGACGATGCTACGGGCGTTTTAGATGAACTTCCTATTAAGACATATTTAGCATGTTCTCTTGTGGTCACATTCACTAGTACACTTTCTTGTTTCCCATTGATTTTGATGACATTGATTCGAGTATCATTTTGATTCATGTCTGGTTTGGTGTCATTGATTTTATTTTCAAGGATAACAGTGTCTTTTTCTTGTTCGATTGGAATGTCATAGATCGGATTATCATTCACAGTAATGTTTTGACGATCATGGGTTTCAATGGTATTCATTTAATTTTTTGCTGCTAAGATATGATTTATAACAGTATCATGGATATAGTTTACATTCTTTTCCTTGTTATTCATTGTAAATGATTCTCCTTTTTCATAGTTCAGTAAGGGATTTTTGAATGCTCCATGATCTGCATTTGTTTGGAGTCCCTCTATTCCTATGATTTTTCTATCTATCAAGTCTTGTATTTTATGTTTCAATTGCATTTAGCTATTTGTTTGGTGACCTTTGCATCGATGAAATTCACAGTAATAGGAATCATTCCACCATGACGATTTTACTTTAGGTTCAAAGCCTTGAGTGTCAAGTAATGTTATGAGGTTATTTTCAAGAAGTTACCTCAATGCTGATTCATGTGATTGACCCAAGGGAGTGAATTTTCTGTGGTTTGATTGTGTTTGATACGGTGGAGGTTTCGATGGGGTGTTACCTTGATTGTGGCTTCTTTGATTGTTGGAAGAGGAGATATTCTGATTATTGCCTTAATTGATATTTTGATTTACCTTGGTTGTGGTTCCCGACAAGTTAAAGATTGGTTTGGCATTATGTGTTTCGATGGTACCATTGTTGGCATTTTTGTTCCTTGTCCAAAATTTGGGTTTTTCAATGTTATGATGGTTAGATGAACCAACATTGTTTGATCCTTCATTGCAAACTTTCGATACCCCTCTTTTGACTAAGGCTTCTTCAATTTTGACACCATTTTCTACCATCTTCTCAAAGATAGGGGGACATTGTAATTGTAATCTATAGCTCATTTCATTGTTAAGGTTATCAATAAAAATTTCCATCTTTTCTTGTTTGGGTATGGGATGAGCGTAATGAGCGAATAACCTTCTCCACCTTTGGAGGAATACGAGAAAATATTCTCCTTGTTTTTATTTGGTATTACAAAGATCCTTCATGGTTATCTCATGTGCGATGTTGTAGGAATATTGTGTGATGAATTTGTTAACCAGTTCCTAGAAGGATTTTATGCCTGGTTGTAACTTTGAGAAGCATTCCATGCAGTGACCTCCTAGACTATGAGGAAAGAGTCTCATTAAGTATGTATCCTCGTGAGAAAATTCAAGACTCATTGCTTTAAATTCTTGCACGTGGTCTATAGGGTTTGATTTCCCATTGTATTTGTCATATTTTGGCAATTCACATTTTTGAGGAAATGGTATCATGTTCAACCTTCTATCAAAGGGATAAGGACAAATATCTTGTAACAAGTATCTTTTTGGAGTCCCTCCTTGCATATCTTGGAGTTGTTGTTGAAGGTTTTGCATCTGGTTTGTCAAGGTAGCCATTTGATCTGCAGTAGGCATTTCAGTTTCAGTTTTCTTTGGGATATTCTTCAATTTATTAACATCAAAGTAATTTGGTAACTTAACCCCTTGGTTATCTAACATCAAAAGGTATTTCTCCCCATCCTTTTCAAATACTTTTTCTAGGAATTTATGGAATTTGGGGTCTTGATTCGCTTGTTCGATTTCTTCTTCTGTTATCTCCTCTGTTTCATTTTGAGTAATCTTATGAAAAGGATTTTCCTCTAGTTCAGCCAGAGTATTTGGAGGTTCGATTTATTTGTCCTTAAGTTTTTGTTTTCGATCCTTAGCCTTGTTAAGATGGGAATACAAGTGACTAAGGCTTGCTAAATTTTGATCATTTTTTGAGAGTTCCAAAGAAATACCTAGGTCGAATAGAATGATGAATTCTATTGATGTAACCAAGGTGATAAAATTTGATACAAAGTGTATTGTTTCAAGATGAAGGATAAATACCTTGATAGGGAAACTCAACTTGATGATCGAATTTGGGTGTTGATGATGATGGGAACTTTTAGATGTTTGATCAAAGTTTAGGTAAAGTGTTTCACTTTGATAAGTCAATTTTAACAAAATTTTGGACTCTAAAAGATAATTCTAGACTTGAGGAGATTTTGAAATTTTGGTTCCAATTGTGAAATGGTGAGAAATTTCCTTCCTAGACAAGATGTTCGAACCTTTGGAAGAGTCTTGGATTTTGGCAATAATAAAATGAATACAAACCGGGGTTCTTTGAAGCTTTTCTGTAAAAAATGAAGAGAAATCTATTTGTAAAGTGTTGCAAGACGTTTTTGACGATCCATTGGACTAAGAGCTATGGGTTTTGGTTTTCAAATTTTAATCTTTCGTGAAGTCATGGGATAAAGATCATGTTTAGACTCTTGCCAAGGATGAAAAATGACTATGGCTGGAAAGATGTTAGAATTATGGTTTTAAAATAACAGATGAGAATTATATTTAGTTCTCTATTTCTAGATTTTGGTGGATGCGTCGTTACAGTGGGTGGAAGTGCTAAAAGGCTGAAGCACCATAGAAAGACTCAAATGCACCACATAATGGCTAGGATTGCCACATAATTAGGTGAATGTGCCACATAAAAGTTTGGTTGGGCCACATAAAAGTTCAAATGCACTAGCAAATAAGGTGGAAGCATTGTAACAAAAGGTGGATGCACTAGAAAAATTGGTGAAAATGCTATAGAAAGCAATAGAAGTGCTAAACTGGGGGATGTAATGTTTTGCTGCCAGTTTACTTGATTTTTCTAGTTTTTGGTCAAAGGATGGTTTGTTCCAGATAATGTATTTTGAATCACAATTTCTGTAGTTTTTCCAGTTTGTAAGGTTTTTTTTTAGGTTTGTTTTGAAAACACTTTGACAAGCACAATCAAGCACAACGTACATTCCCTAGGGTTGTGATGACTATATTCTCTTGGATTCCATGTGAGTTTTACCCCAACCGCGCTTATCTTTAGTGGATGAATTCAGAAGCTTGGCTACACAGGCTCCCCCTTACATTGCACTCTCTTCTTAGGTCAACCAAGCTTCTAGCCTCCATGAAACTCCCATGGCAGAATGATCATCTCTACTAGAGACTGCAAGAATGTGGATGCCTTCACAATGACCATTGTTGTACCAAGAGAATAGATGAAGGTTTTGGCCAATTCTACAACAAGGGTTCTAGTAAGGACTTTCCGTTTGTAGGGGTTGATCCATCGAAGTGATAGACCATTGCTTCCCTTCTCATCAAAACCAACCACATGATATTGGCCTTTGTTCCAATATCCTCATTTATATACTGACTAGAAATGTGCTTGGCTTTAGCATGTTACAAGTTGGGTTGTTCCCTTGGGTGAGTACTTTTTCCCCAAGGCATACCCTCTAGGATAAACAAAAGCGAGAGAGTATACCCCAAGTTTGATCCTATTTATTCCACATGAATAAAGAGAGAACCCTCGTTGTATACCCTACTCACACTTGCAAATTAACGAAGAATGGGTCTAGCTTTTTGGTCATCCATTTAAGGGGAGAACATATGCCTACCATTCAAAACACACCACAAATAATGAAAAGGAATGGGTCTCACTTTTTGGTCACCCAGTTAAGGGGAGAGCATATTCCTACCATTCTAAACAAGCAACAAACATGGTGTTCTTTCCTTGTTAATTAATCTATGTTCCTAATTTAAGAAAGAAGAAAAGACATAAAAATCCAGCCCCTGCATCAGATTTATCAGTAGTTTATCATAGATTTTCTTTGACAAGAGTTTTGGAGTTTCAGCAAGGTATTTGACAGCGTTTTATACAATCTGCAAAACAAAAAAAACCAACATCAGTTTTCATTCTTGGGAAAAATTACATAAATAATTGAAAGCACCATAACAGAAAGTGGAAATGCCAAAAAGACAGAAGCACCATAGAATCAATTAAAAGTGACACAAAAATTGGCCAAAGCATCACAAAAAAAGGGTCAAAGCACCACAAAAACTCCCTAAAGTGCCACAGAATGACTTAGATGAGTTAGAAAAATCCTTCAAAGTGCCAAAATAGTCAATCTAAGCACCAAACAATCTTTTGTAAATTCTAGAGAATTACGCGGTTGTGCTAGAAAACTACTCGTCCAAGCCTATAAAACAAACTTTCCAGAAAATATTGAAATAACAAGGGCTAGGCCCCACGGTGGGTGCAAATTTATGTGTGTAAGAAAATATGCATGAATTATATCAAATTAACAACACTTAGATGGAATGTATTACAGTCAGGAAATCTAACTTAATCAAACACAATTTGCTAACAAAATTTCTTAAAAACTTCTCATCTTCCTCTAATCTCAAATTTCTTAGTAATTTATGCTCTCAGATCTTATTCATGCACAAATCACTGAGATTCCATCTAAGAAATGAGTATCCTATTTATATATAATGCAGAATCTAAGTCTATGTCTACATGATTGAATGATTCAGCTGGATGAAATGATAAAATGACATGATGAATGAACTTTTGTACACAAAGTGATATGTAAATGATACAAAACATAATTAAACTAATGAAAGTGATGTGGAAATGATTCTAAATGTTGAATTGAAACAAGCTAAGAAACATCTAAAGGAGCCAGGATTCTAATCTAAATTGATAATCTATTCTAAATGTTGAATTAGAAATGCAAAACTAAGCTCTCAAAACATGGATGAATTCCTGTAGAGTAATATTATGCAAATGCTCCTTATGAAAAAACTATAAATGAGCCTCAATTTATAGATTTTTCCAAGGCATTGGGTGAGTTGGCTGCCATGAACGATTGAGATTTGATTTGAAGAAATTGACGTTGAAGAATGAGAAGGATGGAGAAAACAAGGAAATTGTTCCCTTTAGTAAAACCATCTTGCCAAGTGTAGGAACCTGAATCATTTGAATGAAGAAGCCATGTGTCTTGAAGGTGGTTAAAATTGTTGAGAACAATTATCCATTTTAGAAAATAAAGATAATTATTTTCATGTGACACATGGTGAGTTGGAGGATGAGGTGGAAGGTAGTTAGAGAAATATGTAGAAATGTGATGAAATTCAAATTTAAAAATTTGAATTAGATGAGAAGGAATCAATTACAATAAAAAAATTTATTTAGATTTGTTTATTTCAATTAAATCATGAAGAGGGTGAATTAGAATAGAGGAATTAAGAGAATAGGAACTATGTAAAAAAATTTGCAATTTATTTATATAGTAGAAGAGTAAGGATTTCATTAATTAAATAATCAATATTTGATTAATATTTTCTAGACCAATTTTTAGTGTATACACATATTATTCAATGGTAGCTTCCATGGGATCTATCCTCTCTAGATACCATCTAAGAAATGAGCTATCTTAACATGGTGATTCAAAGAAACAATAAAGATCCTTACATGAGATGGGCATTAACTAAAGCTGCCCAATATTGGTTTAATGTACCAATAGCATCAGAAATATGTAAAATATAACATTGATTAATTCCATTACCAAGAAGGAAAAGTTACTTGCCTGTAACTAGTTTCAGTTATGTGGATGGCTGCAATACGCTCTTAGCCATATATTAAGGAATGTAAACCACAATTCCTTCTCCATTGGGTGATGGGTTGATAGGCCCTCCTTTATAACGGCCAATAGAATTTAGTTAATTGAATTCTCTATCAGAAATACTCCTACAAATTCTTTCACCTTGATTCTACATTCAATGAACTGTAGCATTATCAATTTACTTAAGCATAGACATTGTAAGAGCTCTGAATATTTGATATGCTATCACTTTGCTCAATACTTTCCCCTCCTTAAACCCTTTGTGAATCGAGTTAAGAGCGTTGGAACAATAGCTTCCAAGCACTAGAGGTATCATTCTTTTCATACAAAACCTTGAATGAAAGCTTAGAGATGAGTTTCTCCCTATCACCAAGTACGATGATTAAAACCGACTGTGTCTTCTTATGTTGCTCAGTCTTTTGATATTCTTTCTCTTTTTGCATTTCATTCTCTTGTTCTTCTAGAATGACCTTCCTCCAAAACGACATCAATATAATTATTTTCCAACCCCCCCTCATGAAAAAATGGTTTCAAATTCTTTTTTTTTTAAAAACCCTTACCAAAAGGTTACACCTTCCTCTATAACGCCCAAGATTGACTCTTGTAAGAAGATGGCAATATTCGGTTCAAGAAAAATAGTTACCAAACTGTTTCCCAAAATCCATAATATGAGTAGTCTTAAATATAGTTATAGAAGAAATGTACTGTATATAAATCTGTGGCTAAAGTCTTGTTGGTGATGGAGATTATTATCATTATAGGTCCCCAAATTTTTCCACCTTTGTGGCTTATGGCTACGCAACCACTATGGCATAAGGTTTGCACAAGAGAACTTTAAATTTAGGCTTTATATTGCTGCTTACATTGGGTTGAGCACTTTTCTTCCTAGGGCTTGACAACCAAGTACGATGATTAAAACCGACTGTGTCTTCTTATGTTGCTCAGTCTTTTGATATCCTTTCTCTCTTTTTTCATTTCATTCTCTTGTTCTTCTAGAATGACCTTCCTCCAAAACGACATCAATATAATTATTTTCCAACCCCCCCTCATGAAAAAATGGTTTCAAATTCTTTTTTTTTTTAAACCCTTACCAAAAGGTTACACCTTCCTCTATAACGCCCAAGATTGACTCTCGTAAGAAGACGACAAGATTCGGTTCAAGAAAAATAGTTACCAAACTGTTTCCCAAAATCCATAATATGAGTAGTCTTAAATACAGTTATAGAAGAAATGTACTATATATAAATATGTGGCCAAAGTCTTGTTGGTGATGGAGATTATTATCATTATAGGTCCCCAAATTTTTCCACCTTTGTGGCTTATGGCTATGCAACCACTATGGCATAAGGTTTGCACAAGAGAACTTTAAATTTAGGCTTTATATTGCCGCTTACATTGGGTTGAGCACTTTTCTTCCTAGGGCTTGACAACAAAACAATAATATATGAATGCAATTTGATTAAATAGCATAGTATTAGAAATGTTAATGCCACATAAAGGTCGATGCTGACATAACAACATCTAGAATTCCTTAGCACCATGACAAAACATAGGGGTGGCGGTTTGAATGATCTATGCCATTATATTGGAATTTATTAATATTTCATAAAATGACTCCCACAATATCATTTGTCTACTACCACACATTTATAAGCATGCTACTATTAGTTAGCGTAGGTTTATAACCTTCACATATAATATGCAATGCATAACATAATAGATTAGCAATTAAGTCAAACATAAAATCGCAAGGTTATTAGAGATAAGGTAAAACTTACTTGAGACATAATTTGGAAACCCTAGACTTAGCCAGAAACAATGATATCCAAAACCCTAATCTTCTAGGTGACAATTGACTCAGACAACATTGCTAGAGAGTTCATTACTTTTACCATTCTCCTAGGTGATACTCCCCCTCTTTCTCTTTGGAGGTGTTCAGATCACTCCTACAATTCCACTCAAGAAAAAAAACAAGTTGTTAGTCAAAAACCATTACATCAAGATCATATCATGGCATTTCATTAATCATTTTCTTAAAATAAATAGAATTATCTCATAGTATTTCATATTCATGACATCATATAATCATCAACATTCCATTTGAATACAATAACATATTGTTGCACAAATTCATCATCAGATACAACTCTCAAGATTTCATAGTCTCATGATTCATCACATTAATTACCTGTAACAATCTACCAACGAACCCAGAGAACAACACTTAAAATAACAAAATTAACCAAACAATTTTTTTTTAAAACCATTCTATTACAACTTAAGAACATAAGTACATAAACACAAACGCTCTTAGGATTCCATGACAACGTTACTTAACAAATGCAAGTAAACATCACATTACTAAACCACGATACAAAAAGCATAAGGATAAACTTTATTCCAAATGAATGATATAATTACAAATCATGATGGAATCAAGTTACATTTAAAATACATCAAGCGAGATTATGATAAATCTTGTAACATCAAAATCATAATACAATAAAGCCTCATATAACTATCAATATAGTATACAATATGAATGACAATCATGTACAATTGTCCATCTTGTTCACAAGCATGCTCAACATCCAACTCCATGAACAAAGTGAATCTAGAAACTTGTCAAGAAACAATTCCGTCTCGAACTGCATAACCTGCAAGGGGACCCAATGGAGGAAAACCAAATTCCTCCCAACCACATGGTACCCTAAGGTCCACTCCCTTCATGCTAGGAGATAATGCCAGGTCCACTAAAGTAATAAACAAAAAGACAGAACATAACATCACATGGCTGACAATGATATAATGATGTAATGACATCAAACCATAGTAATGACAACAAATTCTTCCAAAGACAACCAAAATACAACAATTAACTCTACAAAAGAGACTACAAACATGCTTCACGTAAGAGTGTCATCATATAGTTGTTCTATGTTACCTTGGTGAATCTTCCTAGAGTACTGGCCCTCATCCAAAGTTACCTTGGTAGTCTCTACCAATTCTCGGCTCCTAGACAAACTCATGTGGAATTGGATTACCTTTCAGGAAGACAAGGTAGACGACTATACCATTCCAGGCCTTCTCAACCTACCCTTAATCTATACAAACATTAAGGCACTAGGTGAGGTATTCAAATTATCTTATTATATTATGATTATCACCCAACCTAGAGTACATTCAATTAAGTTTTCATTGGATTAACTACTTTCGGTAGGTTATCCTGGTAATCTTGTAGGAATCTGGCCCCTAACGAAAGCCACTCTTCCTATAAGAAAAAGAAAACTCATATAACATATAGGATAGCCCACCACACACAAATCGGAATAGGTATGACCACATTTTATCCATGACATAAAACATCACACTCTCATTCACCACATAGGTATCATAAACAACATGCATGACCTGACCATAACAAATCCCATACAAGAATTGCAAAACTCAATTAACTCAATCAATTCTTTGAAGAACATACAAGTCTCAGGAAGACACATGCACCAACATACATAACATTCCTTCACAATTAAATCGTGGCCAAATATATTCACCATTCACTTCAAAAACATTTAAATAACATATTTACAAGACATTCATTTACATATCAAATGTAATCTTTACTTTTTATAAATCAAACAATTATAATAATAGAGAATCCAAAGCTATAGTTATAATTGTTATTTTCTACACATACATAAATATCTTTTCATAATACTTAAATTTCCTTTAACTCAAACTTGTAAAGAATAGATACAATTTAAAAGAAACTAACATTCATATAAGAAACACCATATCATTTACTTGATCACTTACATCTACTTCCAATAGTTAAATCCATATTCCTTATGAAACTTTATTACCTAATTCATTCACTACGCGACCAAGACAACCCTTAATATTTTACCCATCAAATAGAACTAAATGAAGGTAATATATTGCAATTAGATTACCATAATCAGGAAATAGATCAAATTAAATATTTTGAAGTGAAGATATTAAAAACACACAGACAGACATATATCTATTTAATAACTATAATTGAACATTTCTCCAATGATAAAGAATTACCTTTGAACAATTAACCAAAGGTTGTCTTACAAGTAAAATATCTTTATTTATTAATCCAATATTCGAATTGCAAGTGCTACATTTGTCTACATATAATACATTCTAAATCAAATTCTAGGAATAATAGATATATGCATAAATATGCAAGTTAATTATCTTTACCTTCTCATACAATCTAAGTAACTCTACTTCCAATCAAGACGCTACGCTAATGAGCTTAAGAGAGGGGAGGGGTGAATGCAATGCACAGGAGAAAGGAGAAGTAATGCAAGGCTCATTTACCTTATGCAAGGGAATACGAACATTCAACATGAACATAACAAATAACCCAGAAGGTGAGAGGGCGACAATTATCAACCAACAAGCACCTTAGAATCAAAGAAGTAAATTCTCTTTGATTCTTTAAACTTCCTATTAAGTTCAAGTGCGGTAACTATTGATTGACGATGGTATCAATAAGGTGATTTAAATCTTAAACTTCCTATTATGCCCAAGTGTTGCAGCTGAAACAGGTTGACAACGAAGACAGAGAGATTATTTAAACCTCTACAACAATCTATTTTCAAGTGTTGCAACTGCAATAGATGCCAATAGAGTCAGGAAGGTTATTGAAATTTATACGCCCTACCATGCTCAAGTGCTGCCGACTGTGACAGGATGTGAATGGAATCAGGGAGCACTTGTTATCTGTTGGCTCTCACATGATCATTCATCATAGACCGACCCCATTACCATACGTGGGACTGGATTGACAATCACACATAAAACTACAGAAACAGCCACATAAAAGAGTGGAATGGCTTGAAATGTAAGATAAATGTTTTGAAAGCTTATAGAAGGAGACTCGACTTAACAGAAGAACTTACAGAGGCGGCAGTGATAGACATGAAGAAAGCATAGTTCCAGAACAGTTCATTTCATATAACCGGTGATGTTCTCATACGCATGGCGCTGATTTAGGAAGTAACATGAAATGATTGGAACATTTGAAATGAATACAAGCCATTTAGGCTAGCAAACTAGTGGTCCAAACAAAAAATTCAATAGCGCAAGAGAAGCATAAGTATATTATTCACCACTTCATGCATAAAGGCACACAAGACGTTGGGGAGGTATTCGACTTCTAAGAGCCTTTACCAACGATAACAAGGGAAAGAAACACATATTGAATACCTACAGTTCAGGATGTGAAGAACCCAAGACTATCAGAAGTTCGAAGGTTAAATTTAAGACTATAGACTCATTCTTTTCAATCACCAGAATGACATGATTATAATTTAAAATGAACTAGAAGTTCCTTTCATTCAGTTACAGATTCTAAAGAAAGTGGCTCGCTTAGCATCCAAAGTAAAGAGTAAGATACATTCACAATTCACATTGTGTTAATTGCCAGTTGCATGGCGTCCAACAGAAGTTGTATTCAATAAATTAAAGGCATCAAGGAGCAGATCATTATCTAATCCAGAGATAACTATAGGATAGAAACCCATCAAAATGAATGAGAATATCGATGGCATAGAGGAAATTGAAGAATTCCCAAAATACTTAAGACCGATGGTACAAGATAAAGGTCATACAACTAATAGATCTCAGCTCAACTGGATATGATCTTGCATTGATTATTTAAGTATGCATGGAGATCACTAGCATAAATCAAAGAGTTATTGTGTGTGTTAAGAGATGGCGGCAAAATAACACCAGATTCTTCAAGACTAAATCCAAAGCCTATTCTAGCATTATGGCTAAAGCTTGATATAATGTCATAAGGCAACCACTAGAATAGAGTAAACACAAAAAACCTAAACACGGGAAAACAGAGCAATGACCGAATCTAGCATAAAGTAAAAATCAATAACGTCTGAGTTGAAAGAATGTGTGAAAGATGCCAGAATAGCCATAAGCAAGCATTACAAATTGAAACTATGTGCAACCAAAGCCAACTTGCAACATGCTATAGAAGCCATCAACAAAATGGAAGAACCCATTACTAATCAAGGCATTCGCTTAAATTAAGGACACATAAACACAAAAAAATATTTCCATAGAGTAAAGAATTCTCGAACAAAACTCAATTTCAAACCCCTTTTACACATGATAAGTAATGCAAGTAAATTCAACTTCCATTTGAAGAGTAGTAATAGATCATGAATTACATAATATAATCATGTTCCTCTGAATTATCCCTATCATTGATTTGCTACGTTTAAATTCTTTAAATTTTGAAAACTCTCTCTAATTGTTTCCCCATTGCATGTGCAGGTTTAAACTATACGAATCTATTCCACAACAAGAGTAACATTTTTTTCCAGAGCATAAAATTGTTTTCAGACAATCTTTCAAGAACTACCAAATAAGAATTTGCTTAACAAGAATAAAACCTGATTTATGTTCTCCAATTCCAACAAAGTTTAAAGCCTGAATCTGGAAGCCCACAATTATTCAATTCCTTCAGAAAACACAATTCCTTCAAAAGGAAATCACTACCAACAAAGGTTTTAACCAGGAATACAGAGACGAAGCCTTTGCAAAAACTGTCATGAAACTTTTCTTCCCAGCCCTTCCAAATATCAATTCCATGAATACAAATTGCACAACACTTTGAAGCTTTTTAATTTATTATTAATTAACTCACAATTAACAAACTTAACTCAAAGTCAACATGCAATTCCAATTGATCATTCAATTCAAACTAACATAGACACTAAAGATACTATCTTCTAACTTGAAGTTACATTTAAATATATTTTTTTACATCTTCAGTTGAAACAACAACTCAATGTTATCTACTTTTTCAAACATTTTAAACTTGCACAATAAATAAATAAATATTCTATTATGCAAGACTAACAATTATATTTAAATAAATATATCGTTTAATTAATTTAATTAATCAAACCCTTTTAAAACAATATTCCAATTTCAATTATTAAAATATCTTAAACATCAATATCTTAACTTAACATTTCAACATTATTAATAAAATCAGTGACTAATCAATAAACCATTTAAACCAACTATTCAGTGGATTTCCAACACGACGAAGACAAGAATGACATGACATAACTAAACAACAACGATGGGTGACAAACATATACTTGTTCAATGAAGAATGATGGCTAATGACGGACCTGACACTATCTCTGAAATGACATATTTCCATTGGGTTATGGCACACACAGACCCAACAAGTAGGTGGAGATAATGCTTGGTACCTGTAAGCTACATCAAACAACATTGTTAAACATATAATCATATATCAACAATCACACCATGAAAAAAAGTTGCAACATAGTAGGGTACTCACAAGTGAGTTATTCTACACTGTCTCCTTCACCAAGACTGACAAACATCATCATTATATCATAAACAACAATTACATCATGATAAATTCATTAAAATTCAGAAACAACATAAACCATAACACACACGTGTCAATCATAATTTCATCACACAAACATAACTAGATGATCACGATGTCTACTATATCATCCACAGAGTATAACAACTAACATAACATCTATGTCATAACTAATAAAAAAAATGTAATATAGTATCCAAAATAGTTTAACAACTAGCAAATGAACATAAGCAAACTAAAAAAAATAGTAGCAACTAGAGGGGCACTACATTACCATATGGTGAAAATTAATTTAGGAATCTAGGATTCCGTGTAATAAGAATCTTAAAAAAAATCACTAATCATAAAATGCAGCCATACCATGCACATGTATGCCATCCATATTTTGACCTAAATAATTGCATTTTTCTCTATCCTTTTGGGAAAATATTTCTAACTAACTGAAGCACATTTTTGATATATTTTTGTAATTTTTTATTGACCATATTTGTTGTTTTGAAAAATCATCGTGTACATCACACATAAGATGACCTAAACTTACCATTTTTTTTTTCAAATTAAAAATAATTACCTGAAGTATGTTTCTGTACAATTCGTTTTTCAATTTTTTTAAAAAATAAAAAGTTATTAAAATACTAAAAAACCTTGATATTTCAAGTTCATGGAACAATTTCATCACAAATTAATTGAAAAAATAAAAAAAGGAATCCAATTATAAAAAAAATTACATATTTGGAATCTACACTGTTTCATCTATAATGGGTTTTAATTTTGTCAAAATATTCTACAAAAAGGGTCTTTAGACATATATCCAAACTCACTATTTTGTTATGACATTGGCATGACCTTCAAGTTGTAGGTCAAACCAGGTCCAAAGCTTAGATTCATGCCCCCAAGCCTTTTTCCGAACCGAAAAACAAGGCAAAAACCTGACCTAAAATTCAAATTTAAAAAATGGGATCGCATTTCATATAAAAATAGTTTTTTTATGCTTTTATAAAACCAGATCCCATTTTCAAAACAGGATCCTGTTTCTTAAAAGTTTAAAAAAATATTTTTTATGCTTTTATGAAATGGGATCCCATTTTGTAAAAGCATAAACAAAATAATTTTTTTATGAAACATGATCTCATTTTAGAATGGGATCCTATTTCTACAAAATGGGATCTCGCTTTTGGCTTGAGGCCCCAAAGTGAAACGGGATCCCATTTACTAAATAATGGGATCCCATTTTTTTTTCCCCGATTTTTGAGTTTTTCTATGTCTGAAACTTCCACGTTAGGTGGACTCAACTTCATGCTTTCACCCTAGTATTTACACATCTTTTGTGGTTTTGTCTGAGATGTGTATCATTTGAATATGCATTTTTTTCTCCTTCTATCCCACCTCCTCATGTTCATCTTCACCTTCTACCTTCCTCAATGCAATATTTTCATATATTTTTGTAGAGTTCTCATTCCATACATTATATATTGAAATTAGCTATTTGGGTAAAAAAAAAAAAGAGAAAAATAAACTTATTTTATATATCTTTTTTTTTTTTTGTGACATCCCATTAATATCACTTTTTTAATAAAATTTTCAGTAGTTTAAATTCTCTCTCTCTCTATATATATATACATACATACATATAATAATTGTTTCCATTTTTATATAAAATTACAAATATGAACTTCATTACGAGTATTGCATTTCATTGATTTACATCATTTTGAACTTCTAAACATAAAAGCTACTTTTACAGTGTTGAAGTTGATTTTTTATTTGTGTTGGTCATTTCTTTTATAAAAATTACATAAATTTATGTTTTAAAAATGAATAATAGTGAAAGGATTGGAAGGTGATTTAAAATAAATAAATAAAATTAATATTATTAAAGTATAGATAAAATGGAAGCATATAATTTATAGTTAAATTTGATTAAATAATGAATGAAAAGTATTTATAGCCATTACAATTTTGAAACATAAAGAATTTAGGAGAATAAGGGCCACAATGTCTTATTGGAGAAAATGAAGGACAATGCAACTATTAAATCCATATATTATGATACCATGGAGGTTTCATGACATTAAATATTTTTCCAAAAAGTATGTATATCTCAAGTCGATGGAGATGGAGAATGGAAAAAAAGAAAGATATGAGGGCTTGAAAGGAAAGCATAGACATTTGACTATAAAAAATGTGAGAAAAAAGTTTATTATGACTTAGATATATCTAGAGTTGATGGAAAAAGAATCTCTTAATAATTTTATAGTAAACTTTGTCTATTTGTATCAATTTTTTTAATTTTTTTTTGGGATAACTTTATTCATGTGGAGTTTGTCCCATTGATGATTAGAGAATTACTGTTATTTCATGTTTAAAAGTATTTTGTTATTAATGTATTTGATATAGTAAGTGCTATTGGAAATTCCAACATTAGCACCTTGTTTTCAACTTCTATTTTATTTTTCTTGATGGGTCTAGTTTTGGTATACATAGATAGAATTAATTTATTATTTTTGAGTACCCATTACATATTTGTGAGCTATTTTGTATTATTTTCTTAGATTTTATTTGAGTGTTTAATATTTGTTTGTATGTGGAACATGACATTTCTTTACTCTCATGCATAATAGATGCATATTTTGTTTTGGTTGGTAATCTTTTGTTGATCTTTGCAATGTTTATGCATGTAATCATTATTATATGGTATGTTCAATTTTATGCATTAAATATTTATTCAATTTTCATGGAATCTGTAATGCCCTAAATTTAACACTCAAAATATAATTAAGGACAAAACATAACTATCAAATTTTGTTCAATAATGCTTGCAAAAATCACAAAGTTGCTACCAAAAAAAGGCACCAAAAGGTAGCATACAACATTTGACCAGTTATAGATTAATATATTTAGTTATACAACTAAATTGCTTACATAATCCTAGGAGGGTTTTCAAATGGGAACATGGAAATTAAATCATCAAGGTAGACTTAAGTAGTTCAACCAACACATTCATAAACTGAAGGCACAATCAAGTCATAAACTAAGTAAATACATTATATCAATATTAAGTTAAAATAATAAAAAGGGACCAAACCCTAAGGGCCAGACCTAATTCCTTGGGGGCTCGTCTCTGACGGCCTTGCCTTCATATATATTTCATAGAGGAACCGTAGTTCGACACAAAATATCATCTTACACACAATTATATGGTTTTTTCAAGAAAAACTCAACAAGGAATAGATACGCCAACTCTCTCTAGGTAATTTCATTTAAACATAATAGTATAGGTGGACACTGATTATGTAGAGAGCACAAACAATACTCAAGCACACAACCAATATAATGGTATAATAATCTACTATATTAATTGTTGGAGCAAATCTAATTAAGAAGGAAAATTTGATAATAAATTGCTCATAACAATTTTCAATTTGCTGATCACAACAAAATAGATGATATTGAAACAGCGATAACTTTTACAATTCTAAACAAAATTTATAACTTTAATATAATATGGAAAGGGGAAAGACCAAAGGTTAAAACCCAGAAATCGTTTAACGTAAATCTCAAATATGTGTGAACAAATTTTTCTGCAACACAACTCATAAACTTACTCAAAACAATGGTTTGACCATAAGATAATAATAACATTAATCGTAGTATGAATTGTTGAATGCCAAGCAAGGATAAGATTGAATTAGAAGACCTTCAAAATCAACAGCAGATTGTGAATCTCTAAGGTCAAATATCAGGAAGAATACAAGGTAGAAAATGAGGTAGTAGTTTATGAGCAGCTGGAAATAGACAACTTAATCATTCTAGATCATTTTCTAAGAATTAAATCTAATTTGCAAAATTAATTATCAGTAATAAATTATGAATCATAAGGATCTCATTTATAATGAATGGTGTAAACTATTATATTTGTGAATTAGAGCTTAGTATATTTGAATAAAAAGAAATTGAACATGATATTATATCCCAGTTCTGTGATTCCATAATGATATAATATTTATGATAATCTTTATTTAGTTGTGAATATTGAAAACTTGTATATCTTTAACCCTTCCATGCTAGTTGATAACGAAGCCTTTTGATGCCTTCTAATGAAGTAATTGAAACAAATGCTCAATAAGGGTTTGAATGGGTTGTGCTTTTGAAAACAAAAGTGAAATCAAGAAGAGTAAGAAACAATGTAGGAGCGAAAAGATAATTGTCATAAGTAACATTTCAATAACTTTTTAATACGATATGAATATAACACATTAATTTCTATACGGAATGATAGTAATAACCTAACCATCATGATCATTATAATGATAATACAAAATAATTCCATTTAAGAAAATAAACAAATCATAATACCCAAATTATTCAACAATTTTTAACTTGCTGATTTTAGTAGGAAAAAAACAAAAAAAGACAGCATTTTGAACACTCATAACTTTTAAGTCTCTTAGCCAAAATTAAAAATTAAATATGTTTCGAAAAGGGGTAAGAAAGGGGATTAAAACCCATAAAACCTTTGAAAATTTTCTAAAACACATACGAGCAGTTTTAATTGCAATACAGCTCACTATCTTGACCAAAAGATCAATTGCACTTAATATAAGACTACATACAGATTAAATTTGGTAATTGGGATTTTGTTTGTTGAGGTTCTAGTTTTGCAAGAAAGTGAGGAACTCTGAGGAGGTGTATCCATTGAGGATCTCTAATAAATGTCATACTTCAAATGCATACATTATTTTGCTGTCTCATTCATTGGTCAAATTATAGTTATTTTGAAACTAGAATATATATGAGGAAAGAACACTACAGAAAAGAAAAATAGATAAAACTCAAACAGAGGATAAAGAAATGTATAAATGTAACAAGTTTAATATAGAAAAATAAAATAAAATTAAAACACACTAAAGACTATTTAATGATTTCACTCAACACCAAGACAGAAAAATGATTAATTGCAATTCATATATTTCTGCCTAGATTTATCCCAAGCAGTTTTTTTTTTCTTTTTTTTCTTTTCGGTGCTTTGTTTTCTCAGGAAAAGCAGTTTATTTGATCTAATATTCTCAATCATCAAAAATTTGCAGATCCAAACTCATTTTGGAATTCGTCTATATTTAGATTTCAGATCTGAGATTATTGTTTTCCTCCACTTTACTATCTCCAGCTGCTACAAAGATTAAAATAAAATAAAAACAAAGTTTTTCAAAGGCCCTGCCCAGCCACGATAACTACTCTAAAACTGCATACAAAAGTTTCTAATCAAAATCAATCAGTTGATGTGCAGGAAGATTATTGAGTCTATAGGTTGAGATAATGCCAATCTCTAATGATTTATTTCTTATATAATGTAGTTTACCATTGCCAAAAGTTGATCAATAGAGAAGTTTGATTTATGAGGCATACCTCAGTCCCCACGTAGTTGATGGAATAGATTTAAATTTGGCACTTAGAAAGATGAACATGCCATTCGATCTGTCTCTTCTATTCTTGCTTAAACTTCACCCTTCCGCAACAATCTTCAAATTGTAAACCCCCCCTTATTTATCTCCAGAGTCCATCCAGTATTAACGCTTTTCATCTTCCATGCTAGCTGCAGACTTCATCATAAAAAAATAATCATAAAAATGTGAATGCTCGAGCCAAGCCTGAGTGTCTGTGAATAGCCAGCCAAAATATCATTTTCCAAGCTTCCTCTCTGCCCTTCTGCACCTTCTTTCTAGCCACCAAAACCATGGGCTTTTACTGCATAGCCGGTATCATTTAATTTGGTTGTTTTGAAATCTCCACCTACAAAATCTTCCAAACGTGGAGAAAATCGATGTACAGAGGATTCAATAAAGGTTTCATTATTATCCTTTACTATTGAAACCAACCAGTCACTTCACTTTACGAACAACGAACAGTATGTGTCTAGTCATCCCCATTCTCCAAGAACTTATTCAAGCATTGACATTCCAATCTAGACGATAAGAAAGGAAGAGACCATAATTTTTATTTAACCTCCGATCGTAGAGAGCATTGAGTTCACGCACCAAATTTTTGGTAATTTATTAATGAACGATGCCCACTTGACTCACATATTCCTGACAGTAATAGATGTAAAATGCAGTTATGCTGGAACACAATTGCATATCTTTTTCAACACCCTCTTGCTCTCTCTCCTACACACTCTTAAAGATGGGACGCCATACCTTATTAATGCTATGGTTATTGAATTACTGGAAATTTATTTCCAACTACCCTTCATTGCTTCTTCACTTCACTCAAGCCTCACAACTTTATTTTCCCGACTAGAACCTATAATATCAGCTTCTCCCTAGGAAGTATAATATTAAAGTTTACTTTTGCGTAATGATTTCATTTGAATTCTTATATAATATTTATATCACACAATAGTTTTCTCACACAAATCTCTTGAATTATAAAACTAACAAAATGAACAGTATTAAGTTTCAAAATTAGAATTAAATATGATTTATTACATGTAATTGTTGGTCCACTATGAACCCCTTTGCAGTCCTAGTTATAGTACAATATTCATTGGCCAAGGCCCAATCAAGGGTTTACGTTTAATCATATTGAAATCAATAACTTTTCAAACAATAACCAAGGTTATACATATAGGTTAATTATATCCATTTAATATATTATAGACCACTAACAAAAGAGATCTTGTGGACGAACATAATCGCAAGATTTGCACAAAATGGACTTTCTTGAAAACTCTTTAGAAACGTTCATGAAATGTATGAAATCTATGCTTACTAGATCCATTATCACCATGCAAGTAAATAATCTATTATTAACAATTAATTATGTCACAATTCATATAAACTCTATGCCATGAGGTACAATGTTATCACATACTAGAATATCCCAACATGTATAAGGGGAAGTTAATAAGTTGGCCTTACAGTATCCTTATATAGAATATTTGGTTGTGAATTGGAATATACTTTTAACTACATGATTCCTCTAATTGTTAGGCTATAAGATACTAAAAATGAAATTAGTTTATATAATTTATGAATTTTGATCAACAAAATTATAATGTTCCATCTACCTCTTATATCCTATAAGTCTACCTAAATCCAAATGATGTTATCTTTTAAAGTAAAAAATAAACTTTAAGAAATTTCAAAAATCCCTAACTTCACTTCAAATTTATTTCAATTTATAAAAATTGGTACAAAAAATTTACTTCTATTAAACTCTTATTTTAATTGAAAATATTTACAAAATATATTTTTAAATGAGAATTTTTCTATCTCAACCTTCACTTCAAAATTATTTCACTTTATAAAAATAATTTCTTCTATAAAACTCTAACTTAAATAAAAATAATTTCTTTTAATAATTTTTAAAAGAACAATATTTGTTTAATATTTTTTCTAACATTTGTTATCATTTACTAAAATGATATAACTATTGGTTTCCCTTCATATTATAGTGAAGTCAAGTAAAATTAAAATTGAATGTAAAATTTACCTCAGACATATTACAATCTACTTAAATGGCTTGATAGATGGTTTATAGATGGTTATCTTGATAATTCCATTAGGATGCTAATCAATAGAATAGTGAAAGAAAAGATAAAATGTTTGGGATTAGTCAATTATAATTATTAAGAATCATTTCTAATTAATTGTCTAAACGATAAATATTATATATATATATATATATATATATATATATAGTTGAATTAAGTTTACGTTAAGTTTATAATAGCCATTAGTTTAGAAAAATGATGTTTGGGTTAAATTATGTTATGTTTAACAATTTTTTTAAATCAAATCATTTTAAACAGCTATGTTTAACATCTAAGTATATGGTAAATTTTAGATGTAGATTAATAGCGATAATGATAATTATGAATATTAATGTTTCAATTTTTTATTATTTAAATTTACATATCTTTATTTTTTTGAATAGGTTCAAAATATTATGTAAATTATGTGGATAAGATAACTGTAAATTATGTGTGAATGGATCTATTCATTTTTAATTGATTGTTAAAAATTTAGCTTTTACAATTTTCTTTTTGTATCTCATAATAATTTTGATTATCTATTCAATAAATTAAGTAATATTAAGTTTTTATTTATAATAATATTTTTTTTTATGACATTTTTATGTATAGTCATAAGAAAAAATAACCACTTTGTGAAAGGCCACCCACATAATTCAATAAAAATATTGATCTAAAATATTAGACATCTAAAATTACTAGTGAAGTCTAGAATATGGGTAATAACTCCACGATATTTAGAATATAAATAAAACTAGTGGAATATTTTTTAAAATGTATCTAATTTATGACAATTAAACAAAATAATTTAAAATTTATATAATAATAATTCATAATATTTTACATATATGAGTGATATTCCAAATCCATATTAAGAGAATGAGTAAAAAATATTTAGAGAAAACAGTTCAATTATTTCAAAAAATAATTCTAATATAGAATTAGGTATATGATATCAAGTTATTGAAAATAGTGTGTATTTGGGTTTTGGATGAAAAAAAGAATTAAGCATTTAAATTTCAAGCAAAAATAGCAATTATATATCTTGGTTTATGCTTTAATAATTAATTTCTTCATATCTAAACAATATTATTTAAATTATTCCTAACAAGAATTGTGTTTCCTCTCACCAAGAATGAACTCTCATTATTTTACATTATAAAAGTGTAAAAATAATAAAACAATAATTAATAGTGAGAATATCTAAAAGATAATTAATAATATGCTAAATATTTGTTAAACCATATATCCATCAAATTGGGATTGAAATATTAAGAATAAATCTACAACTAGATATTCCATCACATACATGACTATATTGACATAAATAATTCCTCATGTCCTCCAAATCCTTTGAAAAGCAAGGAAAATGCTCCAAAATTAATTTTGTGTCAACTAGTAAGGGTGTACTCACTAGTTTCCTAACATATATTCTAAAACTCTATAAAATAATTTCAAGACATTTCATCTAGTTTAGCCACATTTCCTATTGGTCATATCCTTGTGATTTCCATATCAAGTGCATAACTATAAAATTAGTACCTAAGTCTTTCGTGCCAAACTTACTAGACAATTGAGTGTTAAGTTCTCAAATTAATGTCTTATTACCTCCAATGATTATCATATCATTGACATATAAAATAATAACTAGAATGTGACCACTTACCTAGTTGTAATACACATAGTAATCAACATTACTTCTAGGAAAAAACAATTCTAACAAATACTAGTCAAAATTTTGGTTCCACATACATAAGGATTTCCTTATTCCATAAAACAACCTTTTCAAATTATAAGCTAATTTATATATTTAAATTTCATCATGAATTATTTAGTTTTCTCAATGCATATTCACCTCTCCAGGTCTTCATGCAAGAATTTTTTTTCTGCTAACCATTTTCTCTATCTCAAAATCATATGCTACAACTATAAATAACATGCTTGGCTAGTAAATAAAATATCACTAAATTAAATTTCATCTAAGATGCCAAAAATAACCCTAAATTAGATTGAGTTACATTGGCACACCTAGAAAATGTTGATGCATCTCACATACTATTCCACTTTTTTTGTAAGCATCAATTTTCCTCTTTCTACCATATATCCTTTAGCATCAACAGTAACATGTATCCTAGAATTAGCCATTTTGAAGATAAGATTTAGGTCTTTTCTTGATGAGGATATTTTTATGACTAGGGGAAACTAGTATTTTCTTTCAGAAAAAATATAATAGGTGTATCTAAGATTGCCACAATCAGTGGCAACCTTAGTCTCAAATTTGTGTCATCAGAAAAAATATAATAGATGCATTATCTTTCTGAGGATTTTAAGCATTTGGTGACTAGTAAAAACTATGATTTTATATAGTACTTCATGATGGTTTTGATCCATCATTTTCTACACTATTTTGGGAAGTTTTAAAGATAACTTGGGTTGTACAATTACTTTATATTGACATTGGACTATTGATACATATAAGAAACCTTGCTTAGTAGTCGTGGTATTAACATATTTGATAATGCATCGATTATCCTAAGTATTCTAAGACCATAAATGTCCAACTATAGAACTATCAAGAAGTATAAAGATTTTCTATTCTAAATAATTTATTTGGATTTTACAATCAGTATTAAAAAATAAAAGAAAACTATATTTCTATTTTTTTAATAAGTAGAACATTATTCTAGATATCATGATTTTATATATGGAGATACTAGATGACATAATTAAAGATATAGAAATATGATATAGTGGATTGAGTTTTATATTTTTTTATCCTACCAATAGTCTACTCAAGTGATACCTACAAAGTTTTGGATGGCTTATTCTATCATTGTTGCAATTGATTGTGGTGTTACTTGTAACATTCTATTTATTATTTTTTATTCACTTAAAAATTTATATTTTCTATTACATTTGATGATGTTTGTATTTTATTTATGTTCTTGTGACTTACCATATTTTAGTCGATAGTTAATAGTAGATATCAAGTCTATTTGGTACAAATTGAAGCCTACACTATGTAATTTCTCTTTTCTTAGGTAATTTTTCTAGTCAATTATCTATGAAGGGAGGACCCTTTAGTTACATTTTAGTCTTTGCTAGGGTGCAATATACCACTTAAGTTAAGGATTCATCCACCACATCATATTGTTTTGACAATAAGATTTACCCTTGATGCCAAATCTTTGATATCCACTCACATCAAACATTAGATACTAACCATGAGACTAAACACGTGGATTGTTTTGATTTATATGATATTTACATTACTAAACTTATTTTTCTTAATATGTAATGTGGCTTATACAAGGATTTTTTGGTAGTATTTTAAAAATTAATGCATAGACCACCATGACATCCTATACCAAAAATCAGAGAGGACACCCTTGTGACAAGTTGAGAAATGCTTAGAACAAAGATAAACAACTAAAACGAATGTATAAGCCACCACAAACACAAATACAATTGAGAAAACCTAGACCAATGATGTAAACCCTAATTCATGAATTCTTTGATTGGTTATAACCATAGGATTCACCAAAGCGCATAGGAGAACGAATTACTACAAAATCATGAGGGGTGCAATAGAGCCTTGTTTACTTTGTTGTGACAATCAAAGTGCCACTCAATAGTCCAAAAATCTAATGTTTCATGCTAGAACAAAACATATTGGAGTCTATTACCATTGCATCAAGTACTTCATCCAATAATGGGTGATCCATCTTTAATATTGTGGGATAGATGAGTAGATAGCTTATCTTTTCACTAAGGTCTCATGTGAGATTATTATTATTATTTATTTATTTTATAGGGCTATTAGGATTAAGATAAGTCATGTGATTACTTAATGGTTGTTGTTTACAAAAGGATTGTTATGAATGTCAACTGTAACATGTAAAAGTGAATGTTTTGCATTGTGAGTCATCTCATATTAAACTTAACATTAAGAAGAAAAGATGTCAACATATTTAATATCATAAATAGATAAACTAAAATAGTTAATATTACTAATTGTAAATTTGAACAAATAACTAAGAAAATTATATATGACTTTTGATGAATAATATCAAATTGAATTTCATTCCTTGATATAAGATGCCCCTAAAAATGTTAAATTGTTTAAGAAACCAAAAATCATATCATTCCAAAGACATGCTTTTAATTTTATCCATTAAGTAGTACTATCTAGTTAGTGAATGCTATTTGATTTATAATTACTTCTGCTTCCAAAGTAATTGCAATATTCCAGCCATAATAGATATTAGTTTCTAAAGAAGATTGAGCCACAAATAACAAAAACAATAGTTATCATTCTTAGTTCGGTAGCGCGAATGGCCACTTCTTCTATTTATTAACTTGGGAATGATAAATAAAGAATAGCTATGGCATGAACTTGCCCTAAATGAAATCGACTAGTGTTTTATCATTGCGGAAGGCCTTGGTCAATACACTACCTAGGATGGGAGGATTTGCTGCAAAGAGAGAATTGGCAGTAGCCTGAACTCCAAGATTCTGGCTGCTCAAAGCAGCGATGGCCACTGCATTTCAGTGCCCCACATTCTGCTGGAAATGTAGCAATGCCTTTGGAAACACAAACACGTCTCCTTTCTTTAACACCTTACTGTAAAACTTGTTTGTTGTATCGATGAACCCCATTAGTATTTCGACTTTACTTAAAACCAAAATTTATGTGGCTCTTGGATGAGTGTAGGGAGCATTAATTCCATCTATAGTGTAGTCTATGAAGACCAACAATATCCCCATAATGTTCAGCCCCACAATCTGGTTAACGTTCGCTACTATTACGTTAGAGCCTACAACAATTCTTGTATTCCCTGCTCATCCCAGGCCTCAGAAGAAGAAGTCCCCTGCTGAAACCATTTTGGAGTCCTTGCAAGAGAAGCCATTCACCAAAATTGTTCATATTCATATTCATATTTGCTTAGTATTTTTAAATGTACATAGAGAGCTAAAAGAGAGACACAAATTCCATGCATCAGACTCTACCTTGGCCTTGCTTGTCTGCAACTCAAAAATCTTGCAAGAAATCAGGATCTCTTCCCATGACATGGTCACTACAACAACACATAAATACACACAAGAAATTAATCTCAAGCACAAGCAGCCTACCATTTTTTCAAGATGATATGGATTGAGAGAGAGAAGTGAATGTGATTGAATTTCAAACAATGATTTAACATTATATAGTGGAGATTCTGAATGAGAAATTCAGAGTCATGTCGGCAATACCGCGTAAATCCTTTTAATATCAATTAAACATTGCCTGCATTAAGATTTATGAAAATCCATTAACCCATCCATCCAAAAGCTAAAAGTAATTAAGATAAAATCAAGATTCAAGTTGTCTGCCGTATTATTATGAAAATTATTTAAATTGGACTATTGAAAAGGGAAGTAAATCAAAATTTTACGAGTAAATTTTCACAGTGATAAGCTGTTGATAAAGTAGTCCACCCATGTTTCTTAATTTTATTAAGTTATAAATAAAAAACAATTGTCAATATTATTAGATTGGAAAAGGTCATTTATTATGGATAAAATTTAATTAAAATTCCCCAATTCAAGGTCAAAAGAGATTGAGGAGCTTTGCTAGGGTTTTTTGGTGTCTGCAGTCATCCTTGGCCCCTCTTGCATCATATTGCGCTTATAGCACAAGAATTGCCTCTTTCCCTATGTGTACAACCACATTTAGTGCAGTTTTTGTCTTTTAATATGCCTTCAACCGGCTCTAACCCAACAGTTCATGGTGGTGTTGGTGGTTCAACGACCTTGCTCAATGGCTCCCCCTCCGAACAAGTGTCCCCAGAATTTTTTTCCAAAAGTTTTTCATGAGGTATGCATTCTAACTCTCTTGCTGATGTGGCTTTACGTTTACCAGAGTTTGGTTCTGCTTGTCAATGGCTTGAAAGTCACACCCTTGTTGAGTATTTTTTTGGGAGGACTCCCCTTGAAAGTGTGCTTAAGGAATGGGTTAGAAAACCCTGGGTCCCTCATGGGGTCTGCCTTGATATGGTCCAAAACTTGACCAAGGGTTTTTTTCTGTTTTGCTTTTCGGAGGTTAGTCATGTACAAGCCATCTTAGGCCATGGTCCTTGGTATGTCCAGTCTTCCTTATTGGTTTCTAGGCATGGACCCGTGATTTTACTGTCTTAGATGAGACTAAACTCTAGGTCCCAGTTTGGATTGATCTTCTTGGTCTCCCTTTGCCTTGTGTGCCCTTTTTTAATCATATTGCGTCCTCATTGGGGAGGGTTATCTGCGTTGAGCCAGATAGTTTTTTTCAAGCCTGTCCCCAGGAAAGGGTTTGTGTGGAAGTGGACCTTTCCCATGACTTGAAAGACTCCATTGATATCCAAATAGGAGCTCTCTGACACACCCAAAAGGTCACTTATTTCAATCTGCCCAACACGTGTTATCGATGTCAGTCTGTAGGCCACAAGATTAAGGACTGCCCTTTGGCAGTGTGTCATACACCTTCTCTGCCACGAGATGTTGAGCAGCCTCGTTAGGTGAATTCTTCTGCTGGCAAGCAAGATACGACTTGGACTATGGTTACAAACTGCAAGAATAAGTCTTCTAGTTCTAGTTCGGCTTCTAAAGCTGCCTAACCGGCGAAAATTGTTTCAAAACCTTCCTCAAAGGGAATGACAGCTCTGACCAAGGCGGATAGCGGGCCTCTGCAACCTCGGCCTAAGACCATGCCTCAACTTGCTTCTATTATGATGGCACAATCGAGTGTTATGCTCCTGTGTCAAAAGCTCAAAGATGTTCTCGCATCCCTTCTCCTCCTAGGGAAGAAGGGGAATATGTTTAGGAGAAGTGGATAATTTCCTCTCCTTCTATTCAGATTGGTTCAGTGCCGCCAGAATTTTTGCAGAATCGTTTCTCTTCTCTGAACGAAGAGGGACTGGATTCTAATGATATGGACATGTTTCATCTATGAATTTCCTTTCATGGAATGTTCGGGGTCTAACATACCTCTCTAGAAAGTATACTGTTAGAGACACCTTGCATAAGTTTTCTAGTATTGAAGTGCTTTGCCTCCAAGAAGTTAAAATTCCTAGTTTTTTAATTGCATCGGCTTATTGCTCTATTTGGGCAGCCAGTTCCATGTTTTGCACTGCTCATGAACCTGGGCGTGGCAGAGCTGTCACTTTTTTGTCCCCACGGTGGCACTCTTGTGTGGTCAACCATGGGTCTGATCCCACTCATCGGCTCATCTGGATTCTTCTTAACATTGATAATCATTCTTTTGGGATTATTAATGTTTATGCCACTAATGATGTCATGGAACACTCTGTGCTTTGGAGATGGATTGCTGACTCATTGCCCATTGCTACCTGGCTTTTATGTGGGGATTTCAATATGGTTGAGATGGCGTATGACAAAGATGGAACCTTTCCTTTTAGATGGGCAGCTAGTGAAAGAGAGGCGTGGTTCTACATGCATAATAAATTGGGGCTTTTTGATCCCAATATCGGTTGTTGCCATTCTCATTCTCTCTGGTGCACCTGGTGTAATTATAGGGCTGGTTCTGACATAATTTTTAAATGCCTAGATCATGCCATGATCTCAGCTCAATATTTTTTCTCTTTTAATAGCTCTTCCCTTCCAGTTAAGCCATTAGTGGATGTGACTTTGTTAGACCATTTCCCAATTTTATTTTGCATTGAATGGGAGTTGCGACAGCTTCACACTTGTAAGACTCAATTCTTTCTTAACACGTCTTTACTCTACCACAAGCCTACCCTGGCCCACATTCGAAAAGTTTGGAATTTGGAATGTAGGCCAGCCCATCATATAGGTTGGATTACTTGGTGGAATGATGCTATCACTCACACTGCTATATTTTTGTGCATTTATGGGCGCTAGCTGGCCATTTTTTGTTGGCAGTCTTATGAGGCTACCACTTCCGACTTGCGCTCAGCTACTGAGGCTTTAGCAGCCAGCGCCTTTTCCCCATCATTGCAAGTTAGAGTAGCATAATTAAGGCACAAAAAGAAAATTCCTAACAGTTATGCCACCAGAGGTGGGAAACTCAAGGCATGTCTTCACTAGCTTAAAATTGGTGATCATGCCTCCAAAGAGTTTTTTTCTGGCCTTGCATGCCAGACACTCTTCCGCGAGCATTAAAAAAATTAAAGATGGCATACAGGTGCTTTCAGAGTTTCCTAACATTCTCCAGGCTTTTGTGTGTCACTATGAGAAAGTGTTTACTGCTCAAGACCCCACGCTAGAGTGACAACAAGCCCTCCAGGACTGCCTCACTGTTGTGCCACATAGGCTTTCTTTAGCCCATAAAAATTACTGCGATCAATTGTTAACAATTGATGATCTAAAAGAAGCGGTGCACTCCATGGCTAATGATAAAGCCCTAGGGATTGACAGATTTCCTTGTGAATTTTACAAGGCCCTTTGGGATTGTGTTGGCCCAGATTTACATCATGTCTATTTAGAAGCATTCCATGCTAACTCTCTAGGGGAGGTAATAAACAAAGGCAATATTAAATTCATACCTAAATCTGGTGATCACGAAGACATTTGTAACTAGCGGCCTATCATGCTTCTCAATGTCTCCTACAAAATCATTGCCAAAGCTCTTGCCTTAAAAATTTTCCATCTTTTACCTCATATTGTGTGCCCAGAACAAACTAGTTTCATCAAGTCTAGGTTTATTTTAGATAACATTATTGCTATTTGGGAAGGCATGGAATGGGCTCGACGCTCCAATAAAAAAGCCATGTTTATCGAGCTTGATTTTTTCAAAGCCTATGATCACATTGAATGGACGTTTATCCTTGCTATGCTGCAAGCCTTGGGTTTTGGGGCCCAATTTTATTTAGTCTGTTCAGATTCTCTTTGCGGATGCTTTAGCCTGCATTACCATCAATGACCGCCAATCCTCTGCCTTTGGCCTCTTTCATTCCATTTGGTAGGGTTTCTCGCTTGCTCCTTCTCTGTATGTGCTTGCTACTGAAGGCTTTGGTTATCTTTTGGCCAATATGGTTTCCCAACAGTGTGTTAAAGGCATCTCATTGCTGAACTCTCAAGCTCAGGTTGTCAATGGTCATTTTACTGATGACTCTTTCCTCACTCTCTTGGAGGACGAGGAGAACATTCAAACGGTGCTTGACTGCCTTAATATTTTTTGTCTCACCTCTGGCTCTACCATTCAGTGGCACAAAACTCTTTGTTAGAGACAATCAGTCTTTCCTTGCCCTTCTTGGCTTCAACAGTATGGTTGGAAGTGGATTGGGATACAAGAAATATTTTGATTCTTAGGAATTCCTTTGGATTTTCAGGCATCCCTTGCTGAGCTATGGCAAGTTGTGCTTTCTTGGGTTGAGCAAAAGCTAGCTTACTCGATCACCAAGCCCCTATCTCTGGCAGGGAAATTTCAAGTCTACTCAAAAGTTTTGGCCGCCACCCATGTTTATTATTCCTCTTGTTGGGTGCCTTCTAAGGCTGCCTATAGCAAACTTGAGAAGCTACTCTGAGACTTTCTTTCGGCCTCTTCTGATTCCCATAGAGGGTTTCATCGTGTTGCTTGGGAATTCTACTATATCTTGAGAGATTCTAGAGGTTTGGGATTGCTCTCTACCTAGAGGCAAGGGACTACCTTGTGTGTTAAATGGATTATCCGTGCCCTTACTGGGGATGAGGCCCAGAAAATTATTCTCTACCATTGTATTCAATCTGGTTTTCCTTTACACAGACCTTCCTGGAAGGCGATTGGTTTTTAGACCCTTCTAGTCATGAAGGAACCAGTCCAGATTGTTGGGACTTTTGTGGCAAAAAGAATTTGGCATGCCTGGGAAGCTGTCAAACCCTGGCTTCAGTGGGCTGGCTCTGGTTTTCGTGATGGGTTGTCACTTAACCAATAAAACATCTAGTGGTCACCTTTTTTTTCCCACAATGATCAACCTTTGGCTAAAGTGTCTTGGCTTAAAGCTCTTAGATTTCACAAGAAGGGTATTCAGACCCTCCAACAATTTTTTCATCAACCCACCATGCACATAATGCATTGGGATGAGTTTCATGCCATGTACAGGCTTCAGAACCAAGACCATACTATTTTTGATGGTTTGGTGAGTGCTATTCTAGTTGAGATGCATCATAAAAATGGTATTTATGGGTGTAAACCTTGGTGGAAGGACAAGAAGTGGTACCCAGATACTCCTTTTAGGAGCTACAAGCCCATGCTTGGTTATAGGTGGCTTTCATCCCATTTTCCTATGATCTAGAGTTTGAACCAAAGGTGGCTTCTCTAATCTCCCACTCTTATTTGGCGTAAAAGATTCACTGCCACTTGGTTTGCAAGTGTTGAGCCGAAGTTATCCCATTTTTCCTAGTGTCTTCTTTTCCAAGGCTTTCCTGTGGGCTCTCAGTTTGTCCACTCGGGGTTCCATGACCCTCGGTGCCCTTTTTGTGGGTAGGTTGAGACTTTTAAACATCTTTTTTGGTTTTGTCCCAGAGCTCAGTAGTATTGGACTTGGATTCATGACTTCTTTCGGCCATTTAGGATGGAGCTGTTCTCCTGGCATATGATTATGTTGGGTGATTCACCCATATTCTTGGATAAGTATATCTAGCTTTGGCACACTTTCAGGTTGGAAATCTTCTTCAATATTTGGAAAGACGGAAATTCCTGCATATTTTCTCATTCTCAATTGGATTGTCAGGTTTCTTCGTATACAAAATCTATAATTTGTTCTAATGTGTTATTATAGATTCAGGTGCAAGCCAACAAAGTGGCTCTTGAAGTTGCTCACCTGTAGGTGCTCCTAGACCATTGGGGCAATGCCCCATGCATTGTTTCTCGGGTTCCTGCCCCACCCTCTTCTTCCCACAGCCGATCACCTTCTTGGGACCGCTAGTGGCATGATTTTGTGTGTCCCCGCTCTCAGCCTCCTCTCCGGTGGGATTCTCGCCCTCCTCAGTGGACTTGTTCTCCTCCACCGTGGGTTGGCTAGGGGTGGCCCTCTGGCAGAGTGTCGAGGAGTAGTGGTGGCAGCTCTGGGTGGCCCTCTGATGATACTCCTGCTTCTAGTTCTGGTTGGCTAGACTTTGGTAAAAGTTTCTCGTGGTTGGCTCTTGCAATCTTGCCTCGTTGTGAGGATGAAGATAAAGATAAAGATCAAGATACTAATGATGGTTGGGGTCCTCCTCCTGATGTCACTCCTGACCCCATTGATGTATGGGGGAAGAAGGATGACATAGACCCTCCTGGCTCTGCTAGCACTGCTCTAGCCACCTGATGGCCTTTTTCTTATTATGTTTGTTAAAAAATTGATCATTTAGTTTTTCTAGGCGTGGCCCATATGACTTCGGGGGTGTGCCTTTTTACAACCCACTTTTTTTTGTGAATATGTACTTTTATATTATTTATTAATATAGATAGCTTCCTATTCATTTAAAAAAAAAATTCCCCAATTTGTCATTTTTTGTTCATGTACATTGAACATTATTAATGTAGATTAAGGAAATTTCTTGAGAAAAATAAAACAACTGAGGCAAAGAAAATGAGGCTCAATATTAATTTATCTAAACTTGATGATTCAGATTGTAGACAACCTAACAAAAAATAATAAAGCAATAAATAGTTTCCTATATCATAAATAATAAAAATTCGGCTATTTTCTTCTTTGTTTATGGTGGTTTGCTGGTTTGTTGATAATTTTTTAATACATAACTATAGGAATTCTAAAAAATACAAGTAGAAGTAATTTTGAAGGAAATCTCTTTTGAAAAAGTGTGAAGCAAATCAAAGTTGCCAATAGAAGATCATGCTTCATCAAACCATATTTAATATAAAAAATTCTGCAACCAATCAAAGAGATGAATTCAACAAAAATATTTAAGATAGAAACTTCTCACCTCCTCCATTCTTTTTCCGACAGTCTAGAACTCTCCAACATTTATCAAATGGAAAATATGGAACGAATTTTCAACTACCTCCACCACCTATCATTATGATAGAAGTGTGTGGAAGCGTAATACATGTATAGATGTATATACCTAGAGTTTGTTTTAAATAACAGTCAGCAATTTGGGTGTATGCGTATGTGTGAAATCCTTTGTCTTGTGTGTTGTGTTGTGCTCTGTTTTTCTATTTTTAGCAGATTGTTATTATTGCTGATAATAGTTGATGATAGTGTAAAAGGATTTCTCATCGGATCTTATCCCAACAACTGGTATCAAAGCCAGGTTATAAGAGCTAAAGTTTATCAAGCCAAGAAGTTAGCACAGGACATAAAGAGAAAAGCCTCCATAGTCATTGCTAAAGTATAGTATGCAGAACAAATTAGATTGTTGAAGCTAAGAATTGTTGGGCTCATCAAAGGAATTTACAAAAATCAGAGCCATTCATGGAGACAATAGTAGTGAGTGATATGGAAAAGTTAAATGGGGCTAATTTTTCCCTGTGGAAATCACAAATGGAAGATATACTGATTCTGAAGGATCAGTATTTTCCAATAGAGGGAATAGAAAAGAAACCCACAATGATGGTAGATGAAGATTGGAACAAGATGGATAGAAAGTCCATTCCAACCATCCATCAATATCTGGCTAAGAATGAGTATTTTAATGTTGTTGGAGAGAAGATAGTAGCAGAACTATGGAAAAAGCTTCATGATCTATATGAGGACACGGCTTCAAATAAGGTTTTCTTGATGAAGAAATTATACAATCTCAAGATGAAGGAGGGTGCTTCAGTAGCAGAGCACTTGAATGCGTTTAATATTATCACCAACCAACTTGCCTCTATTAAAATTGTTTTAGATGATGAAATTAGAGCTATTTTACTAATGTGTTCTATGCTAGACAACTGGAAAAATTTGATCATCGCTATGAGCACTTCAGTGCATGTAGGAACCCTGAAGTTTGATGATGTCAATGGCAGCATAATGAATGAGGAGCTTTGACGAAATTCAATTGAAAAAAACTAGAGAGGAGAAGCTCTAGCCCTAGCTGATCATGGTAGGAGGATTGATCGAGGCCATCAAGGACGCTCAAGATCGAGAGGCTAATCCAAATAAAAAAGTGGTAGGATCACATGTTATCATTGTGGAAAGCTAGGGCATGTGAAGAGAGAGTGTCAAGTCTGGAAGTGAAGCTAGAAATATCAAAATCAAAATCCAACTAGAACAAATGAAGGTGAGACCACTGCTATAGCTACAGATGGAGATGTTTTACTTACTGTTTTAGTAGAAGATGTATGCTTGAATACCTCTACCAATAGCTTTGATTGGATCCTTGATTCTGGGGCATCTCACCATGTAACTCCATGTAAAGAGATTTTTTTTGCATATACTCCTTGTGATTATGGTAGAGTGCATTTGGGAAATAATCATTTTTACAGCATTGTTTGAGTGGGAGATGCAAGATCAAGATGAAGGAAGGACAAGATATCCTACTGAAAGAGGTTAGGCATGCACTAGAAATGTGTATAAGCTTTATTTTTGTGGGATGATTGGATGATAAAGGCTATTTTTTAAAATTTGAAAAAGGTGGCTGGAAAATCAACAAAGGAGCATTGCTCGTGGCTAAAGGACCCAAGACCAGGACTTTGTATACATTGACGAAAATGATAGAAAGATTATCTACAACTGTTGTTTTGAAAGAAGGAAACTCAGCAGATCTATGGCATAGGTTCTTGGGTCATATGAGTGAGAAGGGCCTAAAAATCCTCATGGGAAAATATTTGCTACTAGGTTTGAAATCTTATAATCTTGATCTTTGTGAGCACTATATTTATGGTTGGCAATGAAGAGTGTCATTTCTTAGAGGTGGTCATGAATGGAAGAAAATTATGTTAGAATTGATACACTCAAATGTATTTGGGCCTATTAATATTAAATGATTAGGAGGAGCATCATACTTTGTAACATTCATAGATGATGCATCTAGAAAGGTTTGAGCCTACCCCATGAAAAGAAAAGATGACGTATTTGAGATATTTCAAAAGTTCCATGTTGTTGAAAGAGAAACTAACAAATTTCTCAAGTGCTTGAGGATAGATAATGGTGGAGAATATTGCTCAAATGCATTCAAGGAATATTGTACCAGGTTTAGAATTAAGCATGGGAAGACTATTCCTGGTACTCCTTAATAGAATGGTGTTGTAGAAAGGATGAATCACACTATCATGGAAAAGGTGAGGAGTATGTTTTCAAATTATGGTTTAGAAAAACATTTTTGGGAAGAAGCATTGAGGACAGCTTGTTACCTCATAAATCAATCTCCTACTATAACTTTAAATGATGACATTCCTAAAGAGGTTTGGAATGGTAAGAAGGTGAACTATTCTCACTTGAAAATCTTTGGATGTAAAGAATTTGTGCATATTCCCAAAGAGAATAGAACTAAGTTAGATGATAAATCCATGAAATGCATTTTCTTGGGATATGCGGATGGTGAATTTGGTTATCGTTTATGGGATCCAATTAAACATAAGATCATTAGAAGCAGGGATGTTATATTTAATGAGTTAGAGATGTTTAAGAGGACTAAAGGTAATTTGGAGGTCAAGAAAATTGTTGACAAGTTTGAAGAACAAAAAGAAAATATCACACCAATGCAAGAAAATAGGCAACAAGATCAAGAGTATGATGAACAACAAGAGGAGAATGTGGAACAACAACAAGAAGAAACGTTGCAGAAGCCTTTACAAGAGATTCAACCTGAAAAAAAAACACCATAGTTGGTTCACAGATCCTCTAGGCCTCATAAGCCTTCAGAAAGGTATACACCCTCAAGCTATATTTTGTTCACTGATGTAGGTGAACCTGATGGTTTTCAGGAAGCTTGTAAAGATAAGCATAGCAAAGAATGGAAGAAAGCGATGGAGGAAGAAATGAAATCCTTGCTGGAAAATAAAATTTGGGAGTTGGTAAAGCTTCCAAAAGGAAGAAAATCTCTACAAAACAAATGGGTGTACAAGATCAAGCATGTGGGTGACGAGAAGAAGGAAAGATACAAAGCAAGGCTGGTAGTGAAGGGATTTGCTCAGAAAGAAGGTATTGACTTCACTGAAATATTTTCACCTGTTGTTAAAATGTCATCCATTAAAGTTATTCTTGGTCTTACTACTACTTTAGACTTGGCATGTGAACATTTAGATGTAAAGACAACCTTCCTTCATGGAGATTTGGAAGAGGAGATTTACATGGAGCATCCAGAAGGATTCAAAATAAAAGGTAAAGAGAACTTGGTTTGCAGGTTGAAGAATAGTCTATATGGATTGAAACAGGCACCTCACTAGTGGTATAAGAAATTTGACTCATTTATGTTGGAGCATGATTTTAATAGACTAGAGGTTGAACATTATGTCTACATCAAGAGATATGATCAGGGAAATTTCATTATATTACTGTTATATGTGGATGATATGTTCGTTGTTGGATAGGATAAGAATATGATTAGTAGGTTAAAGAAGGATTTGGGCAGTCAGTTTGTAATGAAGGATTTGGGTCTAGCACAACAAATCTTAGGCATGAAGATTATGCATGATAGAAAGAAGAAAAAATTGTGGCTGTCACAAGAAAAATGTATTGAAAAGGTACTATATAGATTTAATGTGAAGGATTCCAAGCCATTTGGTACACCTCTTGCTTCTCATTTCAAATTGAGTGCCAATTTATGCCCTTGTGATGACAAGGAGGAAATGAAAAGGATTCCTTATGCTTCAACTTTTGGTAGCTTGATGTATGCCATGGTATCCACTCATCTGCATATTGCACATTCAGTGGGAGTAGTGAGCAGATTCCTTGCAAATCTAGGAAAACAACATTGGCAAGCAGTAAAGTGGATTTTCAAGTATCTCAAGGGTACTAGTCATTATTGTTTATGGTTTTTCAATACTGATATGGTGCTTGAAGGATTTATAGATGCAGATATGGCTGGAGACCTGGACACTAGAAATTCCACCATTGGTTATTTGTATACATTTGCAGGTGTTGTAGTATCTTGGGTATCCAGAATACAACAAATAGTAGCTCTCTCCACAATAGAGGCATAGTATATAGCTGCAACAAAAGATTGAAAAGAGATGTTGTGGATGCAACGATTCCTAGGAGATCTAGGAATAAAAAAAGAAAAGTATGTGTTATATTGTGATAGTAAAAGGGCCATTCACTTGGCAAAACACCTAGCTTTTCACTCAAGAACCAAACATATTGACTTGGGATATCATTAGATTCAACATGTGTTGGAGGAAGGACAATTATCCTTGGAAAAGATCCATACAGATAAGATCCCTACTGATATGCTCACTAAAGTTCTGCCAGGAGAAAAGCATGAGCTATGTAGAGACATGGTAGGCTTAGGGGCGACTTGATGATTATAGCTTATTCAAATCCCTTCATTTGCTTCAAGTGGGAGAATGTTGAAAACATGTGAAGCAAATCAAAGTTGCTGACAGAAGATTAGGCTTCATCAAACCGTATTTAATATCAAAAATTATGCCACCAAACAAAGAGATCAAGTCAACAAAAATATTTAAGATAGAAGCTTCTCACCTCCTCCATTCTTTTTTTGACAGTCTAGAACTCTCCAACATTGATCATATGGAAAATATGGAACGACGTTGTCAACTACCTCCACCACCTATCATTATGATAGAAGTGTGTGGAAGCGTAATACATGTATATATGTATATACCTGGAGTTTTTTTTAAATAACAAGTCAACAATTTGGGTGTATGCGTATGTGTGGAATCCTCTGTCCTGTGTGTTCTATTGTGCTTTGTTTTTCTATTTTTAGCAGATTGTTATTATTGCTGATAATAGTTAATGATAGTGTAAAAGGATTTCTCATTGGATCTTATCCCAACAATCTCATCATTTAAGAGATTAGAATAGTGTCGCGTAGATTATTTTGATAAAAATATTCTAGCATTGAAATATTGCATGCATTTATGGTTGTACAGTATGTTTGTTTTATGTGTTATACATGTTAAGTCACCTTAATTTTTAATTTCAATTAGATCGGTTACATATAGTGTGAAATTTGAGTTTGAAACAAGTCTCTACAAACTATCTTGAGTTGTTGGAAAACAAATTTCAGTTTTTTAATGGTAAACCGACTACTTTTAATGGTAAAAACCTCCAAAATATCAAGTAAAAGTCTCCAAAATCTCATTTATCACATAAAAGTCATATAAATCTTGTTTTGACAACTGGATGGGAACATTCTATTTCTATTTATAGTGTTTTTTTCAATTTGAAAGCAACTTTATTTTTTCATTTGCATTGCTTTATGTTTTAAATATGTATGTAAATATTTCATAATTGGATAATACTTAATTTCTTTAAGGAAAAATATATATTTGTCTAAGTTTATTTAAATTCCATTACTTAGTATTTACTAGCCGATAGGCTATTTGTGTCAACTTTGATCGGAATCTTCGTCAGCCTCACCGTTTTTCAACTTTTTTGGTGCTAGGGAAAACTTAGCGGATGGGTTATAGTTTGGTCAAAATTTTCGTTAGCCCTGTCAGTTTAAGCTACTGGACTTGGGTCTTCATTGCTGTGTAAAAGGTGGTAGGCGATTGGCGCAACGATAGACAAGTCCAGCAAAATGAGGGAAGTGTAGAGGAGGCCAACGAAATTTCATTAGCATTGATTGTTGTATGGTTTCCATGTAGTGGTGATTGTGCAAGTAAAATTTGTTTTAAAGTCCTTGAAAAACAAAACAAATGTCTATGCAGTTATTGATAAAGTATTGTTCGGTCCCATTCTGATGTTTTATGTTGTTGAAGGTAGTTGTGAGTTTGGAGGGAAAGCTTCTATGAAGGTGCAAGTGCATTGAACGACTACACAATTTCTATGAATGTGGTTGAAGGTTATCTTCCTTTTTTGCATGCGTCGTTTGTTCCAAAAGGTGTGGGTTGTGATAATTCAGTAGTGTTCTTTTGCAGGCCGTGGAGAAAGAACGAATGAAAGAGGAAGCAAGCGGGAAGGGGTGTTATTGAAGGAAGTGGGAAGAGATGCATCTCATCTGGGTTATTCTTGAAAGAAATATTATTTCATTTTGTCGATTATTGTTGGAAAGATTGTATAGTTTTGTGGGTTTTGGCATGTTGGTGACTGTTGGTTAGATTGTTCCATTTATGGCTTTGGTTTTGTGTCAATGGTTGGAAAATAGTCAATCTGTTGTGTTTTTGGTGAATCTTGAAATTGAGATTTCTTGTGTTTTGTGGGTTTTGACATGTGGGTGAGTTTTGGAAATATTGTTTCATTTTTGGCTTCCGTTTTGTGTGAATGGCTTGAAAATAGTTAATCTGTTGTGTTTTTGGTGAATTTCTCCATCTGGGTTACCTTTGAAATGTCAAATTTGATCATAATTTTCGTTAGCTTTGACGTTTTCTGACTTGTCTGGCGCTGGGGAAAACTTGGAAAATGGGTTATAGTTTGGTCAGAATTTTTGTTAGCCCTGTTGGTTTAAGCTGCTAGACTTGGGTCTTCATTGTCATGTAAAAGGTGGTGGGTGTTTGGCACGATGATAGAGGAGTCTGGAAAAATGAGTGAAGTGTAGAGGAGGCCAATGAAATGTGATTAGCATTGATTGTTGTATGATTTCCATGTAGTGGTGATGGTGCAAGTAACATCTGTTTTAAAGTCCTCGGAAAACAAAACAAATGTCTGTGTAGTTATTAATAATGTATTGTTCAGTGTCATTCTGAGGGTTTATGTTGTTGTTGAAGGAACTTGTGAGTGTGGAGGGCAAGCTTCTATGAAGGTGAAAGTGCATTGAATGGCTGTGCAATTTTATGTGAATGTGGTTGAAGGTTATCTTGTGTTTTGTTGCATGCATCGATGGTTCCAAAAGGTGTGGGTTGTGATAATTCTGTGGTGTTCTTTTGTAGGTCATGGAGAAAGAACGTAGGAAAGAGGAAGCAAGCGGGAAGGGGTGTTATTGAAGGAAGCGGGAAGAGGTGCATCTCATCTGGGTTATTCTTGAAAGAAATATTGTTTCATTGTGTCAATTGTTGTTGGAAAGACTGTATAGTTTTGTGGGTTTTGGCATGTCAGTGATTGTTGGTTATATTGTTCCATTTATGGCTTTGGTTCTGTGTGAAGGGTTGGATAATAGTTAATTTGTTGTGTTTTTGGTGAATCTTGAAATCGAGATTTCTTGTGTTTTGTGGGTTTTCACATGTGGACCATGAGTGTTGGCAATATTGTTTCATTTATGGATTCTATTTTGTGGGAATGGCTAGAAAATAGTTAATTTTCTATGTTTTTTGGTGAATTTCCCCATCTAGGTTATCATTGAAACCAATATTGATTCATTTAGGGTTCGCGTTTTTGTGGTGAAGGTTTTGAGTCGGTCTGTTAGTGGGAGCTTTCTGTGTTTTGTGGGTTTTGTATGTGAGCCACTATTGGAAGCCGTGTTTTTGTGCGCAATGGTTTCAACCCAATGACATAGATAATATTATACAGGTTGCATTTTTATATGGTATATTGTTGTGTTTTTGATAGGGTTCTGTTGGAAAAAGAGTATATAATTTGTTCGTAGTGATATTGTTTGATTTATGGTTTGGCTTTTGCATCCATGTTTTTGTATGGATTTGTGACTCTGATTTTTAGTGTTTTGTGCATTTGGCTATCTAGGTGAGTGTGGATAACAATATTGTTTCCTTCACATCTTTTATTTTGTGGTGATGGTTGGAATGCAGTAAAATAGTTAATGTTATGTGGGTATGTGTAGGATCATGATGGGCCAAAAAGTGGCAATATTATGGGTATTTGTAGGGTATGTGGCTGACGACTTTTTTTTACCCAAAATTGATGAAAAGAAAAGGGTTTTTAGAGGAGATTCTTAGATTTCCATCCATATAAATTATGCTTTAATTTGAATTTAATAAATAATTATTATTTATTTTCTATTAGAATTATGACTAAAGTCCCGATCGATAGGTTGATTGAAAAACATCTATAACTTTCAAACAATATCACATTTTTTAATCCAAAAATGTCACATTCTATGCTTCACATACTATAGGATTAAAAAGAAAAAATTAAATTTCATGAAGTTTTGACCAAGTTAAGGTGGTCAGACATGAGTTTTTATATTTTTAAAAGTTGTAATAAAAATTCATAATTAATTATTTACTGGGAAAAAAATTACAAAAAAATATGTGTCACATCCGGACATGAGTCCTCTACTTATATATAAAATCTTATGAAAAAATATTATATTTTTATTATGGTTAGGGTGGTCAGACAGACACCTACTTCTTATTTTTCCCCTGAAATTTAAGTACTATTGCATTGAAATTTCAAATTTTCACCAAATAGATTTTATTTAATTTTAAATAAACCTAGTAGTTTGGAAACTAAATTCAATTTTCTATAGATTCTATTCTTACATATTTTTTAAATAATATAGATAACTTATTCAAATTTTTACGTCAAGTTGCCTAACACTGATTTTTCTGAATTTTTTGCCACTTAAGGGCCTATTTTTTCCATGATGATCCTACACATACCCATGTACTCCATGTTGTTTTGCATAAAAGGATTTTTTACTGTTGTTGTCTGCATTAGGCTTTATTGTTCCATTTATGGCTTGTATTTATCATTGTTGTTATTACGACCATCACCAGTACATGCAAAGCATACAACAATTAATGTTGATGCGAACCAACATTTAATTTTCATAGCCTTCTCCATCTACGCGGCTCAAAAAATGATGCCCTATTCCCAAAGAACCCAACAACTGCCTCCACCACTATATCTAGATATATGTGTGTATATATATATGTGTCTATATATATATACAAATGTTTATATATATGTATATATGTATATGTGTATATATATGTATGTATATGTGTGTATATATATATATAAACCGGCAGGGCACACAAAAATCCTGACCAAACTATAACCCATTCTCCAAGCTTTCCCCAATGCCAGAAATGTCAGAAAATGGTGAGGCTTCCAAAAATTATGAGGAGAGTTGACACAAGTATACCCTAAGCTAGAGAATAGTAATGAATAATACCTATTGTAACCAAACATAGAATGGACAACATTAATTATTTTATTCTATTCCAACCATAACCAGATAACGAAAGCCATAAATCAAACAACATTGATTTCAATAGCCACCTAGATGCAAAAAGACACAATATAGCATGAACTATACAATAAGAAATGACCAAAACTTCATAACCTTAACAATTTTAATCTTACAAATATATATTGATAATAAAAAATTCTGAGCAAAGTTGACACAAGTATAGCCTAAGCTAGAGAACAATAATCAATAATACCTAATGTAACCAAACATAGAATGGAAAACATTAATTAATTTATTATGTTCCAACCATAACTAGAGAACAAAAGCCATAAATCAAAGAATGTTGGTTTCAACAACCACCCAGATGCAAAAAGCCACAATATAGCACGAGCTACAGAATAAGAATTGACCAAAACTCCATAACCTTAACAATTTTAATCTTACACATATATATTGATATTAAAATATATCATATATAGCCTAAGGGAGAGAATAATAATCAGTAATACCTAATGTGACCAAACATAGAATCAACAACATTAATTGTTTTATTCTGTTCCAACCATAAGCATAAAATGAAAGGCATAAATGAAACAACATTACTTTCAATGGCCACCCGCATGGAGTAAGCCACAATATAGCCTAATCTATACAATAACAATCGACAAAAACTCCATTGCATGTACAATTTGATCCCATTGCAAACATAGCCACAAACCGCAAATATCAAACACAAATTGTACAAGAATATATATGTATATATATATATATATATATATATATATGTGTGTGCATACATATATGTATATATGTATATGTGTATATGTGTATATATATCCCTTTTGCCACCATATCAACTAAATGCAAGTCATAGAGAGAGACCCACCAGAAATTGAAATATATATAAATATATGTATATATGTAAACATATATATAATTATTTTATTTTGTTTCAACCATAACCAGAAAATGAAAGCCATAAATCAAACAACAATGGTTTCAATAGCTACCTAGATGCAGAAAGCCACTGTATAGCTCGAGCTATACAATAAGAATTGACCAAAACTCCATAACGTTAACAATTTTAATGATACATATATATATTTATATTAAAATATATTGTATATAGCCTAAGGCAAAGAACAATAATTAATGATACCTAGTGTAACCAAACATAGAATCAACAATATTAATTATTTTATTGTGTTGCAACCATAAGCAAAAAATGAAATCCATAAATCAAACAACATTACTTTCAACAACCACCCACATGCAACAAGCGACAATATAGCCCGAGTTATACAATAAAAATTGAAAAAAACTCCATAGCCTTTATAATTTTATTCCATTGTAAACACACCCACAAAGTGCAAACATCAAACACAAACCCTACAAAAATATATATGTATATATATGTGTGTATATATGTGTGTATATATATGTATATATGTATGTATATATGTATATATGTACATGTGTATATATATGTGTGTGCGTATATATGTATATATATCCCTATTTTAACTAAACATAGAATGGACATCATTAATTATTTTATTCTGATCCAACCATAACCAGATAACAAAAGACATAAATCAAACAACATTGGTTTCAATAGCCACCCAGATGCAGAAATCCACAATATAGTGTGAAATATACAATAAGAAAAGACCAAAACTCCATAACCTTAACAATTTTAATCTTACAAATATATATTGATAATAAAAAATTCCGAGCAAAGTTGACACAAGTATAGCCTAAGCTAGAGAACAATAATCTATAATACCTAATGTAACCAAACATAGAATGGAAAACATTAATTAATTAATTTTGTTCCAACCATAACCAGATAACGAAAGCCAGAATATAACACGAGCTATAGAATAAGAATTGACCAAAACTCCATAACCTTAACAATTTTAATCTTACATATATATATTGATATTAAAATATATCCTATATAGCCTAAGGGAGAGAACAATAATTAGTAATACCTAATGTGACCAAACATAGAATCAACAACATTAATTGTTTTATTCTATTCCAAACATAAGCAGAAAATGAAAGGCATAAATGAAACAACATTACTTTCAATGGCCACCCGCATGGAGTAAGCCACAATATAGCCTAATCTATACAATAACAATCGATAAAAAAATCCATAGCCTGAACAATTTTATCCTATTGCAAACATAGCCACAAACCACAAATATCAAACACAAACTGTACAAGAATATATATGTATATATATGTGTGTATATATATGCATATATAGATATATATATATATGTATATATGTATATGTGTATATATATGTATATGTGTATATATATTTATATGTGTATATATATGTATATATGTGTATATATATGTGTGTGTGTGTATATGTATATATATAACCCTTTTGCCACCATATCAACTAAATGCAAGCCATAGAGAGAGACCCACCATAAATTGAAATATATATAAATATATGTATATATGTACACACATATATATAATTATTTTATTCTGTTCCAACCATAACCAAAAAATGAAAGCCATAAATCAACCAACAATGGTTTCAATAGCTACCCAGATGCAGAAAGCCACCATATACCCTGAGCTATACAATAAAAACTGACCAAAACTCCATAACTTTAACAATTTTAATTTTACATATATATATTGATATTAAAATATACCATATATAGCTTAAGGCAGAGAACAATAATTAATGATACCTAGTGTAACCAAACATAGAATCAACAACATTAATTATTTTATTGTGTTCAAATCATAACCAAAAAATGAAAGTCATAAATCAAACAACATTAATTTCAACAGCCACCCACATGCAGCAAGTGACAATATAGCCCGAGCTATACAATAACAATCGACAAAAACTCCACAACCTTTATAATTTTATTCCATTGCAAACAAACCCACAAAGCACAAACATCAAACACAAACCCTATGAAAATATATATGTATATATATGTGTGTGTATATATATATGTATATACATATCCCTTTTCCCACCATATCAGCTAAATGCAAGCCATAAAGATAGACCCATGAGAAATTGAAATATATATAAATGTACGTATATATGTAAACACATATACATGTATATATGTATATATATGTTGATATTAAAATACACCCACTATAGCGTAAAAGAGAGAACAATAATTAATAATACCTAATGTGACCAAATGTTGAACCAACAACATTAATTATTTTATTTTGTTCCAAAAATGAAACAATATACCCTAAGGCACAACATTAACTATTTTTCCTCACGTTCTAGCCAAAGCCACAAAGTGGAAGCCATATATTAAGCAAACATTGAATGAACATAATTAATTATTTTATTATGTTCCAACAAATGAAATGATATAGTGTGAGGCAAAGCAGTAACTATTTTTTATTTTGTTCCAACCATAGCCACAAAACTGAAGCGATAAATTCAACAATATTGGTTTCAACAATGACCCAGATGGAGAAATGATCTATATATATATATATGTATATATGTATACATATATACATATATATATATATGTATATATGTATACATATATACATATATATATATGTATATATGTATACATATATACATACATATATATATATATATATGTATATGTATATGTATATATATGTATGTATATATATATATACATGCATATATATGAACTCTATTTCTGAAAGCAGCTAGCAACTATGGACACCAACTTCCCATAGCCATCAGAAGACAAAAAAACTGGGAGGCTGATGAAAAATCTGTCTAGACTTATAACCCATCTTCTCGTCGACTTTCTTGCAAAAAAAAGGCAAAATATCATAGGGAACACTTTTCTTTTGCATTTCCGGTCATTTTCATTTGCAAAAAAGACAAAATAGCCTCCAACCACATTCACAGAAGCTAGACAAAGCTTAATCCAACTTACAACCCCACAAAAGCTTACTGTCATCCCTCTCGGCCCTTATAGCAGGTATAGCAACATAGCGACACCAAACAATGCCTTACTGAAAATTACCCAAACATTTGTTTTGTTCTCCAAGACGTTAAAAGGGAAACTATTATTACAATGACCCCCAGTTCATGCAAAGCATATAATGTGTGTAACTATATGTATGTATGTACAAAGATGTGTATATGTATATATATTTGTATATAAATCTATATATGTGTATACACATGTATATATATATGCATGGATATATATATGTGTATATATATGTATGTATATATATATATATTTGTGTATATATATGTATCTATATATACATGTGTATATCTATATGTATATATGTATATATGTGTGTATGTATGTGGATTTTTGTGTGCATATATGTGTATATATATGTGTGCATGTGTATACATGTATATATATCTAGATGTATATATGTATGTGTATATATGTATGTGTATTTGAAATGTAGTGTATTGTGAATGGAGTGTTAGGAAAGATTGATAGACCCTCGCATTTAGAAGAAGATACTATCAAAAAATAAGTGCATTGGGATCTGATTGTCAATTTGATAGTTCTTACTAGTTTTGTAGTCACTATCATTATTCTGAAAGGTTGTTTGCAACACATTAGTTTATCAATTGCTACATTATGGCTGGGCTATCATGGCCTGCAATAATAACAAAAAAGTGTGGAGTTTAGTGTGGTGATTATGGAAAAACAGAATGAACTACATAGCATTAGGTATTTTATTCCACTGCAACCATTTCAATACAAAGGTAAAACTGACACCTACTTCCTTATGTAAAATTTTTATTGGAAACGCCAACCCATATACATCTTTTGTGTATACAAAGTGTGAATTTTAGAGCAGTGATCATATCTATTTCATAGAGAATATGTAAATCAGGAGATATAAAAGTTATAGATTTTATAATGCATAATTTTATAATGGATAATTTTCTCTGTAGTTGCAATGGGATGAATGAAGTAGTTATAATTTAGCCATACTTGATGCATACGACAGGATGCAGTACCTAGAAAACAAAAGTATGCCTGATTTCCATCCTGCCATATTGGTTGATCGAGTGTTTTAATCTTGTTACCCAAAAGGAATTCTTGACAATCATCCCGACTCATTTCATTTGGACTATCTGGAGAAATATACATGTATGGTATTAGATGAATAAAACACTCTTATAAAGCAGTCATAATCAACGATGCCCAATCGAATGTAACACAATGTCTATAAGATTAATTGTTTTACTCGATTGCAAGAAGAATTTGAAAATAAGCCCCTGAGCAACAAGATACATTGTCCACCACTTTGATCAATGTTAAAATGGACCTCCATGTCACACTTAAGATACAGGCTACTATTATTAGAAGTCGTTGTTGAGTTTGGTAACAATATTGATATTAATGAACAATACAACCTTTTCTAGACTTCACCTTATTTGAAATTGAAACAATATATAGCAGTCTCACGACACTTTGAAAATGATACAAAGTATCTTAGGCTAGAGTCTGACAATAAAGAATTCCATATTGGAATGATGGTTAGAAAACAAAGGGCATCAATTAGAAATTTGTTTCTCCTAGATGTGGAAACAATACAACCTCTTTTCAATAGTAGCTTATCTAAAAATAAAACAATATAGTGTTCTTATGGTGTGTCGTCAAAAGGATAGGATGTGGCCTAGGCTAGAGTATAACAATGAAGAATGCCATATTGGAATGATGGCCACAAAACATACAACATGAATCAGAAATTTTTTCCTCCCCTATGTGTAGATATGTATCAATGTCACAGTGGATACAAACAATATTGGTATATAATGATTCATATGTTATTTTTGTTTGGCTCATTCTTGGAATGATAAGTTTTATTTTTGTTGATATATGGAAGATTGATGCCACCATTTATTGCATTGGTGGAGAGCGTATGTTCTAGGTTGGTTGTGTTGGAGGAATATAGATTGTTTTTGAAATTATTTATGGGTACATATATGTAAACATGCATTTTTTATATATATTATTTTTATTATATTGTAGATGCGCTAAGAAAAAAATAAGGAATGTAGAAAGGTTTACTATTTAAAAATTGAGAATGGACCTTTTTAGCTTTTGATGGTTTAATTGAATCTTTGGCTATTGTATTCTTGTTGCAATAGAACTTGTGGCGAGTCATTGGTGTTGCAGCTCTGTCTTTTACATATAGTGGCTCCAGTAATGTTAGTGGACTCTAGATTTCATGAGGCTGCACAACAACTGTTAGGCCCCAACCCTATAAGTTTGTACCTTGTTTATTCTTTATTCCCACCACCTCTATTGGTTTTTTCCCATGTGCATCAAGCAAACTGCAAACATGCTTTGCTTGCATTTGCAGCATTACTAGTGTATAGTGTGGCTTGTTTATATTTGACGTATTTATGTGGCTTTCACGCCTTTCTTTGTTGGCTATTTGGGAGTAGCCATAGTTTAGCTATTTACGTGTGTTTCTTTTTACTGGAGTTGCATATAGATTTATTTTTGTTTGAATATTTCCTATGCATTGTCCAGTGGTAATCATAGACTTGTTGATAGCTGTTGTATCTATTGAATGCTGATGGATTGCAAAATTTCTTTGTACATTTTTGTTGAAATCATGATTATGTGATTGAAGTCTTTCACTTTGTGTTCATGCTTGCACCACTATACAATTTATGTTTCCTTGTACAAGGCATTGTTGACAGTTGTTCTATAGCTTCCCAGCATGTGCCAACCACCTTTGGAACCTTTCCCTTGGTTGTTGGAAAAGTTGTGATATAGAAGGGCTGATGGCTGCCCAAGAGGCCATTGGGCTTATTGTAACCTGCAAGGTGTTGTTGGCTAACATCCTCTATCTTTGGTTATAATATGGGGCTATAGACCTGCAGTCAACAACGCCTTTTTGTAAATGGAATAGACTATATAGTTGCTTTGCTAGCTTTACAATGATGCTTTTATGAAAGTGCATATATATTGACTCAACTAACTTCAAAACATGGCAAGGCTAAAAAAAATTCTGATCAAAGTTAACACAAATAGGGGATATCCACCCATCTTGCATATCAATTGTTAAACACACACACACACACACACATATATATATATAGACACACATATTTATACATAATTTGAATTTACCTCAAGACATTGTATTGAAAAAGCTGCATTGTTTGTTATAAATAATGTTATTTTATTAATTCTTGGCATTTTCTAGCTATTCTAATTTTGAGAAGGTGCTATTGAGACCATTTTATTTTTCTATTTGTTTACTAATAATATAGGGTTTTGAAGATTTTGGGTAGGCTGTCTTGTTTTATTAAACAATAAAGATGCACCACAGATAGAAAAGGAACATGGTATTTGATGAATATTTTTTCCATTACAAATTGGTGGAAATTGGCAGCCACAAAACAAATAGATCTTAAAGAAAAATCCACCAAAAATTGATGGTCACAAACCCATTCAAAAATATACTATTCTCTCAATGAAACATCATTGAACATTGAGAGAATAGAGGCTTTTCAACAACAGCTTCTCGAGAATTAAACCATATAGCTAAAGCAAGAGAACAATAATCAAGAATGCCCAATTGAATGTAACACAAAGTGTATAAGATTAACTATTTTATTCCATTGCATCCATAACCACAAAAAAAAGCCAACAAATATAGTGCCTTAAGGAGAATTGGAAGACTTGTTAACAACACACTTTTTGAGGATGAGACAATATACCCCATGATACAGAAGAGCAACCAAAAAAAATTGCATAACATGGACAATTATATTGGATTCAAAACATAACCAACAAATAGAAGCCATAAACAAAAAACCAACGAAGAGTCATGGAAATAAACCAAAGTTGAAATTTACTTATGTGTCAACAAAACCCTATCAAAAAATTCATATATTGTAGCCTACTCAATAGCAGCTTGCCGAAAGTTAAAAATGACAAGCCCACCAAAAAAATATACTTGTTTGTTTGGCTTATCAAAATTTTAAGCAATTGATAGTACCTTATTGTAGATTACACAATATAGGGTTCCAAAAACCGCATACCACAAATGAAACAATGTGGAAAACGGTATTACTGGCATGCAACTTTTCCCACTTGGTTCAAGCAGACCTCTGCTTGCTAGCTATCTCCAGTATGCATTCTTTCCCCAAGCCTGCAAACATAGCTAGAACACAGAGCCCATAAACAGAAACACACAAAAATTGACAACCTCAAATACATGGAAAACCATAGACACAAATGGCGAACCAAAAATGAGGTAATATTGTGTACTTAGAAACTATATAGTATTTTGTGAAGAACATCTTATCGAGACTTCAAGTGATGAACAATACCCTCTTGCAAATGAAGCAATATACCTTGGAACATACTGTCAACAAAATAAGGAATATTGGTAAGGGTGTACATATGTACATAGATATATATATATATATATATATATATATATATATACAAGAATTGTCACATCCCCCCACACCTTTTGTGACCATCACCACATGCAAAAATCACAAGATTCCCTCCAACCAGCTTCACAGGAATTCCACTGGAAATTAATACACCTGTACCTTCACAATAGTATGCCCTTGTCACTCATTTATGATATCCATGTAGTGGTAACAGTTACAAACACACACACACACACACAAACATATATATATATATATGCAGACATACATATATATGTACATATATATATATACACACACATATATATGTACATATATATGAAACCCAACAAAAACCACAGTATCAAACCATGCCGAGCAATGAAAACAAAACTAAAATGATAGATGAGGCAAGATATTTGAAACAATCAACAGTACCTTGTGGAAAATCAAGCAATTTAGCATGGTATAGTGCGTGAACCACAAGTCAATCAGAATCGCAAAGGGTTCCTTCGACATGGAGCTCTTCCCACTTGCTTCAAACACATGTCTTCCTGCTAAATTTTCTCAACAAAACTGGGAAAAATATTATCAGAGGTGACACTTTTCTTTTGCATTTGCATCCATCTATCCATTCAAAAAACACAAAATAACCTACAAGCACCTTCACAAAAGTTGCATAGAGCTTAATCCAGCTTGCATCCTCACAAAATCTTACCCTCATCGCTCATGGCTCTCATATCAGGTATAGCAATAGAATGACACCAAACAATGCCTTGCTAAAAATTTCCTAGTGTATGTATGGGAGGTTGAAAAAATTTGTTGGCTAGAGTTATAAAGCATCTGCCACCTACTACCTAGATTAGTGTGCCACACGTTGCTCACCGTAAATGAAACAATGTCACAAAGGTTTCTTGTATGTGTTGCATACATTGGCAATGGTTGTAATAATAATTTGCATTTAAAATTCACCAAACTAATAGAGTATTTTAGGATATTCTCAATAAAGCATTGTTCAACGGTGGTCTCTAGATTGAGCTCCATGGCATACATAACAAACAGTATAGCCAAGTACGATATGACATCCATATCCAGCTTGGCACTATCATTAGAGATTACAAAGCAGTAGCAAAAAACACTTGGACTTTAGTATTACATCGATACCCAGACATAGACACTTACATACACAAATACATGATACACATATATATGTACATAATACTCTATCAAGATATTCTATGTTGCATGCACGACTTTGTAATTTTCAAAAAATCCATTGTTAAGTGTCATTGTTTGGGTTTATGTTGTTCTTCAAGGTGGTTGTGAATGAAGAGGGAAAGCTTGTGTGAAGGTGCAAGTGTGTTCATTGGCAGTGAAATTTTTGTGAATCTGCTTGCTAGATTGTATTATTTTGTTGAAAGTGTTGTTCACATAGTTGTATTGTTTCAATTTGCTAAAAGCTTTCTTCCAAAATGAGTATATTTTTTGATGCGCTTGTCACTATTAATTTTGAATACGACGCTCTTCTGAGGGTTATATTGTTTCTATTTGTGATGGGTTTAGGTTCATAATCAATTTTGGATAAGCTTTTGTTCACAAACTAGTATATTCAGAAAGTAGAATATTTTTAGTTGTGAGACCACCCCAAATGGAGAAAGCAATGAAACACAAGAAAAATGACAACTAGCAAAAGTATGCAAAACCATACACACAAAGTGTGAACCTTAAATGAAATAATAGGAATTCGTTCTCACACACAATATAGTTTTTTCTCTACAACACCTTCTCAAAATTAGAATAGCCAGAAGATGCTAAGAATTAATGAAATAATATTATTTATAACAAACAGTACAACCTTTTGCATACAATGTCTTGATGGAAATTCAAATAATGTATATATATGTGTTTGTGTGTGTGTGTGTATATATATGTATATATATATATATGTATCTATATATATGTATATATATATATGTATATATGTATATATATTTTATTCTATTGCAAACATACCCATAAAAATGCAAACATTAAAGAGAAATCCATTCAAAATTGACAGTAACAAACCCATACAAAAGAAAACTCCTTTCTCGACACAACCTATTCAAAAATTGAAAGAATACAGCCTACCGAACAACACCTTCTCCAAAATGAAACAATATAGCTTAAGCAACAGAACTATAATCAACAATTCCCAATGGAAGGTAACAAAAAGCGTATCAGATTGACTATTTTGTTCCATTCCAAAGAAAAATAATAAAAAATACCTAATGTAATGAGATGTAACCTGTATAACATTAACTATTTTGCTGAATTGTAGGCATAGCCACAAAATGGATGCCATAAATGAAAAAATATTTGTTTTAGCACAAAGCCAAGAGGACAGAATCATTAAAGACAAACAAACACAGTAACATATCCTAGAAAAATGATAGGCATAAGACATTGACCATAGATTTTAAAACAATATTTTTTCTTCTCGAAAAAAATAGTCTTCTCTCAACAACCTATCAAAATTTGGAACAATCAACGATGTGTTAATAGAGATTAAGCAATATAGCCTGCACCAACCTACAAACCACAGGTGAAATAATATTCAAAAAGAGTTCTCTTCGTATGCACATGTCTGTGCTTCCTTTGCATAGATAGATATCTGTACATATGGCTCATACAGTGTGCATCACTCTGATTATTAGTGCCATTGCCAACACTTTTCTATTCCTCTTGGAGTCATTGCCCCATGTAAAAAATGGAAAATATGTTGATGCCAGCTTCAGAAAAAAATTCACAGTAGATGGTTGGACTTGCACCTTCACAGAAGCTCATCCTCTTCACATCAACATTTGTTGTTGTATGGTGTTTGTGTAGTGGTAATGGTTGTGACAATATATGTTGTTCAAAAATGTGAGCAAAGATAGCTGAAGCATTTACAAATTTCAATAAGGCATTGTTCAGTGTTCTTCTCTGCCTTTGGCCCCTTCAACAACTATGAGCCAAGATTGCGAGCTTCTTTGAAGGTTGAAGTCCATCCACCCTTTCCAACATATGTACCATTGTTTGTCTATATCTATAAGTTCTCGTTCAACTATATATCTATATTGTCTACAAGTAATGTCATATATGTACATTTCTACATGTACTTCTTTGGTATGTATATTTCCAAATAGCAAGTCGCTTTATATGCATCCAATCAATGATGATGGATTGTATTTGGTGGCACAGTTGCTAAGCATACCTTTTAGGTTCTTATTTGTTATTTGTTAAAGGATCACAAAAGGAATTGTTGCTAAGCATACCTTTTAGGTTCTTAGTTGTTCCTTGGGTGATGACAAAGATTGCTTCCACCATAGATAGAATTGATGGACAATCTATGTTCTTGCTCAGGTTTTTGGTGAGAGCCCATGGGGATTCATGACCCAATATGGTAGGGTGGAGAGCAGGCCTTCTTTTGTTGTTTTTCATTTAAATTTTTCTATTCATTGTTCATTATTTCTTAAAGGCTCTCAAAAGGAATTGTTGCAATCATAGGATGGTTGGTATGTGTGATCAAAAGGATTGCTTCCACCATTGATGAAAGTGATGGACAGTCTATATTGTTGCTCGAGGGTTTGGTGAGAGCCCATGGGGCTTCATGAACCAATATGGTAGGGTGGAGAGCAGGCCTTGTTTTTTTTTTTTTCTATTCCATATGTATATCTATTTGTATATATAAATGTTCATTGATAAGATTGTGTTCGCAATATGGTAGGATGTATAGTACATCTTCTTTTCTTTTGGTTTTGTGTTTGCAAGAATGTTTTATGTTTATTGTAATATTTCTATATGTATATGTGTATGTATATATGCATGTCCAGTGCAAAATGTGAATCTTTTATGGATGGTCATTGGAACGAATGAAGGTCCGATGCACAACCATGGAAGTAGTGGCAGTGCACTCTTCTTTAAAGTGTACATTGCACTTTCCATTCGTTTCACTCTCTATTGAAAACATTTCATATGTATAGGTATATTTGTAAATGAATTTACATGTGCACATGCTTGGGTTGTTGTCGATGGGTCACAATTGTAGAAAGTATTTGTGAATGTATAGGTTTCTAATTTCCAATTTTTTTAACTCCTCTACAATGGTTTATATTTTACAGCCAACAAATCACTAGATATGCATCCGATGTATATTGCTAATTGTGATGTCTTAGTAGTAACTGTACGGTGGAGAGTAAGTATTTTTTTGGTCTATTTCATTTTGCATTTCCTCGCTATTGATTAATTGCATTGTTGCTTTCTTAGCTGGCGTAGACATGCTCTTATATTTCTAGGTAGGAAAACCCGTAAATTGTTGGAAATTATTGTCTTCGTTCTACTATATGTATATGTATATTTATATGTATATATGCATGCCCAATTAAAAATATGAACGTATTTTTGATGTAGAGTGTCGTGAAGGAAGGAACAATATAGAACAATAGGTTGCAACAGCACTACAATCTTCCTTAAATAGTGCATCGTACTTTCCATTCATGACAGTCTGCATTGAACAAAGATTGCATATGCATATATACATTTGTAGACACGTTTCCATATATTTTTATCTTGGTTACTGTTAGTATGTGAATATAGCAAAAAAAATGTGTGTGCATGTGGATTTTTTATTTTCTATATTCTCCCTCCCTTGCACCATGGTTTTGCATCTGCAAGCAAAAAAATTGCATATGTTCATGTAATGTATAATATCAATACTCATGTATTGGTTATTATTCCTTGTAGGCTTTAAAAGTAACTATTAGAATGGAAGGTGGTATATTTGCAATAATGTGCAACATTCATTTCATGTTTGATCGCATGGCAGAAATTTGTGGAGATACTTGACCTAATACCATTGAGGAGACTTCTTTTTCAGAAGAGTATTTAAGTATTAAACTATGTATCAAGGTGGTATATTTGCAATAATGAGCAACATTCATTTCATGTTTGATTGCATGGCAGAAATTTGTGGAGATACTTCGCCTAATACCATTGAGGAGACTTCTTTTTTAGAAGAGTATTTAAGTCTTAAACTATGTATCATATTATACTTCACAAATTACTAGTATATGCGACATGGTTTAACACTACTAATGCTCTTCTAAAAAGAAGTCTTTTCAATGTATGGTGTTGCCATTAATTATTGTCTATACACAAATTTATTAATGCAATCGATGCATTTCCTTTTGAGTTAGCCACTGGCTCAATGAGATTGAGTTCTTGCATTCTTGTCTTTTTATTTGGAGTTTGAAATAACTTTTAAATACAATGCATATGAATACATACAATTATGTAAAGATATTGGTCCTATTGTGCCTTTGGCTACTTTGTTGCATATCCAATTAGGTTGACCATTATAGTTATGCCATTACCCTTTAACTTGGTGTTTGCAACCATTTTATTTTGTTGTTAATATTATTATTGTAGGAATCAAAACCTTCTTCATGTTTCAATGAAACATCAATTGTAGATTGTAGAAAGGCAGAAAAGTGTGAAAGAAACCACCTTTATTATGCATGCCACAAAAACTAGATTTGCGTAGATTGACTAGCCAAGTACAAGTGCAAAAGAGAAGTGCTATAGACCTAGCTAGCTTGTCGGCCCATGTCCAACTAGGTACACCACCATTGCAAGCAAGCTCTCGAGTAAAATTTGATCACTATTGCTCCCCCTCAACTTCCACCCCTTCACCATTGAACCACACCCACCGTTATGAAATTTCTCCCACAGTACCCAACTATACACTGTCACAGCCACTTGCTAGGCATGTGTTGCCAACCACATCTTCAGCAACCCCACCCTCAGGTAACATGTTTAGTGAACCTTTCTACATAGAAATGCAATCCTTCCACTGGTGCATTGATGCTTTGTTGGACTTGAAAATTTGTTCCACTTGCAATGAGAGCTATGTTGGCATGAGAATCTGAACATCCAATGTTGGCGTTGTCTGTTTGCATTGTGCTTCTAAAAAGGGTGTCCATAGATATTATAGCTTGGAAAACAAAATGGATCTAGGGCCACAACTAGCCATTCTTGCGAAGCTTACTCAAGTTGAAGAAATGCTTATAGCTAGAGTTGCTCCTGTTTTACAAGTAACCCATGCCAGAGGAGGCCAATACAAATATTGTGGCCATACTATAAGCTTCTCACAAGACATCACCGACATTGCAACTTTTTTTTCACGATGGTTGTATGATCTTGAAGTTCTCATTGTGCAAAGAATTGGTATGCAAGGGACAAACTATGATTGCTATGTTGACAAACATAATGTCATGGCTGCATTAATTTATAAAATTGAGAATGACCTATACTATAGTGATGTTGCAATAGATTGTGATGCTTTAAATTTTTTCCCTCCTATAAGTACTGACATCTCTAATCTCTTGCACATAATGGAAGAACTGATCCATCACCCAAATGAACCAATGGCAACTATAGAAAGTGTTGTTCATGAGGAAGCTGACCTTCAAAACTTGTCATCATTTATTCCGTTGATACCCAACCTTCCTCGAGAATTGTAGGAAATTAGATATGCCTTAAAAATTAAAGACACTACTTAAAATTTCCTTGGCCTGAAATAGATTCTAGCCCTATCAATGAATATAATACAGAAGGGTTATTAAGTATGGATTTTCCAACATTGTTCCCAATTGGCATGGAAATGCCACTACTATTGAGAACAATATAGGTTCACTTACATGAATATGCCTTGCACTTGATGAGATACTGTGATAATAGATTTGGGGGGCATGCCATATTTCGATATTATATTTATAATTTAATAATGAGACATCAAAGCCAACAATCAACATCAATTTTTACAGAAACAAACTTGGAGGAAAGAATCCCAAAGTCAGTTCTTGCTTTGTGGTAGTTGCTTCGGGATGCACTGGATGCCCAAATAGAAAACCAACTTGTACACTTTGGTTCATCCTTGCGAGGAACTCACTCATATTAGGCCAAGAGCTGACAAGAGCTTGCAACAATGATCCACCAACTTGGTACACAGAATCTTTTCTTCACTTTGAGCTCTTCTGATACAAAATGGCTTGATCTGCATAGGGTGATTGAACCTCATTCCGAATTTGATGTGCAATACTCCTGAAGACACTCGCAGAGAACATTGTGCAAAACCCACACATATAAACCTTATACATGCACCTACGATTCACTATTTTTTTTGAAGAGGTTAATGAGGGACTTTTCCACACAAAGGGCCATTGGTATAGGTATGAGTAGCAACATCACATCTCAACACATGTACATAGTTTCTTGTGGCTTCCAGATGCCCCAAATATGGACATGCTTGATTGGTCCAACCCACATGAGCTTCAACAAGCAAAAAAAAAATTTGATCGCTATGTTTCAGCATGGAACCCTCGTACCCCAGAGCATCTAATATCAAGGAACCACCACTTAGCCTTGCATGACCCATGCCTTCTTAATACTACACGAATTTCTTCTATGGATCCAATGGTGGACTATGAACAGTTGTTAAACATAGTTCAAAGGAATACCAAGTACATTCAATACACTTGCCTAAGGAAAAAATGCCAACAATTACAATGTCACTACAAAGCTCCATGGAATACATAGCCATCTTCAACATTGACAATTGATAGTAAGTTAAACAAATTGTACAAACTAGAAAAAAATGATCCTCATGTTAATATCCACAACCCTAAGATGCTTGCAATATGGTGAGAAAATGTTGATTGCCAACCAGTATTGTCTAGAAAAATTGTCCTAAACTATATTTCCAAATATGCATCAAAGTCTGAAAAAAAATCTAAAAGCTACATTGATGTCTTTCAAAGGCTTGCAAATAAAAATTCATTAGGGGATAAAGTGTTGCTTGCATACAAAAAATTCATGATGAATTTGATTGTTGATCGTGACATTGGTGCACAAGAAACATGCCATATGCTGCAAAAGTTTCCCCTTGTCATCTCAAGTCAACATTTCTTGTCTTCGAATGTTAGTAGGAAAACATTTCATTGGTTGAAAATAGTTGACAATGTTGATGAGCTTCCCAGTGCTTATATTCATTCCTACATGCAAAGACCACTTGAAATGGATGCAATATCCCTTATTCACTTTGCACATCTCTATACATATCGCAAAAATTGCAAAGGTATAGCCTAGCATGCTCACCCACAACCTGCAATCATCATTGTTTACTCACTTTTCAAGACCACCCCCTCAAAACAAAGTGATTCCTATGAAACATTTTGTTGGTTATAATTATTTCTATACAAACCTTTTCGAAATGTGATGGCCAACATAGGGATTACAAGAGAAAGCATAACACAAAATTGGAGGCTACTTCATGTTGTTGGCTATGTTGCTTGGCACGTGCATAGACTTAGAGACCCCCCTACTGGTGAGGAGGGTAGTGATAGCGACATTGATAATGTACAAACTCTGCCAGATACAAATCAATAGGAATGGGAATTGCTCTCTTGACTTGGTGCCACAAACAATGTTTGTTTTGACCACCTACAACTCTTGGGTTGGCAGGAATTTGACCTGCACCATAGGTGGGACAATCACCATGGTCCAAAGAATCTTAATAGCATTGTTGAACAATTTATTTCTACAACCAAATTGCATACAACTGAACATACCCTTTGCTCCTTTGCAACACCAGGCCTTTCTCATCGACTATCTCCTAGATAGGAGCTTGCTTTGAGAATCATTAAACAAAACCACCTTGGCCCACCCTCATTGCCTCCACTTCATATGATCATTCAAGGAACCGTTGGCATAGGTAAATCATTATTTATTGACAAGATATGAAGAGTGCTAAATCAATCATCAAATCAAAAACAAAACCCTTTGCTTGTTTTGGCACCAACGGGTGTTGCTGCTTACAATGTTCATGCCTCCATAGTGCATACTGCTCTTCGCATACCAATAAAAGATATGAATCCATTGAAAGGACAACCATTGACCATATTTCAAGAAGACTTCAAACATATTAAGTACACACTAATTGATGAAATGAGTTTCTTGGGTTCCAAGTTGCTTCTAAAAATAGATAGCCGATTATGACAAGCATTCCCTCTAAGAAATTTGCAGCCATTTGGTGGTGTCTCTATTATACTCATGGGTGACTTGGAACAACTACCCCCTATTATGATAGGCCTATCTATAGTTCTCGGTCCATAGCATTGGCACTTTGGCACACTTTTAATATTGTTGTTACGCTTCAGACTATCTTTCGCTAGCATGGGCAATCCGAATCACAGCAATAGTTTCGTATGCTCCTTATGAATATTAGAAACTACCAAGTATCCCTAGCTGATTGGAAACTTCTTATGAATCGAACAAAAACCATGCTTGCATATAAGAAAAACTAGGACTTTGATTAAGCTATCCACTTATTCCCAACTAATAGCTTGGTTGTGTTACACAATAGGAAAATGCTACAACAATTAAATGTTCGAATTGTAATTAGTGCTACTGAATGTTCCGAAAAAAAATGCACTTGATTATGACAATGATGAACAACTTCAACTTGAACTCTTGCTTGCAATTGGTCAACAGGTAATTTTGACAACAAATCTTTGGGTGGCAGTTGGCCTGGTGAATGGATCGTTGGGTTTAGTGAAGGCTATTGTATATGCCAGGGGTGCTAAACTACCTCAAATACCTAAATATGTTGTTGTTGACTTCCAAAACTACATTGGGCCAGCATGGAATTAGGAGAATCTAAGATTCATCCCCATTATCTCAATCACACAAGGCAGCCGAAGACAACTCCCGTTGACAATGGCCTGGGCTATCACAATCCATAAATCTCAAGGCTTAACACTAGAGAAAGATACAATAGATATTGGAACTAAAGAAAGGAAAGGACTAACATTCACAACTCTCTCTTATGTTAAATCACTAGAAGGAATATGCATAGATCCACCTTTCTCCTTTGACAGGTATTCTAGGCTTTATTCTAACAAATACAATGCACTTCGAACCAAAGAAGAGGAATGCCTCCAACAATTATCTGCACTGCCACCATCATGAAATATTTTTGTTTTCTATGGTACCTACAACACTTCTCCTTTTCCTCTTTGTCTCAATTCTTTCCTAGTACCCTTCATTCCCACTTCTATTCCATTTACCCATCATTTCAAAAATTTTAGTTATACAGACATCAATACGAGAAGTTGCTATTCAACTATTGCTTTCTATTTCCCCTTATTGCCAACAACAAACATCCATTATCTAAATTTCAATTTGGTCTCATTGTCTTTCTATGCTTTACTGAAATAGTCCTACCTCCATAGCTATTGCACTTGAATTATTTCTTTCTAACAATTTCAGATTCTAAAAAATTTAGATTGGCAACATTTCTATTTGTTACTGCAGATGTTTATAATTGTTAATATCTTTATGCTCAAAAGTGTCCCAAGCTATTCGAGTTGAAACTGTATTCTATTTGTATACAAGGTAAGGTTGTATCTCATTCTTTCCATCTATTCTTTTGTAAATAAATTCAAAGTTCTTTGTGACAAATGTTGCAACTATATATATTTCTTAAAAAAGAGAATAGTGACTTCCGGTTAATCAAATTTCCAGGTTCCAGAAGAAAATTGTATTCAATTCTCCACATATTGTTTACTGCTCTTTGCAAAAGGTATAGCTACATCCTATTTATAACATGTATTTTATTCCACATATATTAGATATTATTTTTTACAAATTATACAACTATTTATACTTCCTTATCTAAATAGTTTGTAGTGATGATACATGTTTGTTGTACTAAACTTCTCAATTCCCTTTTTTCAAATGATATTTCATTGACAACATTTTATATTGCAAATCTATGTACTAACATATAGTTTAATTTTGTGAATAAAAAATTACTCTGCTTAGAGATTTGGTGAGAATTCATGACACTTGATGCCATAACGTGGAAGGATGCAAAGCAGGCCTCCCTTACTCTATCACTCTTCCATTTCATTCCCTGCACAAGGTATGTCTACATTTTATTTTCTTCCACTCTTCTACTCCACCTTAATTGCATACAATTTGTTGTGAATTCTATAAGTCTTTATATTTTCTGATTGATTTATCGTCTACCAATGGTATGTGTTTAGTGTACTAAATTTTGAATTGTTCTTTCATGTTTGCAACCATTCTCAACCCAAACAATCATCATATGTGCACCTTTCGATGCCTTTAGATCTTGCATTAAGTAAGCAGTGGCCTAGACATTGCTTTCACCATTGATCCCAATGGTGGGAAATTTATTTTACCTTGCTTGGGGGTTTGGTGAGAGCGCATGATGCTCCATGACCCAATATGGTAGGGTGGACATCAGGTGCTACTTTCTTATGTTGAAAATGCATTCTGCAATAGACATCATGTTTTCCTAAGTTTTTTTTACTTCATTCCTCACATTACAACTTCATAGCAAATTGTATGTTATAAAATAATCAACTTTCACATCTCTTGGTTTACATGTGTATCAATTAGAGATGAACACTGTACTAATATTTGCACTTTTCTCTTATTGTTCCATATCATACTCAAGCCATAATGTGGATTCCAATGATTTTATTTATACTCATTAGTATCCAAAACACTCCTATCATTGATCAAAGTGGTAGGGGGCACACCACCCCTCGTTTTCTTCTCTGCCTGTTGCAATGTACAACATGTACAAGTATGCTTAAATTTTACTTATTTGATACCTTGCATTACATGTGTATTGTATATTTAGTAGTATACATTATAGATCTCTTAAAATCTGTTGATTTACATATTTTGTCTCTAATACAGATGTTCACCACACTACACTTATTTTGTTGTGTTTTGTTTTATATATTTTATGTACACATCTATAATTTTCTAACATAAGATTCAAATATAATTCATATGTTTAAGGTTATGGTTGTCATGGAATAGAATAGTTAATGTTTATCCACTTTCTCTTAGGGTCCATTGGAAATTTATTTCGATGGGTTTCTCTTCAAAAGGCAGTGCCTTTTCAATTTTCAAAGCCATACTATTCAGAAAAGATCAAAAAAATTTCTGATTATTGTTTTCTATCTTAGCCTGCATTCATTTATTTTGCATAGGGTTCTCTTGTGCATGCTATGTTACTTCAATTTAGAGCTTCAATTAAGTAAGGAGTGGCCTAAACATTGCTTTCACCATTGATTCTAGTGGTGGGTAATTTATTTTTCCTTGCTTGGGGGTTTGGTGAGAGCACACGACACTCCATGACCCAATATGGTAGGGTGGATATTGGGTGTTGCTTTCTTATGTTGACTATGCAATCTGTGACATACACCAGGTATGTCTTAGTTTTCTTTACTTCATTCCTCACATTACAACTTCATAGAAAATTGTATGTTAACTTTCACATCTCTTGATTTACATGTTGTGTATCAACTAGAGATGGCCTTTGCACTAATATATGCACTTTTCTCTTGTTCTTCCAAATCACACTCAAACCATAATGTGGATTCCAATGATTATATTTATACTCATTATTAGCCAAAACATTCCTACTATCATTGATCAAAGCGCTAGGGTGCACACCACCCCTTTTTCTCTTCCCTACCTGCTGGAATGTAGTGCATGCACAAGTATGCTTAAATTTTACTTATTTCATACCTTGCATTACATTTGTATTGTATATTTTGTAGTATACATTATAAAGGTATTTAAATCCACTTATTTACATATTCTCTAAAAAAATTAGATGTTCACCACACTAAGCTTAACATTTTTTTGTTATTTTCCTAGACCATACTCCAGCTATAATGGTGATTTTGATGAAGTAATTGAAAAATTAGTTGTGATGGTCATATGGAAACTACATACCACTATACTCAATGTTGATTGTGATAATCAAAATCCATACTGGCATTGATTAGAGTCATCAAGACCATATATTCCTGCTCGGTGGTTTAGTGATAGTCCACTAGGCTCCATGCCCCAATATGGAAGGCTAGAAACCACAACTCATTTATTGTGTTTTATTTTATATATTTTATGTAGACATATGTATATTTCTAACATAAGATTCAAATAGAATTCATATGTTTTAGGCTATGGTTGTCATGGAATAAAATAGTTAATGTTAATTCACTTTCTCTTACGCTGCATTGCACATTGCTTAAAATGGGGTCCACTTCAAAAGCCTATCTCCTTTCAATTTTCAAAGCAATACCAGTGTTTAGAAAAGATTAGAAAATTTACTGATTATTTTTCTCTATCTTAGCCTACATTCATTTATTTTGCATAGGGTTGTCTTCTCCATGCTGCATTTCTTCAATGTCTCTATGTTGTATATGCTTTTTGTTACCTCCATTTGGTAATTGTTGATTACATTTTTGTTGCTTAAGCTATATTTTTTTATTCTACAAAAGGTGTCATTGAAAAGGCTTTATTTTATGGGTTTCATTTTTTGCTTATGGTTGCAAGAGAATAAAATAATACATGTTGTTCATTCTATGTTTACTTACATTACGTATTGTTAATTATTTTTATCTGCCTTACGCTATATTAAGTACATTTTAATACCAATATATATATATATATATGTAAGAATTAAATTGTCCAGATTATGGAATTTTTGTCAATTATTATTGTATAACTCGGCTTGTATTGTGGCTTTCTGCATCCGAGTGGCTGTTGAAACCAATCTTGATTGATTTATGGCTTTCATTTTTTGGTTATGATAAAATAATTTATGCTATTCATTGCATGTTTCATTACACTAGGTATTATTGAATATTTTCTTTGCATTCTTCCATCCTACATTGTTCCTCTTCTCTCCATCTGGCACAATAAATTTTGAAGCTTGCCAACCTCATTGGCCACATCTCCCCTCCCTCTCCTATATATCTCTTCCTATTGGCTCATCATTTCCTGTTTCTACACGGAACTGCTAGTTATTAATTGTTTAATCCAACTGCGCACAACCTCTCTAACATATTAACATACATTTTTATCAGTGTAAATTGTAATCCTTGAAAATCCTTTAGGTGCAAGTGCTAGTTTATATACTTGGAAGTGAAACATGATGATGCATTATTTATGTTATCACTACTACTTATAGTTAAAGGCACAAGTTTGACCTACATTTTTGTCTTTAAATTTTGTAAGAATAGTTTTTTTGAATTAGGAATAACTGAAAATGTAGGGATAATATGAATTTTCTATGTAAAATTATGTTTCACAATCATTTTATAAAATGAATTTAATAGATATAGATTTTTTGAATGTTCTTATTTCTTTCAAAAAAATGTTGCTCTTTTCTTGAATCATTAGCATATTCATTTTAATTCTTTGAAAAAATTATTATAGCTACTTCAATTTGGATAATAAAGAAAGGTAGAAAACCCATTGAACTAGTAAAAGTAAGTTTTCTTCCATACTAAAGGTTTATAAGATTAAAAACTGAGTTATACAAGTTTGTTTCTAATTTATTTTTACTTTAATTCACAATATTATGTTCTTTAAAACAAACCTCATTTACACTTGTGATTAGAAAATATATTAAATATTAAATAACATGAGGATTATCACATAAAGTGTATTTTCTTATAATATTCATATTTTTCCTTTCTTAAATATTTTATATTTTATATCATTTCCTTATTACTCTTTTTAACTTTCATAAATTCTTCCTCGAAACATTTTTTCCATACATTAAATTTTCATTCTTATTCTATATTATTTTTCCAAACTTTCTCATTAGAACAAATGATTTTAAATTACATGTGTTTCTCCTTCTACACTTCACTATGATTCTCTCTACTATAATGATCCATATGTGTGTTCTTCCTTCCAAATAGTGGCAATTGGTTTGCAGAATTTATGCTCTTTCCTTCTCTTCTTTGCTATGATATGTAACTATTTTAATTTTAGCAATTTTCATAATACAAATTTACTTTGCTTCTACAACAATTTTCAAGTTGTTATCCCCTTTTTTCTAAATTTTGTTTTTATTGCTTCTACAATATGCCATTTTTCTTCATATGTGATCTTGTGCACCAATATCCTTGTAGAAAATTGGAGAATATAAATTGATATTGTATTTTCTATGTTATGAAAAATATGGATCCAAAGATCTTAAATAAATGTATGGATAGGTGTATCTCTTGAATGATACATGACTCTTTGTAACTAAATAAAATTTATTTTTTAACACCCCCCCATAAACTTTATTTTATCATACAACTTAACTAGATGATGAGGGCCACCTATAATAAATAGGTTTGTTAGCTACCCATGTACAAATAAAAAAATATTTAACACCATTGTCTTCTTGAAAGTATAAAAACATATCCTTCTTCTGAATATCCTTGATTATTATTTTTCCATCATTATCCATGGTAAGACATTCTCCATAGTAATATCAATAAAAGAAGTGAAGCATTCTCAATGATCTATACGATCAATAACTTCATAGATTTAGCAATGATCTCTACAATTATCTTCAACAACAATCTTTGCAATCAACTTCAACAACAATATTTGTGATCAATATCAACAACAATCTTTACGATCAACTTCAACAATGATTTTTGTGATCAACTTCAACAATGATCTTTGCAATCGACTTCAGCAATGATCTTTTCAATCAATTTAAAAAATGATCTTTTTTATTGATTTCAACAATGATCTTTTCGATCAAATTCTTCAATGATTAGTAATGATGTTTGCGATCAACTTCAACAATGATCTTTGTGACCAAATACTTCAACGATCTCTATGATCAATTTTAACAATGACCTTTACAATCAAATCTTTCAAAAATTTAGCAATGATCTTTGTGATCAACTCTACAAATATTCAACAATGATCTCTGTGATCAATACTTTAATTTTTTAGGTTCAAAAATGATCTTTGCAATGAAAACCATTCAAAAAAAATCTGTGATCAGAAGTGCAAATTTTTGGTTTAATAATGATCTTTTCAATCAATGTTGCAACCATTCAACGATTATCTTTGTGATCAACTATACAACTTTTACATATATGAGTGCTCCAAATTCAAATCTTGTACCACTACAAGGATAGAATTCAAGTAGCCTTTATATTAGTCAAAATTAATAAATTATATGGTTTCTAGGATGATATCTAACCATGATTTGTTATTTGTCTAACATGAGAATATTTATGCTTGTACAACTTTTTGAACATATTTGTGACCTTTCTCCAACTAGATACACCAATCCATCCATAATCCATCTGCATTCTATCTTTTGAAGGTTGTTTCTTCTACTTTTTGTTCCAACACAATTTCTCAAAATGGTTCTTCAATCCATAGATACTACAAGGATGAAGATCCCAATACATCTTTTTTTTATGTCCATGCATATGACAGTTAGAACATTGTATGCATTGTATTTCTTGGAATAAGTTGTTTGAAATTGTAACATCTATATTATTATTTTTATTTTTACTAGCATATCCAAGGCCTTCATTCTTTGGCCTTACTATTGGCTCAATGGGATCTATAATTTTTTTCCATATTTTCCCAAACCTTAAATTCCTTCATATCCCATTCTTTTCATTATCTTAAACCCAACATTCTTTGAAGGACATGTTTTCTCATTATCCTCACAACTAGCAAGATTAGTAGATTCAATAATATTATTGTCTTCCTTACACTTTTCATCAAGAGAGGCTTTAGCTCTATAACGTTTATCAAGAAAATCATCTAATGAATAAAAAAAATCACTTGTATCACATGACACATTACATAGTGTAGGTTTAGAATTTTCACTCTAGTTTTCCTTTACATAAGATTCAAACTTTAGATTCTAGTTTTCCTTTATGTAAGCTTCAAATAATTCATTGAACAAAATATTTTATTCTCTCTGTGTTGTAGAAAAAAGGACCCTTTGCTTGACATGGGATTAATACATGATAAAATGGACTTAATGAGGCCTTAATCTAGTGTTGTGAGGTATTTTATATGTCCACACTAGGTCTTGGACCCTTAGAAATTGAATAACACGCTTTTAACAATGTCTTGTAAAGGTGTTGTAAAGTCTTGTAAAGGAATTTCATGCTTTTCTAGACTTAATTAACTTATTTCTCCCTAATTCAACATTATAAAATGTGTTTAATAACATTATTACATAAATCTAGAAGGTTCCTAACTTAAACTTAATGATAAACTAGTGTTGTAATGTGTCTTGCACATTCACATTGGTTCTTGTGCATTCCTAGGCTATGTGGACCTCATTTTATTGGTGTAAAGTGTATTTAATCATGCTTTCACATTGAATTTTGTGTCCCAAGCCCTATTAAATATTTACATCATCATTAATAGGCATCTATTAACCCATATTATGCATCTTGAGGTTCAAATTGATCAAATACCCGATAAGGTTGTATTTTAGACCTTATTTCCTTATTCCTTGGCATCTGAGCTATCAAAATAGCCCCTGTGGGACCCATTCTCCATGCATGGTGAATCAGTCCCATCAAGGTGGGACCCATTCATTATGTGTGGCGAATGAGTCCATTTGGCCCCATTTTGACCTTTGAGTGGGAAAAAAGTGAAATTTGAGTTTAATTTTGCTTCATGTCGGCCTGTGATGAGGTATTAAAGGGTAAAATAGGTGAATTTCCTATAAAAGAACCTCTCTAAACTCATTTTTATATCTATGCATCCATCAACTTAATTCACACCCATTCTTCATTAATCATCCATCAATCTTTCATCTCAAGTCAAACATCTAGGGGTTTTTACATTGTAATTCATCAAGTGAGCTTCTAAGGACATTCAAGGGATGAATCTTCCTCCATTATTGTAGAATTTCAAGATTAAATCATCATGAAAAGGTAATCAACCCCATTTTTACATGTTTCATTACTTTATTTCATCATTTGGTTTAATTAGCTAAAAGAGGTTTGACCAGGGAAAACCCCTATATCCTAACCTTCAACACTTTTCCCCCTTTGCATGTGTTTGTGTGTGCAGATTTATCCAATGGAAAGGTGAGAAAAGGTGTGTACTTATCTCATCAAAGTCATTCAAGGTGTTTCAAGCCCTATTTCAAGCTTGGAGAGAGTCTATAGGTTGAGTTTTGCAGATTTAGATCCGGGGAATTTTCAAAAACAGAATTGTACATCATAAGCCACAAAATCTTTTCTAGAATTCTCTATTTTCTAGAAGAGGACTCATTCACCATTGATGGCGAATCAGTCCCATTTCTAGGCTTGAATAGTGATTTTTGTAGATTTGGATAGCCAATTCGCCAAAACTAGTTCTGACACTTTCTGGCAAAAACAAGACTCATTCGCCTAGGATGGTGAATCAATCCTAGTGAGAATTTTTGGTGTCTTCTACAAGTGTTCAGAGCCTCATTCTATCCTCTTCTATCTTTTAGGTTCATATCTTCAATTGGGTTATTTTCTGTTATAGCTTGTTTACATTTGTAGTCAAATAGTTTGAATACACATTATGTTTTCCAACACTTTTGCATTAGGTTAGAATACATTCCTTAATATGCATTTTCATTAAGTTTTCAGCATTTAAACACATCCACACAAACACTTCATATCCCTCTTTCCATTTCCACTAATGAGAACATAAGCATTTTTTGCCCACCTTTCTCCTTCTAGGTGAAAAACCCTAGGAGTGATAGAAAGCAAGTAGGTGCCAAAAATCTATGTTTCACTCTTAATTTTTATATATCTTTGTTTTGTGACCTATTTTCGGTTTCTGATTCTTCATTTTTCTTTCTAATTTTCTCAATTTCTTCTTCCAAATTATTTTTCATACATACTAAGTTTTTATTTTCTTTCCTTTCTCTTTTACCAAGCTTTCCCATTGGAAACCAATTTTCTTATATAGTTCAAATTTAACCACAAAAAAATATTACGCATGTAATACCTAATGGCGATTGATTTTTGTGACTTCACCACCTTCACTCTTCCACCTTGTCTTTTATTAGATGCAATTTTCTTTATTTACCAAATTTTCCCTCCTTTCAAGATTTGGTAGCTTCTATATCTTCAACGAGATAACTCAACAAATATTACCATCAATGACATGGGTCTTCAACAACTTTGTATATGGTATGAAATTTGTTAGTTACTCAAACAATTTTTTCACAAAATATGTCCTCTTTCATATTTTAACCCTTATTTCTTTTCTCCTTTCTTTCTTTTCCACATTCAATAACAACTTCTAACTATTTTCAACACCACATAATCAAGCCAATGAAATAAAAAATAGTTAGTTGCAAAAATACAAGAATTTGGGCCACTCTCTATCTTTCCACATTTTAAACTTTCATCATATATTCATAGCATGGAACAATAGTTGTTTTCCATTATTGGAAATCATGTCTGACTAAAATACTCCAAATAAAAAGGTGTTGGAAATCTTCATATAATACACTTTTTCTAACTTTATTCACTGGATACGTAGCTACAAAACATCCTACTTAGTAATTAAGAAACACGTCATCATATGAAAATAAAGACTGCATAATTTGGGTTTGTGAATCCTATTTCAGAGTTGTAGTGGTAAAATTGTTACAAAAATATTTTGAGTCATTTAAGAATGTAGATATGTCCCAACATTATCTATTATAATACAATACATCAATCTTTTTCAAATATTTCCACTTTTAAATTATCCAACCTATAAATAAAGTATTTGTATTTTCTTGTTCAATGAGCAAAGACCTATTTAAATGCTCTCAAAAATTTGTTCAAGATTCTTCAATTTTTTTTGTAAGATATCTACTCAAAATGTGCATATAGATCTACTTGAATATGCTTTTAGATATTCTCCCAATATTCTTATAAATCTGCTTCAATATACTTTTAGATCTACTCCAAAAATGCTTATAAATCTACTACAATAAATCTTCATAAATTCCGATTGAACCTATCCTTTCTCTCATAAATATGCTCTTAGATGATGCACCATATATGCCATTTTTCACAAACCAACTTATAGCATTTTCACCATTGTCTTCCTTCAAAATATTTTTTCTCATAAATCTTCTTTTTGTATTGAAGATAATGCATTAACTTTTACACAACACATCTAGTGCAGTCCGCTAGCTGGTTTTAGATTTACATAGGCATTACAATAGCACAACTTGCGCTATAATTCAGCACCTTCACAACAACAGAATCACAAAAAATAACTAGTGTTCCAAATACAAACCAATAAACCAAGCTGTGACTTGATATTTTACAAGATAGGCCAAACTAAGTACACAATGAAAAAAAAAAATTTAGCAAGACATTTCTCCACAACCATATATGTGCATAGCTAGCAATTTAACTCTCGTTAGGAGGCTCTGCTTTGTCCTGAAAGAGTCCACCATCTTCAAATTCTATATTTTCCATGTTTTCTTTCTGTGGAATTAGTTGTAGTGGTCATCTCTCGTGTTCAGGTCCCGTGGCTTTGTTTACAGCCCACTGGAGCTCATCAAAAGCCCTCCTAAAGATCTTTGTCTCTTCCAAATTAAGACAACATGTGTGGCCTTCTCCCATTAGCCTCATAAACTTCCCCATTGATCTTGCAATGTGCCTTGAGACCTGCAATGAAACATTATCATGGGTGAGTCTTTTTACCGACTCAGTAAGTGCCCTCTTTACTCCCTTAAATTTATCATCGTTCCTCACTTTCCATATACACCACATAATTTCATTAGTTATTATAAACCATATTAGTTTACAGTCAGTATTGATTTTAAGGCTACAAAACAAAATATCATTATAGTTTATTTTACCATTCCTATCCCAAATTTTCAAATCATGATAGAACAAATTCCAAATTTCCTGAGCATAAAGGTAGTAAAAAAGAATGTGTTTTAACAGTTTCCGGAGTTCTGCATAAGCTGCAAATATCCATCTCCTCAAAATTAGTTTTGAAAGGGATTTTTTGTAAGAGAACCAACCATCTAAAAGAAGCCTGCTTGGGCTCCATACAATTGTGCCAAACAAGTGAAAGAGTATTTTTCCAATATTTTGTATTTAGAGCAGTGTTCCAGTATTTGTTAACATGTTCAAGGATTGAATCATTATCAACAAGACTATTGTAAATAGCTTTAGCTTTGACATTGCTAGGGGCTGAACCATCCTTCCAAGCAAGAAGGTTACCAATATTATTTTCCTCCTCTGTAACTCTGGGAAAACTTGCATCTCTACAGGCTTCCAGAATTGTAGAGAATGTTCTTGCGTTGGACACAAGTAAGTAAAATCTTTCCCTAAGAATGACCCAGCTAATCAGTTTACCATTAGATAAGATATCAGCAAAGGATATAATGCCTTTCCTAAACCAATTTTTAGCAGAGCACCCTTGAAGAAGAGCCAGTGCTTTACCATTATGCTCCAGATTCCACCAGATGGAACTGTGAGAGAGGCATTTCAGATTATTTTTGAGAGATATGCTACTAGTTTTAAGGGAAACATTTTGTTTGGTTAATTCCCAAGGCTTCCAGAGACTCTTAAAAACAATGGACCCAGCCGGAATCAGACGGTGCTTACTGAGGAGAATGTCACTTAGGGGTAGACCTCTCCAAACCTTTGCCTACTTGGGCACCGCCTGAGAAATATTGTTCCTAACCAAGACCTTCCAAGGCTCACTGCCTTCCAAAGACTTAAGAATCCATTTGGCCGCCAGGGAAATCCCTTGTAACTTGAGGTCTTTCAGCTCAATACCTCCATGTAACTTGCTTAGGCAACACCAATCCCATCTCATTGAGTGCCTTTTTTTCTTACCTTTTCCATCCAACCACAGGAAACACCTGATCTTTTTCTAAATGTCATTGGCTTGATAACTGCTGAAAAACCAAACAGAGGTGAAGTAAATGCTATAAGAGGACAAGATCTTTTGACACACCTAAATTCTACCAGCCAAGGATAGATATTGTCTGTTCCATCCGCTTAGCTTCTTCTCAATTTTTAACTTAACCCAATTCCACATTTCCTCGAGATCAGGGGATATCACAAAGGGGATCCCTAGGTATCTAACCAGCTTAGTGGGACCCCCCCATTGAAAACCATGTCTCACTAGCCAATCTGGGGGCTCTTCCTTCCATCCCAGGAAGGTAGATTTAGATCTGGAGAGTCTAGCTCCAAAATCCTGATAGAAGAGGTCAATTTTCTTCATCAAGGACTCCAGATTGCTTTGCTCAAGATCCACAAAAATGGAGGTGTCATCAGCAAACTGAACATTAATTAGCTCATTCTGATCTAGGAGACAAATCCCTCATATTTTGGGGGAAAAAGTGTTATCCCTTAAGAGATAGAAGAGAGCATTTGAGGCTATGACAAAAAGTGCAGGAGCCAGGGGCAGCCTTGCCAGATAGATCTCTCTAACGGGATCTTATTAGTTAGCATGGCATTCAGCAGAGTGTCAAGATCATATCACAAAATTTGCTAGGAAAACCAAAGGCTTGAAGGACTATCCTTAGAAACACCCACTTCACCTTGTCATACACTTTTTCAAAGTCCAGGAGGAGCATTGCAGCATTCTGATTGGATTTCTTGGCCCACTCCAAGGCTTCCTAGCTAGTAATGAGATTCTCAAGAATGAATCTTCCTTTATAAAGCATGTTTGAGTATTGTTGATAAATTTGGGCAGGATATTAACCAACCTCAAAGCAATAACCTTGGAAAGCACTTTATAAGACACATTCAACAAGGTTATGGGTTGCCAATTCTTAACAAGAGTTTTGTCCCCACCCTTTGGGAGAAGTTTTATGATTCCTTTGTTTATGTCTCCCCCAGTGAACCTTTATCAAGGTCCTCCTTGTAAACTTGAAGAAGATCATCGCACACCCAGTCAGAGAATTCTTTGTAGAACTCCATAGGAAGACCGTCCCAACCAAGGGACTTGTCATTGCTCATAGCTGAGATTGCATTTTCAATCTCACTTTTTGTCAAATTAGCTTCTAACTTAGCATAGTCTTCCCCATCAATTTTCACTGGAATGATGCTTTTAATAAGAGATCTGGCCCAACTTCCTTGGCCATTCTTGCATTCTAAAGTGAACAGCTCTTTGAAGAATGATTGGAATTGAGCTAAAACCTCTTCCTGCGAGTTGCAAAGTTGGGTACCATCCCAAATATGGCTGACCTGCTCTTTTAGTTTCTTCTCTTTGAGATAATTGAAGAAAAATTTACAGCCCCTATCTCCACAATTGAGCCAGTTTAGTTTTTCCCTGACCTTCTGACCCTTAACTTTGTGAGCTTGAACCTTTCTTAGATTGTCTTTTGCAAGGATAACCTCCTCACACAATTTAGCACTAGAGGGATTAGCTTGAAAATTAGTTTTAGCTTCTAAGAGCCGGTCTTGCATGTCTTTCTCTTTTTTTCTGCTGTCAAGAGTCCTCTTTTTCCCAATTATTTTGAAAGGGACCTCCATCCTTTAACATTAGCATTCCATCTCTCAATGGCTGAGGAGTCTTTCAACATCCACTTGTTGATTTCTCTTAGGGATGCAATAGCCTCTTGGCAATCAACATCCTTTAATAGTTGAGTGTTTAGCATAAAATTGCCATCTTTTCTTGTCCCCAGAGATGGGTTGTGACAGTAGTTTATAATTAACATTGACGGGATGGTGATCGAAGAGGGTATAATGGTACACTTGTACCTTGTTACCAACTTCATGGGAGCAAAAATTGAAGGCATCTTTGTTTGCATAAAATCTGTCAAGTCTACAATAAATCCTACCCCCAGCCTTTTGGGCATTACACCAAGTGTACCAAACCCCTTTACACTGCTTTTTACAACCTTCCATGGGATCAGACAGTCGAAGCTCGCTTTTACACCTCAGCCAGAAGTTTTTTCCATTGCCTTTCCAAGCCATATCAGCTCCTCCCCACTTATCCTCACTTTGTTCAACCATATTGAAGTCTCCTCCTATAATCCAGGGAATGTTTTGTAGCTCAACGAGCCATTGCCAAATATTGCATCTCTCCCTGTGGTCATTGGATGCATAAACTGAACAGATGCCAAAAGAGAAGCCGTCTCTTTCGAGGGTTACCCACACCACCCTATTACAGGGGGAGGAACCACTCCCTGTGATGAATTGAGCCCATTGGGCAGAAACCAGAATGGCTGCCCCCCTCCCCCTTTCATGGGTGGTGGAAAAGGCCTTGGCGCTATTCCAGATGAACCTGAGATTTGTTTCCAATGTAAACCCCGTCGCCTTGGTTTCTTGGAGGAGCACAAAATCTCTCTTTTTCACAAGGTTCATAAACCTCCTTACAACGTATTTTCTATTAGGTGACTCTAGCCCCCTGACATTCCACGAAGCACAGTTAAGCATCATTTTCAGAGGTCATCGTGATACCACCTTGCTCACCCTAAAACTACATGCAATATTTAGGCAATTTGTCTTCAATTTCAAGCTTTTTCGTTATCAGGGATTGGAGAATAGTGCTAATCTTCTTTCTTTTTGTTTTGGTTACTGTTATTTTCTTAATACCACCCCCATGGTTGTTATACTTCCTTGGCCTTCCTGGGCCATTCTTTGCTTTTAGAGGGGGAGGATCTTATCCCTCGGTGACACCACCCTCATAATTGCACCCTTCAGTAGTGGTTGGCTCCATGTTACTTTTGGTTTCTAACTTATTTATATTAGTATTTCCTCATTATCTTTAGTCTTAGAATGGATCAAAAGAGAGGTATTGCTCCCAATTCTTTCAATTTTTGCAACAACATCAAGGGGGTTAGCTGGAAAGGATTTGCTAGGGGTTAGGCTAGGGATAGTTTTTTCTCACGACCGATGGAAGCATCCTCAACTACTGATGACTCAGTCAGCCTAGGGGGTACCACCTCAACGTTAAGGCTAAAATGGGGAACTCTTCAAACCACTCACTACCTAGAGATTTCTCACATATGCCATCTATAACCTCTTGATTTTGGGCAGGGATTTTCTCTTTGGAACTAGCAAGGGTTTTAGGAGAATTTCCCCCCTTTAGGTTTCCTATCACCACCAGCTCGGTATTCATGCCGTTCATTGGAAAATTACCATCCCTAATCTCATCCCCAGCAAATTCAGCAAAATTGAGACTGAAATTATTTGAATTTTTTCTAAACTTGACAAGCATTTCATTAGGCTGACTAATAGGCTCAAATCTGGAGGCTAAATTTTTTTTAATTATTTTTCTTATATCCCTCATTGCAAGTTGTTGAGCGTTTAATCTCTCAACAATTTCAGGGTTCTTAGAGAGGTGATGGGTGAGAGAGGAGTTAATCAATTCGACACCTTCCGCCGAGGGGCAAACCTTATTTCTGATGTCTTGTGAAAGAGCGGCAAAGGAATTACAACAAAGTGGATTTTCCTGAGAATCCTTGACAACGGGATCTTGAATACTCCCGCTCCATGTGGACATTTCAAACCCTGAGGAGGCAACAGGAGAAACAAAACCACCCCCACTCAGTGGAGGCTCATTTGCTAGTATGTTAGCCGATAAGGCTACTTCAGCTTCCACTAACCCATTCGCTTGTTGCTCTATGTCAGGGAATGCCCCGGTCTCATTCTGAGTTTCAACAGGAGAGTGAGGGTTAGCATTTTTAGGCTTAGGGGGTCTGCGTCCATTGCCTCTATTCACCCTCCCTTTAATGATAGGGAAATTTTTCCTCAAATTACCTTCTTTGCGGCATATAAAGCACACATTTATACCCCAAAGGATCTCAAGAGGGTAGAAAAAAAGAGATTCATCTTCTTTAATCACTATATTCTGAGGCAAGTCTGTACCTGGGTTTAAGGAAACCAAGGCCTGTGCATCTAGATGTGGTAGGGTAGCCCTAGCCTCATCAACACAAATCATAGAGCTGATAGGCACCAAAATTTGGGGAATAATTCTCCAAAACTCAGGTTGCAGGTTTTTCAACACTACCGATCTCGGGCAGGAAAGAGCGAGTATTTCATTATCTATGGCCATTGGTGACCAACTGAGGGCCCTAAATGTACAGCCACCCACATTCCAATATGGTTTCTCTACAATTCTCTTTTGCATCGCATTATTTGCTAGAAAAATGACAAATAAGCCCCTTTGAATCAATCTGCAAAACCTAACTTGAACCCCAAATTTGTTTTCCCAAATTTTATTAAACCAAGTGTCTATAAATTTCCTTGCCAGGATCTTGTCTAAATCCACGGAAGTAAAAAAAATTGCAGAATCTTTTAACCTAGTTCTTTCATTTGAAATTACACTTTTTAACTCTCCATTTGGAGCGATGACAAGATCATTGGGAGAGGCAGAGGGCAACTTACCTTCCTGTGTTCCATCCTCACCTGTTTCCTTGACGAAGAAATTTTCTTCCGTTGGAATAGAAGAGCTACCATCTACCAAAGCCTCCTTAAACGACTTGGGCACAAAGTTGGGGGTGTTATTAAAATTGTTAAAAATTTTATCATTTGGGTTGGGGTCAGCATCGGTCGCACCTCCCTCCATTTATGGAGGGAGGAGCCAAACTAGAAAAATGCCTAAAGCCAGGCTATGAAGAGATCCTAACATAGAGAAAACACAAGCAAACTGGGCACGTGAGGAAAGAAAGAAGCAATAATAAAACTAAGGAAAAGAGGGTACCCACGCAAGCACAAACCTACGTGGGGAGCGCACTGTCTCCCCCACCGAGGGACGCCATGTCCGCGTTCATATGTCGTTGTACCAATCTTCAACCCCTTGCGCTTAGTTTCACATCCTCCCCATAAATCTTCTTTGTGTTTGAATAATATATATTTATTTTGAAATGATTTTCCTTCAAATATTTATGCTTAAGGTTTGCTACATTACCCACACCTCTATTTCCTCCTCAAATATGCTTCTACAATTTATTTTCTTTGTTGTAAATGATTTACATTTTATTTAAGGGGCTGACATGAGAATAATATAACCCATTCACAAGTGTGATGTTTTACTATAGGCTTGACTAAGTATCAAAAGTTAACACAACTTTTTTCAATCATTTCATAAACCATTTTCATTATAGCTTTAATGCCTTGTTGAAAATTGGACAATATAAATCGATATTGTACTTTCTATGTTATGAAAAATATGGATCCAAAGATCTTAAATACATGTATGGACAAGTGTGTTTCTTGAATGGGACACGACTCTTTGTAACTAAATAAAGATTATATTTAAGCAATTGTACTGTAGGAAAAAGTATCCCTTTTTCACACTTAATTTGGGAATAATTATTAAATAAAATGAGCTTAATTATGCCTTGATTTAGTGTTGTAATATTTTTTTCATATTCACATTAAGTTTAAGGCCCTTTTAAATAGATGGACTTAATTGTGCCTTATTTTTGGTGTTGTAAAGTGTACCTTTACACTTTCACATTAATCTAGGGTTTTATTAATTAATTGAGGTTAATTTTTCCCTAATTGACCCCTTTAATTCAAATCCAAGCCTAATTAATTGCAAATTCTAAGGGATAAAATTTGAAATTCATAAATGCCATAACATAAGGTTTAACATTGAGCAATGTGTGTTCTAGGCAAGTGGCCTCGGACCCATTCACATTAGGGTGAATGGGTCCTCAATTGCACCTAGGACCTAAATTAAAATTCTATTTTGGTAGTATTTTAATGATTTCAAATCCACAATTTAATGTCGGCTTGCGATATTTAAATTTTAGGAATTAATTTCTTAAGATATGTATAAATAAGAGGTCATTTCAATATGTTTCATGCTAGAACTTTTTTGTGACTTCATGAGATAAAGCTAGAGAATTATCAAGAGCATTCAAGAGCATTATAAAGAGAATTCAAGAGCATTTCCAAGACATTCACGGGTAGATTATTGAAGATTATTGCAGCAATCAAGATTCCATTGTCATGTCAAAGATTTATTGCATCATGCATGTTGATTGAGCTAAAATGGTGATGAAATGTTCAAGATCTATTCAAGCATATCCAAAGGCATTATTTCAAGACAAATTTAATGATCAAGATCCACATCCATTGAAGCCACTTTATGCTAATTGTAGATTTATAATTCAAGGTTCAATTAAAAGTTTGGTGAGTTGTTACATAGCGTTGTTCATTCATCATTCATTCCTTCATGTTTTATTTCATTACAAGGTTTAATTACCAAAATGGGGTTTTACCAAGGAAAACCCCCATTCCCTAACAAACAACATTTTTCTCTAGATTTGATGTGTGATTACAGATTTTAGGTTGAAGATCCTTTGAAGAGTAAAATTGAAGAAAGTTGCAAAGTTATCAAAGTTGCAAGAAAAGTTGTCATATCACAAAAAAGTCTTCTATAGGATTTATTTTCGGCTGTCCGACAGTGAAAACTAGGAATCTAGGAATGCAAACACAATAGAAGAGAACACAAAAAGCATTTTTTAGGAACCCTAGCCAGGACCCATTCCACATAGGGCGAATGAGTCCTCGGTGAGCTTCAAAAGTTGAGTTTTGGTCAAAGGTACACATTGATTTCCCCTTTACAGATCTACCTTTTGATTACTATTTCTTTTAGATTTGATTACTATTCTTCATTTATATTTTATATTTTACATTTTGGAGTTTGTTTGATGATTGTAATCTTTCTCCCTAAAGTGCTATTAAGTTTTGTAGTGTAGAAAAATGTATCCCTTTACATTTAAACACTTTTTTGGGCCTGTCTTATTTAAACTTATGCTTCTTTATGCCTTAAATGGTCCTATTTTGCATCCACAAGCCCCAATCCTTTATTAATTAAATAAATTTTATTTATTTAATTACGCCACTAAATAAGTCCATTTTCCTCTATAATTAGATAAATTCTTATTTATTTATTTATTTTCTTCCCATAATTAAATAATTATTTTAAATTATTTAATTATCCATTACCCTTTTCTTCTATAATTAAATAAATCTTATTTATTTAATTATTTAATAAATCTTATTTATTTAATTATTTAATAAATCTTATTTATTTAATTATTTCCCACTTTCTCTTCAATATTAACTAATTATTTTTTATTATTTAATATTTTGTCCTTTTCCCCCACTTTTGAATTAAATATTATTTTAATTCAAAAGTTAGCTTTTCTCTCTTCTTCTATAATTAAATAAATTTTATTTATTTAAATATTTCCCACTTTCCCTCCAATATTAAATAATTATTTTTAATTATTTAATATTTTATCCTTTTCCCCACCTTTGAATTAAATATTATTTTAATTCAAAAGTTAGCTTTTCCATCTTCTTCTATAATTAAATAATTATTTCAATTATTTAATTCATTAGTATTTCCTCTCTATAATTAAATAAATTTTATATTTATTTAATTATTTATTCTTCCTTTATCTCCCCAATTAAATAATTATTTTAATTATTTAATTATCCTTTCCCTCTCCATTAAATAATTATTTTTTGATTATTTAATTTTTAACATGCACCTTTCTTCTATAATTAAATAATTATTCTTAATTGTTTAATTATCTAATTATTTATTCTTACCTTTCTTTTTAAATAAATAAAATCAATATTTTATTTATTTCTCCTATGTTGGCCACTAAAATTAAATACCTTTTTAGCTCCTTGATCCATGTCTTTCTTCTCTCAATTAACCTCCACCCTTGATTAAATTATTTTCTAATTTAATCTTGGCCTTTGATCATGATCCTTATTCTAGCCAGTCACTTAACTCTCCTCTATAAAAGGATACCTTTCATCCTCATTTGAGAACACACAACAAGAAGAGGATCACACACCAAGAAGGTGATATTACTCTAGATCAAGAGAGCATCTTCAAGAACATTATCAAGGCATTCAAGGGAAGATTATCAAAGTATTATTGCAGCAATCAAGGATCCATTATCATGTTGAAGCCATGCATTTTGATAAAGGAATCATGTTGATGTAGCATTCAAGATCAGTTCAAGTATTTTAAGATATCAACTTCATGATCAAGAATCACATCTATGGATATTTCTACATGTTGATTTCATTCCAAGGTTTCAATATTGGTATGGTAAGTTGTGGCATTGTTATGTTCGCTTGTCCATCCTTCAATTACATGTTTCAATTCATTATCAAGTTTGATTAAACTAAAACATGGTTTGACCAAGGAAAACCCCTATCACCTAACGATCAAAATTTTCTTCTCTATGATGTGTGATTTTTATGTTTTAGGTTGAGGATTTGTGAAGAGAAATATTTGAAAAAGCAACTTTGGTGACTAGTACACATCATTCTTACCTCTCAAAAATCTGGTTTTTGACTATATGTATGGTTAGATTTTAGATATGCACCACATATTTCTCATATTTGAATGGAAAATAGAGAATTAGTGATCTCCATTTACAAGATTCAAATTTTCTATGTTTCAAGTTCATACCCCCATCCTTGCATAGATAGGAAATTTGTTGATTCATACCTTGATTTGACTCACCTAAGGTTTATTAGTAATTTCATTGTTTGGATCTCATTTCCTTGAATGAAATTAGGGAAATAGGATTGTCTGGTGAACCAACACATTCATCCCCCAATTTTTCTTTCATTTCATTTTGGTGAACCCAATTTTGATCATTGCATTTTCTGAATTTGCAATCCCTTTTCACACTAGATTTAGATATTTCATTCATTTGAATTTATTTGCATTGAATTAAGTCTCATTTAAGGGTTTTAGTACTGCATTTTGCATTCTTTAAATATGAAAAATACAAAAAAATCAATCATTTGGCATATCATTTTGCATAACATTGTATCGTATTAGCTTGCATTTGGAAATTCAAACAAAAATTACATATCAAACTAGGTTTTCTAGGTTGTCATTTTGTCACATTTCACTTGCATTCAACATTAAATTCACAAAAAAATCAAATTCTAAATTTTTTGTATCAGATCAAAATCAAGAAACCACTAAAAATCACTCATAAATCTATAAAAAGCATTCTCAAAACCCCCATCTAGGCTCCATTCTCCCTATGGTGAATGGGTCCCTGATCAGGCTCATATTCTAATTTTCTAGGCATTAAAACATTCATTTCTACACTCCTATTTTTTTTTATGTTTTGATTTTATTTGCAAAATTTTGTTTCTTCAATTTGATCATATTTAGTGCATTGTGTGATTTCAAAATTGCATTTACAAGACATAATTTTTAGGTTTTTGCATAGTGTAATCAGAAAATTACCTTGCTTAGAATATGAAAAATTGCATTTACATATTGCATTCTAGGTCATTGCATTGCACTTTACCCTCTTTCCATTTTGGGTGTGTATACTAAGTTTGTGAAATCTTGTATGAGCTATACAACTTGGTGTCTTATTATCAATACTATTGTGAGATGTAGTTCAAGACTCATGTGTCATCCCGTGATACACCATTCACCATGGATCTTGTGTTTTCTAACTCTCTTTCTAATAGTGTTGATAATCAGCCCCCTATGGATCATAACATGCATGCCTCATTTCCAATGACTTCCTTACCTACAACCAATGTGCATGATGTTACTCATATCCCACAAGAAAGGGTAAGAAAAATGGATGAAGGCCTAGAAAACTTACAAGACTTTGCACACAATGAAAACATGGACACTAGAATCATTCCTACTTTAGATAATTTAAAGAAAATTATTGAAACCAAAAATGGAATGGAGATTATGTGAGATATTTTGTCACCATGTTACTAATACCATCCCTACCATGACTAGTTGTGCTCAAGCTTTTGGATATACTCAAATTCAAGGTGGAAATTCCATTCCTCCTTCCACAATCACCACCTCTATTCCTACATACACTAGTACTCATGTTACCATGAACATTCAGCTTACTACCAATGTTGACACTTCCTTAGGTATTTCCACTGGGAATCCTTTTAGCTTTGTGCATTGAAATATCATATCTCCACAACCATATCTCCTTACAAACCTACAATTCACTTGCCCTCTGCAAACATACACCACTCAACCTTATTCCCCTCCATCTCACAATGCCAAAAATGATCCCATCCTCAACACACATTTGCAAAACATGGTATCCCTTCAACAAAAAATCACCACCCCAAATCAAAAAACAATGAACAACCTTCACAATACATCAAAACCAATCCATTACCCTTGGAGACATTGAGAATACAAATGCGACAAGGTACAAAGGTTCCTCGATTTGAGAAATATGTTCGGAAAGGAGATCATGTTAGCCATGTTCTTACACAACACTATGTAGTGATTTCATTTTTTAAGATAAGCTCTTGGCTAAACTCTTCACTAGATCCTTGAAAGACATTGCTTTAGAGTGGTTTTCCTCCTTATTGAACAATTCAATTGGTTCATTCAATGAACTTATTGATGGCTTTTACAACCACTTACAAATTCAAATGGGTCCCAAGATGACTTTATCTTATTTGATGAAATGTAAAGTGTAGACACTTAAAAATGTCCTGAATGATATACAAACTTGAATCCAATATAATAACATCACTTCATCCTAAAATCCATTTTATTTTTGCTTGTTTAATTAAATAAGCCCAATTATTTAATTAAATGCCTCATTTCCACCTTTTAATCTAATTGACCTAATTGGGTTAATTCACCCCCTCTCACATTGACATTTCATCCAGTTTAATTAAATAATGAAAATTATTTAATTTTAACCCTAACTCCTCTTATTTAATTAAATATCACATTTTCACCCCCTTTTCATTAAATAAATCAATAATTTAATGAATATCCTCACATTCCTCATCTTGCACATTCAAATTTAGTTTTAATCAACTAAATTGCTAATTTCCCTCTCATCCACTTGCATAGGGAATATTCCAAAGGAATATTCTCCTATTTTTGTCCAAAAAAAAGGTAATGATTATTCCAAACAAAATTTGAAGCAACTTTTTTAAGCTGAGTGTGTTTGTTTGTATGATTGTGAGCCCTTGATCTTTTCTTGATCCATGTGATCTTTGATTCTCATCCATTGATGAGAATCCCTAATCCATGTTTCATCCTCATTTCATTTGTGACCATTGATAAATCAAATCAATCTCATCCATTTATTTTTCATTTGATCTCCATTAAATCAAAATTGTTTAATGAATATCATATAATTCCCCTAATATGCATAATTGAAACTTTTTTTAATTATCAAATTACTAATTAAATCTAATTCTCCCACTTGCAATGGAATATTCCTTGGCAATATTCCTACTTTGTACATTCTTCCAAAAGGAACATTCCCATGGAAAATTCCTTCCCCTTTGCACAATTTAATTTGGTTTTAATTAACTAAATGTTTAATTTTTCTCACTCATGAGAATATTCTCTTTCTTCACTCATTTGAAAAAGGAATATTCCTCCTTACAACAAACTTTCAATAGACTTCTTGTGCATGTTTTGAAAGTGTGTTTGTTTGGAAGAATATGAACCCTTGATTCTTTTCTTGATCCATGTGATCGTTGATTCTCATCCATTGATGAGAATACTTGATCCATGTTTCATCTTTCCTCCAATTTTGACCTTTATTAACTTTTTTAATCCTAACCCTGCATTTCTCATTTGTACTCCTATAAATAGCTCACTATTTGGAGACAAATGGACCCATATTTTAAGAGAAAACTTATATTGTTAAAATCACTTTCACTTGAACTCATATGTAGCACTTATTTATCATAATTTTAGCTTAATTTACTTGGATTATTATCTTAAAGCATCCATTAATGGCTTCCATGATAACATATAGGTGCATACATTTATCATATTTTATAATTAGGGTTTTAATCTTTTGAAGCTTGCATACATTTAGAGTAGATTTGTATACACCCATATCGGTCATCTTAGCATTTATCATGTTAATTTAGCATATATATTATGTTTTATCACACATTTTTCATTGGTTTCATTGATTCTCTTCAATAGAATCAATTGAAACAAGCTCATTATCCAAGGGATTGGGAAAGGGTTTCCATTCCACATTAATACGACAACACTCCCTCAATAGGATAAGTTTCAATGGATTAGAATAGGTGTTTTTGAAGCTTTCATGATTTAATATGTTATTTTTAATGGATTCTTAGTTTAGTTTATATTGGATTATCTTATTGAGACTAATATATAGTAGATTAAATATGCCTCAAATTCATATGGATTGGGTGTAGTTAACCTATACTATGTCATTGGTCACATAAAGAAAAGGATGATGAGAAAGTCATTGATTTCATATCATGATATCAAATACTTTATTCACAAATAAACTTTAAGATTCCTGATGCCGACATTCAAAGAATGTTTATTTCCAATTTGCAAGACAAAATTCAAACAAAGCTTCAGTTAATGAGATTTCCCCCCTTTACACAGCTATGCACAATCCTTCATGATTATCAAAATTTGGTTAGTAGTTGTGACATAAAAAATCCACCTAGCCATCCGAAAATTTTTGAATCCGCACCTCAAAATAGTTACCAACCTTTTAAGAAATGGAATAGGGGATTTTTACAACTTGATTCTCCTCAACCAAATACAAGCTAATAACCAAGTTGCTCCTATAAAGATGACAAATCCTTTTAACTTTGGGGATAAGAATAGATAATTTACTCCTCTACCTGACACCCTTCATAATATCATGCTACAACTCATGAACAAGAATATGCTTTCATCACCTCCTATCAAAGCTCTCGATCCTAATAAACCATTACCCTCAAATTATAGATCAAATGCTTATTACCATTTCCACTAGCAAAATAGACATGATACGAAACATTGTAAGTGTCTTAAACATCTTGTGCAAGACCTCATTGATTCTAATTGACTTCAAATTGGAGGTGTGAATGATTAAGTAATAAGTATGTAGCTCCTCCTAACTAAAACTTACAAATCTAAATACCAATCACATGCCAAAACACACTATTTCATTTGTCAAAGCTAGTGAAACAAAGAATGATGTGATGAATATTGACATAGATGATGAAAACAAAAAATATGACAATGAGGATGAAATGCTTGATGTAGTTGCATTTATTGAATCTAAACCTTGGAAGGGAAAAACCAAAATACCCCTTGATATTTCTCTCACAAAAAGCCATAATAAAACATGCACCTGATGGTCAACTTTACATAGTTGGAGGAATCAATGAAAAGCCTATTAATGGGATATTAATTGATCTCGTCTATGTAGAGAATGTGATCACTAAATAATTCCTATTTGTGAACTCCATCAAGATACATATGAAAGATGAAAAGCATGGATAAAAACACATAATGGTTTTTCTTTCCCTATGATTGGCTCAATAAATCTCCCTCTAAAGGCTGGACCAAAATTATTAAATGTCTCATTCACCATCATCCCGTCATCAGACCAATTTCACGTGAAGTTGGGGTATCCATGGCTTCACTCCATGAATTTTGTCCCATTGGTTGTGCATAAATGTTTTAAGTTTCCCTTTGGTAATGAAATCTTTACTATCCACCATAGTTGTTTTAATCCTATGTCTTCCCATGGGAAATTTTCATTGGATTTCTTTTGGCTTGATCCCATTGAACCTATTAGACCTCGTGAACACTTTTTTCAAAGCATATCAAAAGTTTAAGGAAAAGAACATAACTGAACTATCTCTTACAAATATGCATCAACTCGTGATTGAGCCACCCATCCTTGAAGAAAGAATGATTGAACCAAAAACCCTTCCAAATATCCAAGAGAATCCTATGACAAATCCTCCTACCATTTCCTATAAGGGACTACAAGATAATCAAAACAATCCCATTGTGCGTCCTAATATCAAACAATTTTATAAAGCTAAAGAGAAAGTGGTTGAAAAAGCTCCCATGGTTCCTTTCATTCCTCCCCTAAAGGAAGAAAAGAAACCTATGGTTGATAAACCAGCTCTACACAATCACAAATTGAAAACAGAATGAAAATAAACCAAAATGCTAGAGAGCACAGGTATAGATATCATTTTATTTCTCATATGTTACAAACTAAAGAAGAAAAAAGCAACAAAAAATAAAAATCCAAACTTACCTAAAGCAATGCATGTTGTGTCTATACCTTCACTGCAACGTAAATAAGAACCTTCTAGATACATTTTCATTCGACCTCTTGTTGTGATTAATTTAGATGATATTGATATTTCAAAATTTTAATGAACAAGTGCATAATGAATTGAATTCATTATTCTCTTCTATGAGCTTATATGAAAATTTTCCTAAAAAGAGTATTGAACTTGGTGCATGTCATAGTTTAGAACTTGATGTTGTCCCTTTGGCTAGTTTTCCACCTTTTGTATTTATTGACCAAGATTGGGATGTGGATGACCTGCTAATAGGTTGACTCACTTGTGCACCTTACTATCCTTTTGCATTGTTTTCTTTTTCATGTTTCTTTATGTTATTGCATGTGTGTAATGTGATCCCCCGTATTTTTTTATTTGACGTCTCTCTCTTTTTGTGCATTCCTCTATTTGTATCTACATTCTTTTCTATGTCGTAAATATTTTACCCTTTTTTCCTTGTCTTGTGTTTACCTTTTCGCGATGATGCAAGGTGTCAAGATATTTAGATCTCTTCCATGTTGACCCAAAATATTCTTCTTTTTTTTTGCTCTTTTTGTGTCATTCTTCCAATTCTATGAGTATTTGGGGAATGATGACATTTTTGAGATCTATAACGACATTGTAGCAAAGACATAAACTGACCTCGAATCCATAGAACCCTTATGTGTTTTTGGGGGCAACCCCTCCTTCCTTGTTCTTGATGTAGCTTCATTTTAGAAATAGATGACTTAGCATAGGGATTTCCAATTAAGCTCTCAAATCTTAGGATTGAACATTGGCTACTTTAAAGAAATTTCTCACAGCAATTGTGTTAGCAGCTTCTTTAAAGTGGGGGCATACATTGATAATATATTTCAACACTTTTCATGTTTTATGGTGTGATTTTTCTTTATTCTTTTGATGCATCCTTTTCTTGGTGGATTCATTGGGTTTTATGTCCTCCAAGAGTGTATTTCTTAGCATACAACTTTCCTCTTAGTGGTGATGTGATGCATTGCATTCCTTAAGTTGTAAATCTTTTACTCTTGACTTGTCCTCTCTTGGAGACATTAGGCATGGCATTCCCTAAGAAGAAGACCTTACAAAAACTAAAAAAAATCCATTTGAATAGAAATATTTACTAGAATTATTTTTCATAAGAGTTTAGCATAATGCATCTTGTTAACCTTGTGAAGCTCGATACTATAAATTCATGGTCATCTAGCATAACACACCTTGCTTTCCTGTGGATCCTTACCTTGTGGTGCCTTATTGAAGTTGCTAGGAGGATAGCTTTGATATGGTATGGTATCCTAATATTTTTCTCTCATTTTCCACACTTTTGGGATACTCACCTAATGGACAGCCTAAGGTTCCACTACCCTGGAGTGAGTGTGTGACCAAAAGAAAACTGAAGGTGTAGATGTGGTTCATGCTTATCAGACTGTCTAGGCTTGATCTTTTTGGTATTTTATGTTGTGTGAGTATATATCTTTGTTATTTTTGCATACATAAGTGTCTTGAATGTTTACTTTAGTGTGAGTTTGACATGGGGTCATCCTCTCACTAAAGTGGGGGAAAAATGTAGTGTAGGAAAAGTATCCCTTTTTCACACTTAATTTGGGAATAATTATTAAATAAAATGAGCTTAATTATGTCTTGATTTAGTGTTGTAATATATTTTTCATATTCACATTAAGTTTAGGGCCCCTTTAAATAAAATGGACTTAATTGTGCCTTATTTTTTTTGTTGTAAACTGTACCTTTACACTTTCACATTAATTGAGGGATTTATTAATTATTTGAGTTTAATTTTTCCTTAATTAGCCCCTTTAATTCAAATCTAAGCCTAATTAATTACAAATTTTAAGGGATAAAATTTGACATTCATAAATTCCATAACCTAAGGTTTAACATTGAGCAATGTGTGTCCTAGGAAAGTGGCCTAGGACCCATTCGTAATAGGGAGAATGGGTCCTCACTTGCAATTAGGACCTAAATTCAAATTATCTTTTTGGCAGTAGTTTAATGATTTCAAATCCACAATTCAATTTCGACTTGTGATATTTCAATTTTAGGAATTAATCTTAAGATATGTATAAATAAGAGGTCATTTCACTATGTTTCATGCTATAAATTTTGTGTGACTTCATAAGATCAAGCTAGTGCATTATCAAGAGAATTCAAGAGCATTTTGAAGGCCTTCAAGGGTAGATTATTGAATATTATTTCAAAAATCAAGATTCCATTGTCATGTCAAAGATTTATTCCATCATGCATGTTGTTTGAGATAATATTGTGATGGAGTGTTCAAGATCTATTCAAGCATATCCAAAGGAATTTTTTCAAGATAATCTGCATGATCAAGATCCACATCCATTGATGTCACTTCATGCTAATTGAAAATTTATAATCCAAGGTTGTGTTAAAGGTTTGGTGATTTTTTACATAGTGTTGTTCATTCATCATTCCCTCTTTCATGTTTCATTTCATTACAAGGTTTAATTACCAAAATGGGGTTTAACCAAGGAAAACCCCCATTCCCTAACAAACATCATTTTTCTTTCTTTGAGGTGTGATCACAAATTTTAGGTTGAAGATCCTTTGAAGAGAAAAATTGAAGAAAGTTGCAAGAAAATTTGTCATATCACAAAAATTCTTCTACAAGATTTTTTTCAATTGTCCGACTGTGAGAACTTAGAATTTGGGAATGTAGGTCACACAATAGAACATAACCTAGAAATAATTTTTCAAGGACCCTAGCTAGGACCCATTCACCATAGGGTGAATGAGTCCTCAGTGAGCTTCAAAAGGTGATTTTTGGTGAAAGGTACACATTGATTTCCCCTTTCCAAATCCACCTTTCGATTACCATTTCCGTCAGATTTGATTATTGTTCTTCATTTGCATTTTATAGCTTTCATTTTGGAGTTTGTTTGATGATTGTAATATTTCTCCCTAAAGATATGTTTAGTTCATACCCCCATCCTTTCATAGATAGGAAATTTGTTGATTCATACCTTGATTTGAATCACCTAAGGGTTTTTATTCATTTAATTATTTGGATCTCATTTCCTTGAATAAAATTAGTGAAATAGGCCTTTATGGTGAACCAACACATTCATCCCCCCTATTTTTATTTCATTTCAGCAATCCTCACCTATATATTTGCATGAAAACTTCAAACCAATGATCTATGTGATCTTCAAATCTTCTCAATAATGGTGACTTTTCTTAAAAAATTTGTAGCTGATTTCAAATATAAACTTCAATGGCTTTCCAGAAACTTGTGGTTTATTTTATCAATTGTAACAAACATGCAACAAGCTTTGGTAGTGGCTTCTTCACAAAAATATGGCGACCTCCTCATGCTTAGCACCAATGATATTCTTCTTTAACTACAGTGGTAGAATTTAACACATTACAATGGCTTCTTTTTATTAGCTCCTTGGCCACAAATGTGGCAATTTTTTTTAAAAAATTAACATGGAATACATGAACCAATTCTTATCTCTGAGTATGGCTATCCATTTGATCGCCTCTTATCTTTGGTGGTAAAAATATTTGAGAAAATCTTCTCTTTCTTTCAAAAGTTGCACAATATTTTTCCTTCATTCTTTCCTTCCACAATTCCTTCCTCTTTAGGGTGGTGGTATTGCTTGGAGATGGTGACTTCTTATTTCTTTGGCTTCCTTTTTTATTTTGGAGGATGGCTTAGAATATGGAAACCTTCACAAATTTCATCCATTGTGATCTCATTCTCTTTGATTTCCTTCACATATCTATTCCACCTTCAAATGATAAGGCTCCTTAAAATTGCAAAATCAATCTCCTTCAAACCAATTCATCTTGCCACACGTTTTCTTATTGTTGGCGCTTTTCTCTCATAAGGTTGTGAAAACTTTTAATTACCTCAAATTTTCCATGAATTTGCTATGATTTATTTGTACTTTTCTAGAGGAATCTTCTTCAAGATCTATGATTCCACCTTTATCACCAAATCTCCAATGAAACTATGACCTCTTGAATTTTCTTTCATAGTGATTGGGTGATTATTCTTATACAATTTATCTTTGTTGGGGCAGCCTAGATGATTTCTACACATGGTAGCACTTCTTCCTTGCTTACCAGTTGCATCATGTGCACTTTGTTGAGAAACCTATCCTCAAATCTTCCTTTCTCCTATCATTTCCCTTTTACTAGGAAACTATAAAACTTTGGGCGATATTGTTGCTCAGTCACTTCTTTCTCTTCCTGCTACAATGACTCTCCTCTGAAATATATTTCCTCTTAGATGTGTATAGATGTCTTTTACTTTGATCTTATTTGGATGTGGACTTAAAAAAATATCAAATCCCTAATAATCTCTATAATATTTTCCAATCTTCTCTCACCTACACTCTAATATCACTATGATGGGGTGGATGGAGATGAATCAAACATAATATACAAAGAATATACATAGAATTTTTTCAAACTATTCTGAGTGCTACAACACTCATCACTTCATTTCTTGATCAATTCATTACATGATTACATGATGAAAAAAATATTAAATTTTCTTCACGGTATGTGCAGGATCATGATGGGCCAAAAAGTGGCGATATGATGGGTATGTGTAGGGTATGTGGCTGACAACTTTTTCCTTACTCAAAATTGATGAAACGAAAAGGGTTTTTAAAAGAGATTATCATATTTCCACCAATATAAATTGTGATTTACTTTGAATTTGATAAATAATTATTATTCATTTACTATTTGAATTATGACTAAAGTCCTAATTGATAGGTTGATTGAAGAACATCTATAGCTTTCAAACGGTATCACATTTTTAAAATCTGAAACATGTGTCACATTCTATGCTTCACATACTATAGGATTAAAAAAAAATGAATTTCATGAAGTTTTGACCAAGTTAAGGTGGTCAGACATACAAGTTTTTATATTTTTCAAAAGTTGTAATAAAAAAATCATAATTAATTATTTACTTGGGAAAAATTACAAAAAAATATGCATCACATCTAGACATGAATCCTCTACTTATATATAAAATCTTATAGAAAAATATTATCACTTTATTGCAGTTAGGGTGGTCAGATAGACACCTACTTCTAATTTTTTCCTTCAAATTTAAGTACTACTACATTGAAATTTCAAATTTTCACCAAATAGATTTAAAAAAAAAAAAAACATAGTAGTTAAGAAACTACATTCAATTTTCTACAGATTCTATTCTTACATATTTTTGAAATAATATAGATAACTTATTCAATTTTTTATGTCAAGTTACCTAACTCTGATTTTTCTAAATTTTTCGCCACTTAAGGGCCTGTTTTTCCATCATGATCCTACACATACTCTTCAATATATAGAGATATTAGATAAGGTAAGATAAGTTTATAGTATATGCTAAAAAAATTATAATGTTTAAAAATAATAAATTCCAAAAATAACAACCTTCTAATAATAAGTACATCTAAAATTGTCCTAACTTATCTTTGGTCTATTTTCACTTTTGTGGGAAAAGTCAATATTCTAACAAGTTTTCCTTCTAAACTATAACTTTTAGGTAATCCTCAAATCTATTTCATTCTCTACTTGCATGCAAAAAAATTGAAATTGTCAAACATACTAACAAAAACATAGCTTCTAATAGAATCTCATTGATACATGAATTATAAATGTTCTTGTTGTAGAGTCCCCATCAATTATCATATTATGTGCTTAAAGATCAAACCTTGTAATTCTATTAAATGTTCTTAGAATTATTTCTCAAAAGTAAGAATATCTATTTGTCATGTCCCCAGATTTGTAACACCGTATATGAAACATTCAATAACAAAATCTAATAAATAATAAAAATATAAGCAATTACAATTGAAATATAATTATAATTATAATTACCAATATAATATTATAATAATACATATAAAATTGATAATACAAGATGAATATTGAATATCATTGTAATTACAATCATTATAATATATAAATACTAAAATAAATAAATTAATTAAGTAATGATGTAAAAATACATATTAAAAATATATATGCACATATTAATAATTCAATATTATTATAATTATCAATTTAAAATGTTATATTCATATATTAAAATATATAAACTAATATAAATGAATATATATATATATAAGAAAACTATAAATATCATAATAATAAGGATATTTACAAGAAAATAATATTATTTAAATGAGACTAAGCCTTAGTCAAATAATTAAATAATAATCATAAAGGAATTGATCAATACTAATAAAGAGGGATATTAATTATTATAAGTAGGAGCCACGGTAGGCTAAAGGGCATCAATTGTAGTTAATGACTATTTTATCAATGGAAATGAATGAAATAAAGTGCCTCTTGGCCAATGATATGACGTGGTGCCTCCTTTGCAAAGAGAAAGGAGGGGTATAAATAGAAGGAGAGATAGAGGAGGGAAAAGGCATCAAATGGAGAAGGAAAATAATATCTAAAAACATAAACCAACCGAACATCTTTAGAGGATATTTATTATTCAGACAAGTATTGTAGAATATTAGAAGGGAAGAGAAAAGGAATATTAGGAATAGTAGAAAAAATATAGGGACAAACATCAAAGACAATCTTCAGCAACAACCAAGGTAAGTCTGCTCACCATGCCGGTATAATAATACATATATATATATATATATATATATATATATATGGTGAAGTAATAATAGTGGTTTGCAATTTGATGGAGAGGAAAATTGAGAGAAACAACCCCATAGTAGAAAAAATTGGTTTAGGGTTTGAATGAACCTACAAGTTTGACCGAACCCAAAAGGGGTTCTCTCAAACTAGGGTTCATGAACCCATTAATTACTTGGCCCACATTTCCCACCCAAAAAAAAAAGGAAATGCTTATTGAAGGTTGGTTTGCTTTCGAACCAGGGGTTCTGCATCGAACTCCCATATTCCTCATTCTCCCCTGAAACACAAAAACCTAAATTTTTTACACTTCAAGCTCGGGTTGAGGATGAAAATGGAGGAGTCTTCTAAACCCAACTAGAATTAGTCTTCAGAACGAGCTATCCAATGAATATAATTTTAATATGTTTTGGTTTTTATGTATTTGGTTTTAGTTTTAAAACAAAGGTTTTTCATCGAAAAATGAAGGTATTTGTTTTGCACATGTGGAAAAATAGTAGATTATCAAAACAAAATTTGAAAAATATGAGTGCACCAGATATTGAAGTCCTTGATCCAACAACAATTTATTTTTTTGAATTTTGATATATACAAAAAAAGTTATGCGTTATACAGTCGTGCTATGTCTGAATTGTAATTGGTTTGACTTCGAAACATGATTAAAGAATATTTAATAAAAAACTATCTAACCAAGTGGAAGCACTAGATATCGAAGATACAAATCTAAATTTGAAAGAATTAGAATTTTATCCTTCATGGAAAAAAATTTATGCATTATATGGTGTGTGTTACTTTTTAAAAATGTTGTTTTCTGAAAAAACTAGTTTTGTGGGAGATGGAAAAAGAAGTGCAATCTGATTCCAAAAATTTTGAAAAAAATATTTTTAGAATCTGACAAAATGTGACGAGACTCTAGTTTGCATCATCTTCAAATTCCTCATGATTTAGCCGCTATAGGTTCCCGAATGTGAAGATTTAGTTAAAAGAATAATTTGAGTGTTCAGGTTGGCCAAAATGGTAAAACATTATTGTGGGATCACCATATATATATAGATATCTAGTCTTCTCACCATGTTTACGTGTATATATACATATATTTTACCTATTCACCATGTATATATATATATTGGATTGTGTGTTTGATTATACTACATACTGAAAGTGTAAGAAAATTGTATAAATTGATTAGAATAATAGGTTGCACACCTACATAAACATTTATGGTGGAAATAAATAATAGATCTATGCATTATCATTTTATTTGCAGGAGATAAATAATATATATATAAATCAGTGCATTACAATTTATTGCAGAAAATAGATAATAGATAAATAATAACATTATGGTGATACTAGATTGTACATGGCATATATCTGCATCTATATTTTGACTTAATGTAAATAGGATATGCATATTATTGATTCAATAGATATGATCAAAATCCATGCATTTATATGGTAGAATAATGTTCACTAATTAGAGATTGATATTCATAATATCTTATTGTAAATATAATAAAGGAGTTGAGCACCTACATGGAGGAGAAACGGCGTGTGGGTCACCCTCTAAGTACCCCACCCATCTGGATGGCAAGAGCCACATGGGCCAAGGGAGGTGTACTACCCTTGGACTTAGAGGAAATGACTTCCCAGGAAAGCCTACTATAGTTTCACCCTCAAACCCTCTTCATAATTAAGTCATAATGGTTCTAATTAGGGGAACGGTGATAGGACACCTCACTAGGTACCTCACCCATATGGATGGCAAGGTCCACATGGGCCAAGGGGAGTGTACTACCCTTGTACCTAGTATAAAGGGTTTCTAGGGCACCCTATTAGACCATTATGACCAAGGAAGAATGAACTCGAGAATCTAAGAAGTTCAATGTATTTTATTATGACATTATCTCTATTCATAAATGCCTTGTAACATATTTGCAGGTCTAAATAGGTAGTTGTATCTCTAGCCATGCTCTCTTGATTTTCTTATATATGAATCCTAATTAATATTATCTTGTAAATATTATCTAACCCCATTTTGGAGGGGCCTACTCGCATCCCCAAAACCAATGTGATCACTTGGAATTGATAAATTAGAGTAGATTTAGGGTTATCCCAAAAAGGGGACATTACAAGTGGTATCAAAGCATGTTCCTGCCAACCTATGTATAAAAAAACTCTAATTAGAATTAACTAATCATGACTTCTTAAGTAGGCCACTAATGCATCTCCATATGCGTGTACCCATGTGTATACTAGGTGACTTTGGGATGGTGGACGGACCCGTGATGTAGTATGGGATGCACCGAATCCCCTTCCCAGTTGTCAGATTGTATAGTTGGCCTTGTGGGATTAAGGAGGGACCCATGATGTAGTATGGGATGCACATAATCCTCTTCCCATATTCCCAATGGTGTAAAATACTAGATGAAAGGATAGGACCCATGGTGTAGTGCGTAATGCACTAATATTCTTTCTATTTAATATTCTTTATGGACATGTGTATGTCAGTGATTGTGATGTGCTAGTTAGCCATTGTGTATGTGATGAATGTTTAGAGCTAGTCACTATGTATTGTGATGTATGGTAGAACTCCCCATTATGTTTATGACTACCTTATGCTTAAAAATTATGAAAATTTTAAAACATTTTCTATCAAGTTGGTTGAGCTACTTGCATGTGTGGTTGAGCTACTTGCTTGTGTACTTGAGCTACTTGTTTATGTGCTTGAGCTACTTGTTTGTGTGGTTGAGATACTTGATTGTGTGCTTGAGCTACTTTTTTGCTTGCTTGAGCTACTTGCCTATGTGGTTGAGATACTTTCTTGTGTGCTTGAGCTACTTATTTACCTGCTTTAGCTACTTGCTTGTGTGGTTGAGCTACTTGCCTCTATGCTTGAGCTACTTGTTTCCTGCTTGAGTTACTTGCGTTTGGTTGAGCTACTTTCTTATGTGCTTGAGCTACTTGTTTGACTACTTGAGCTACTTTCCTGTGTGGTTGAGCTACTTTCCTATGTGTTTGAGCTACTCATTTGCTTGCTTGAGCTACTTTTTTTCTTGGTTGAGGTACTTTCCTATGTGTTGGAGCTACTCGCTTCTATACTTGAGCTAGGTGTTTGCTCGCTTGAGTTACTTATTTTCTTGGTTGAGCTACTTGGTTGTCTACTTTTGATTTCTAATTTATGTGGTTTTAAGTTACAAAATGTATATTATAACTTGTGTGTACTCATATGTATATGTGTATCCATGCAAATTACATGTATTTATATGTATACTTCATGTATTCGGTGTATTGGTTTGTATGCTTTATGCTTCCTAGGTACACTTTATATATTATGTGTATTCAAGTTTATACCTTGTGACTTATGTATTCAAGTGTATACCTTGTGACTTATGTATTCAAGTGTATTCAAATTTGACTTATGTATTCAAATGCATTCAAGTGTAGGGTATGTGTAGGATCATGATGGGCCAAAAAGTGGTGATATGATGTGTATGTGTACGGTATGTGGGTGATGACTTTTTTTTACCCAAAATTGATGAAACAAAAAGGGTTTTTAAAGGATACTCTTAGCTTTCCACCAATATAAATTATTCTTTACTTTGAATTTAATAAACTATTATTATTCATTTTCTATTTGAATTACGACTAAAGTCTTGATTGATAGGTTGATTGAAAAACATCTATAGCTTTCAAACAATATCCATTTTTAGATAAAATATGCATCACATTCTATGCTTCACATACTATAGGATTAATATATATATATATGTATATATATATATATATATATATATATATATATATATATATATATATATATATATATATATATACTATATATATATATATATATATATATTGAATTTCATGAATTTTTTTTGACCAAGAGTTAAGGTTATGGGACATACAAATTTTTATATATTTTTTAAAGTTGTAATAAAAAAATTCGCCAATTAATTATTTCTGTGAAAAAAATTACAAATGTATGCATCACATGAGACATAGATTATCTCTAATTATATCTAAAAATTTATAAAAAAAATAATATCATTTTATTGTGGAACCTAGGGTGGTCAGACAGACAACTACTTATTTTTTCCCTAAAATTTAAGTACTACTACATTGAAATTTCAAATTTTCACCAAATACATTTAAAAAAAAAATAAACTTGGTAGTTTAGAAACTACATTCAATTTTCTATAGATTCTATTCTTATATATTTTTGAAATAATATAGATAACTTATTCAAATTTTTAATTCAAGTTGCCTAACTTTGATTTTTCTAAATTTTTCGCCACTTAAGGGCCTATTTTTTCCATGATGATCTTACACATACCTTGTATCCAAGTGCATACTATGACTTATGTGTATTCAAGTGAATTCAAGTGAATAATTTGTGGCTTACATTATGATTTATGTGTGATCATGCATATACTTTGTGACTAGTATCCATGTGTATACCTTGTGTCTTACTTGTATTCATGTGTATATCTTGTGACTTGCATGCACTATGAGACTTATGTGTATTTATGGGTATACTTTGTAACCCACATGTATTATGGCATATACTGTGTGTATTTATGTCCATGATTTATATCCTTGTGTTCACTTCATTCCAGATGTGCTTTCAACAAAGGTTACTCCATGGGTGTTTATGATTACTACATAGTATAAGAACTGTGTCTATCAAAATACCTCTTGAGTTGGGAGGTACTAAGCTATAGCGAAGTATGTTATGCTTGCAGCCAGATCCTTGCATGCAAGGATACTCAATAATAAGTCCTTGCAAATCAATTCACAGCTCTCTATCCGAGAAGAGCAGAGATTGATATTGTGGCCCTCAGATTAACCCTGTTACCCCTGCAAATACAATCTTGGAATGAGAGATTCAAAGAGGAGAAGCAAGAATGCTAATCTCCATGAATCCTGTTCTTGCAATGCAACAATGAAAACTAATCTAAATGGATGTAAATGCAATAAACCAAACTAATTTATTGAAATGAAAATTAATCTACATGCAATGCCATAAATGAATTATTTTGCAAATTAATTTAATATGAAGATTAAGTTAAAATGCAATATTAAACTATATGCTCTAAAAATAAGATGCTTATATAATCAAACTAATATAATCTCAAATGATAAAATTCAAATTTGCAGCATAAGTCTGATGTAAAAATTCGTGATTCTTTCTTTTTTTTGAAATGAGAATGAGAGGGCTCATTTTATAGGCAAAAGTAGAATTGAAGGCAAATTCAGAAGCAATGTGGGATAAATAGAAAAATAGAAACAAATCTTGATTGAAATTCTTTTTTTAGTTTATTTCCCTTTTAACTGATTTGTTTCCCTTTTTTTTTTTATCACAGGATATTCTTGAGAGGATATTTCATTTATTTTATTTAATTTAAGATGATAATATCTCTTTTAATAAAATAAGATTATGTAATTTAGAAATGAATATTAATAAAATAAAATAAAATTATTTAATTAAAAATAGATTTAATTAAATAGCATCATTTTATTTAAGTAATATTAACTTAAATTAAATAACATTATTTTATTTATTAAAAGGGATTTATTTCTTTTGATTAAATAAAATTAATGAAGCATTCAAACCTTAGGAAAAATTGAAACATTTGAAATAGCTATGAATTGATTAAGAAATTTGATTTGAAAATGCGACAATCATTGATTCAGAAAGTTGATGTTGACAAATTAAATAAATGGGGCCCAAAGTCTAGGTGACCATTTTAGGTTGCATACATTTGCCCCTCTTTGACTAATGTGAGGTCGACTCGGGATCACATGCAGTCAAAGAATGAAGTTGCAATGTGAGATCGATTTGGGATCACAAAACAACTCAGATGTGAGGTCGACTCGAGATCACATCTGGACAAACATAAACAAAAGGCCTTTGAACATGAGGTTGATTCGGGATCACATCCAAAGTGAGGAGATAAGAATCTCAACAAAGGTTGCCCCAAAGAGAGAAGCAGTGATAATTGATAAGAGTTGAATCAAGGATTGAAGTTTGATAAGAGTCTTGCCCCTGTGTCCGAAGTGAAATGAGATAGGAGAAATAATAAATTGAAAAATTTGATCAAACCAAACAAAGATAAGGTTCTTGATGTAAGATGAAAAATATAAGAATCCATGAGCCGGTGAATCCAACAAGGAAAATTATGCCTAAAGGTTGAATTAGAAGAAAAGTCAGTTGCAATTGAATGGAAGATAGAAGTTTGGAAGAAATGGAAAGAAATGGAAGGAAGAGAATGCACTTATAATAAAGAGGGGATGCATCAAAATCAATCAATTGTTTAAGATAGGGAATTTCTATTGAGATCCGCGAAGAAGAAGATAAGGAAATGAAAGAAGAGCATTGATCACAGGTTGATGAAAATCCACAAGAAAGATGAGGAAACCCTCTCAAACCCATATCTGACCTAAAGTGCAAATTAACATGAAGTCTAAATAATGCAAGCTATATGAAAATGCAAAGGTGTACTTGCAATAGGGTAACATAGGTTTTTGTGTGTTCATCATTCATTAGAGAATGTAAGAGAACTTATTTTCATCATTGGGCCATTATTACCGGACATCGGACAATCACACAATCATCACTAGTCACAAACGCAACTATGAAGATATGAATGTGATTTATATCAGCTTGGAATATGGAAAGATTCTAACATGAGAATCAAAGACATGAAGGTCAAGATGACTACAATGTTAGCTTACCCAATTTAATGTAGCAAAACCATGCTCGCATCAAGACATAAACGCCAGGATTACCATGAGAATGGTTGTGCAAAACATTCAAGGATGATGCCATAAATCTCTTAAGTGTGTCAAGTAGACAACAAGAGACACTGAAGAGGTTCAAGACAACACCCACAAGCAGAAAGCAAATAAAAACATGCCCCATGCCCCAAGTCCTCTAGCTATGCATCACGAAGAGACTTATTAGACAAGGACACTCAATGAAAATCAATATCAGTCAGCACACAAAGAAAAGATCATGGCATATCTCAAGCATTAAGTTTTGCAATTAAAAATTTTTAAGTGTGTAAACTAATACTGAGTTCCAAGGATAAGGATCGAATGCTTGCAAGTAGGTAAGATCACATGACCTTGGTGGATAAGACCAAGAAGCTGATAAGTGTTGAAAACACAAGATGTCAAAGGGGTTGTGTTGAAAAACCGCAGTTGGGTTAGTGTTGAAAAACTTCTTGTTTGCAGTGTCCTAAAGACAAAAGCATATCCAAGAGACCAAAGCTAAAACAGTGATGCCCCTAGACAAAGACAAAGACCAATTCCAAACCAAGGCAATAAGGACAAGACATGATGGAGAAAGGCTAAGTGTCGAGGATGCATGCTAAGAAATAGGGATGCAAAGGCCTCAAGTAGCGCCTGTTTCCAGGTTTTTACCACTTGGAAGAATTTTTTTTAGGACTTTTTATATTTTATTTTATTTTTGTATTTTTGCTACCAAGGCGCCTGTTTCCAGGTTTTCACCAAGGCACTTTTTTTTGTATTTTTTCAGCATCATATTTGAATTTTTTTGGATTTTTTGACAATATATCAATTTTATTTTTTTTTGTAATTTTATTTTTTAGTATCATATATCAATTTTTTTGGAACTTTTT